>RYFJ01002043.1:0-403962 GCA_003991445.1 Oryza meyeriana var. granulata | reverse complement strand
TCCGACTCCAAATACGGCGGCGAAACCGCTCGGGTGGAGGCCGAAACGCTGTTTCTTGTCTTCTAGTTTTGGCGTTGCTCATCTTCTTCTTGTTCACCCAGGCGCCGAGGCGATGATGTCTTGCCGAAGGTCACGCCGTAGTCGCCATCTCACTCACACCGCCCGGCGGCCCGGGAGTGGTTTTCCCTCCCCCCCCCGCTTGTTCCCGTCCCCGAACAGTGCCCTGCTTTGAACGTTGCCGGTTGTTGCGTTGGGGTTCTGATGACGCAGACCGATGCAACGCAGGACCGTATGCGCCTGACTGGAGGCTAGCGGCTCGACGTCGCTTTGAGGTAGGATGAGAATGCAGCCCGTTGGGGTTGACCCGGTTGGTCGATATGAGGGTAGACCCTGGCCAGACGCTGAGTTGGTCGAAAACGGGCTGGAACGCGATGCATGCATCGGTCTGGTCAGTCATGCCTTTTTCATATCCTTGCGATCATACGGCGGGAGAGCCCGTGGTGATACGACGCCCCGAGACTATAAGAGTGTATCCAGTTATAGTTTGAGAGTGCCGCCGCCACGATGTTTGCGGTTTTTGGAAAGAGTTAAGTGAGACGCACCGTCGCTGGTGCTGACTACTCTCGGCGTCTCATTGAAGATCGGAAGGATAGTGTGGCAGTACCAGCTGTTCACACAGCAGGTTCTGCCGCGAGTACACTGGCGAAGAGCGTCCGTGGCGGGCGTTTGCTTCTTTCTCTTGGTTTGCTCGACGCAGTCGGCAGGTCCCGGCCGTGCGTATCCTCACTGCGTGTTTTGTCTACGTAGTAGTCGGATGTGAGATTCCATAAGAATAGAGGAGAGTCTTTTGGAATGAATGAGATTTCTCCGTGGCGAGAAGAGAAAATCTCCGCGAAACGCTCGTTCAGTCTGACTTAGAAGGTCGGGAATCTGACTGAGAGTCGTAGTCCGACTGAGAGTCATAGTCGGATAGTTGTGGGGGTGATTATAATACTCCGATCTGTCACGAGATCATCGATCTGCAAGCGGCATGAAGAGACCGTTAATCCGAGTCGAACTCGGAAGGCGGACGCGGAGTTTGCCGGCGTCGGTGATTGTCTGAAGATATCCCGTGGCGTTGCCCAGGTCCGAACGGGAAATTGACGATCTCCTCTTCCTTAGCCTGATCTCGGCCGCGTCAAGACTGAATCCGAGTCGAACACTGAAGGAAGAGTTGTCCCAACCCCGGGCAGTGGAAGATTGGCGCCGCAGCAAAGTCCGATGATGGTACGCTGCAGCATCGTGGTGGACCGACTGGCGGAGTCGTTGATTCCTCGGCCCGGTGTGTGATCTGGTCTGCGTTAGCCAAGGTGAGAATTCCGAACATTGTGCGGCGACGAAGTCGGAAGCTTCCGATGAGATTGTATCTACCGGAGGGAGAATTTACGCCATCGCTCCGGTTAATTGGATCCATCGAGCTTGTAGATGTAAGATCTCGCAAAGCCCCTACCTGGCGTGCAAACTGTCGATAGTTTTACACCGCAATATGAAAATGGCTACTCGGTGGAATTGCAAAGGAACACAGGGAGATTTTATACTGGTTTCAGGACCCTCGATGTTGAGGTAATACCTTATGGTCCAGTTGTGGTGGTATTACCTTTGAGGATGTATGGTAAATGTGATTCTGGTGAACCAACCCAACCCTGCCCCGGGGGTGCCCTGCCTCCCCTTATTCTGGGGGCCAGGGTTACAAGGTAGGAGTCACACCGGATGTACGGCAAGGGATCTTCTCTTTAGAGAATAACGCACCCAACTAGGACTGTGTTTTCCTTATCGTACAAGGCAAAAGTCTGCCGAGTGTGGCTATATCCCTAATTAAAGGCTAGGCCATCCTCTATCCGAGTGGCCCATAATGCTTGTTATGAGTACCACGGGGCCCCATGGCACCCACACTAACCTATGCAAAGTGCAACGGATTGGAATGACGGTGTATCAAATGGACCACACTAGTGTAACGCCTTTTTTTCGCTTTCAGCGAGATGTTAAACTATATTTGCTAAAAATAATATGCCGTAAAAATTTCGCTTCTTGTGTGTTATGTCGTAAGTTATGCCATGGATCTTAGTTGTTCCCTTGGCTCTATATCTCAAAATCCCACCTCTCAAAAACCTCCGTTCCAGAAGAATCCCCGGTTCAAACCGTCGTATTTGAACTTCGGTTCCCGACCTTGACGGTGAAAACCCTCTAAATCTTTTCTTCATAAATCCCCACTTCGATATTTGCCACGTTGTTTCGAAACCAAAACCCTAAAGATATCCCCATCGCTCCCTCTTCATAAATATCCTTGGCTCTCTCTCCCTTAAATCCCCAAATAAAATCCCAGAGTTTAAATAAATATAGCTTGAGCATCAAACCCTAGCCAAAATCCGGTCCACCAATACAACACCACACACAATATAATATACAAATATGTATGTAATGCTTACATATATAAACATGTACATACATGTATCAACCTCGCACAACTCTAATGAACCATAATCCCAGAGAATCTCCTCCGGCTGGGAAATTCTTCACGCTCTGTGATTTGCTAAACAATAATCTTTAGCCTAGCCTCAACAAATTCAAAATTTAAATTGAATTTTAGGAAATTGTTGAACCCTTCGAATCCCAAAAACTATTGGATGGGCTGCCAACGCCTAACCCCTCCCCCCGAGCTCACCTTTACCCGCCCTTGATCTGTGCCCATCCACCACGATTCGCGGCCACTACTGCACGGACTACTGCAATGCCAGCGAGATTGCTGCCACGCGCCTCCTACCCGCGGCAGCCGGTCCAATCTCCCTAATGCAAAGTAGCTTCATCTACCTCACAGTTCCATCCCTCGCCGTTCACCGCCTGGAAAGATGTTTGGTCAAATGACCCGACACACTCGTGTCCACCACACCCGCGTCGCCGTAGCCACGGGCTTGGGAACGGAGGCCAACCTGGCCGCCCTTTCCCGCCTCGCTCGCCCCCTTTTTTGCTTTTCCGCTGTCCGCTGCCGCTCGGTCAAAAGCCACCGAGCTAACGCGATCGTCGTCCCCTGTGCGCCCACTCGCCAGGCGCGAATTTCAAAAAAATCACGCACATGATGACAGGCCTCTGCCCCCTTAGCAAATGCTGGCCGGTTGATCGGGGATCTACGCCCTCTATCCCCTCCATGATTGGGGATCACCCCGAACCGACCTAGCGGCTTGCCACCGATCTCTCTGCCTAATAAATGACCCCCCCCCCCGAGGCTCCACTTTCCTCCGCTCTTGGTTTTGCGTCGTGGACGCCGCCGGCCGCGTGTTGCCACCGAAGCACTATGCCCCACCGTTTCCGCTTGACCGTCTCGGACCTGCCGTCATCGGGCCGGGCAGAGCACCATGAAACATTGCCCCCGTTACTACTCTGAGGCCATCACATCGACTGCCTCCCCCTTTCGGTGACTCCGACTAGATCCCCACTAACAACCTCACGAACCCCTACGTCGGGCCTATCCTCGGGTCCTCGCCTGCTGACGCCTTGCTCCCTAAGCCCACCTCCTGCGCCTTGCTAGTTCCTGGACGAAGTCGAGCCGAAACGCATTGCGCCGCTTTGCTTCACTTTCTCGGTTTCCCCTTCCTTCACCCCCCCCCCCCCTTCTCCCCTCTCGCCATGGCCATCATCCCTCTTCTTTCCCGCCTCGCCTACTGTCTCTAGCTGGCCGTGTCAGCCTCTCACCGATCCATGCCGTTGTCGAGCTCCCTCACCCCTTTCCTCCCCCGCCGGTGAAGCCCCTTGGCCGAACCCGCTATCGCTCGCCGGCGACTTCTCGCTGTCGTGAGCCGTCAATCCCTGCCCCGTCCAGGCTCCACCTCCCCGTCTCCTGCCCGTGTGGCCAAGCCATCTTCCGCATCCCGGCGCGGCCACTCACTGACATGTGGGCTCGGCCACCCCGTGCGTGCACGCCGGCTCCCCCGACTGAGTAATACAGGTGGGCCCAATCCTCGTCCCACGAAAATGCCCGTGCGCCATCTCGCATTTCTCTCCCTAACCCCACACGTCCGGTCTATGTTAACCAATGAACATTGCCGGTGGGCCACTCCCCCCCCCCCCCCTTGGTCCACACGTAGACATGCCGTGAACCCTCCTTGATTCACAGATAGGTGGGCCCTGCACTATACCCCATTGGCCACAACCTAGCAGCCACTAGCACTCTTCTTCCTCCCTAACCTATGGGCCCATTATGTCAATGGGCCAATCATCAGTGACCATGGATTTTTTAGGCCTCCCTCTCTGTTCCCTCTGACCTGGGGCTAGGGAGTGTCAGAGGACCCCCAATATCAGTGGCACAGAGGGATATCTAGGGAATATCTCTTCCATAATTTCATAAATTATTTCCTTTATTTCAAAAATTCTTATTCAAAACTTCAGAAATTCATATCTTTTAATCCGTAACTCAAGATTCGACTCTGTTCCAACTCCAGTGGATTTTTCTAAAATTGAGATCTATCTTATGCAAACAATTATTAGTTACTAATAGGATCCTTTTCTTTGGTCTTTGTGTAGATTTTGAGTGTTTGCGCATAGTAACACGGTATCAAAATTCATTTCGAGCGATTTCACTGAGATTTCTTGAAGACTCGTGAAGACTTAGAGCAAGGCTAGTCACCTTTGAATCAATCGAGCCCATAAATTGGAAATTGAATTATTTTAATTGCGAAACTTGCATGATTAGGTGGTGCACTAATGCTGTGCAGTCCCATCGCGCCGAGTCAGATCGGCGGACCATCCTAACTGCTGCCACTTTAAATATTTCTTGATGATTTTCAAATACCATGTTCCCTTGTAACACTACCGCTGTCGTGCCTCAATGCATGCGTGCACTCCGATGCTGTGAAGCCAACCGGTCGCTTCAAACTTAAAATTTAAGATATCCTGTGGTAAACTTGATTTACAAATGTTTGGAAAACCCGAACCTGGGTCGGTGCTTGTGAAGGAAAAAGAGTTTTTAAACATGGGGACTCGCGACACAAGGCCGGTCCGGTGTGTGAAGCCTGTGTGGTCGCTTTAAGGACCAATTCCTTCAGAATTTTTTCCGAACATATAACAATAAAAACCACATGGGTGAAGGGAAGCCCTTGTCTGAGTAACGTAGTGCCTAGGGATGCATGCGTGTCATTGGACTGTGGATCACTGGGAGGCGTCGGGAGGGCCTCCTGGGTTGTGGACAGTATGGTCTGGGACCTACTCTGTGGTTGGTCGTGGACCCCACCAGTTGACATAGGGTAACCTGGGAGGACTCAGGAAATACCTTGTTACGAAACCTTAGGCCACCGATCGTGCCTGATTAGTGTGAGCTAGTGGCTTAGAGTGAGTGCATCGTATTGGGTAAAGTGTTCTCCCCTCTGCAGAGGTCAAAAGTCTGTTTAGCCGCCGTGCCCACAGTCGATGGGCGGATGTGAGGTGATTCCTGTAGTGATATGCCCTAGAGACGCATGGAGATGATATATATTATATATCACATGCTTGTTTATAATGTATTGATTGGTTCCTTGAAATAGACATCATCATTATTGATCAATGAGTATGTGACTTATTCATGAGACTCTTAATGTCAAATATTGCTATTTTAAATGTCCCTGACATATACATATGAGGAACAAATATGATTTTTAAACATCCAGCATATGTATTGATTGATGACTGTCTCATGGCATCATGGTATGGAGATACCAAATTATAATATGGACAATATGTTAGTGAACATATGTTGGATAGCCCTCCATAAGATACTACAGAGATTTTCATTGTGTCATCAGTTAGTCTCAAGTAGTGTTTATGTCGAGTTCTTAGACTTGAGATATCATGGTTTCCAACATACGTAGTAGCTTTATTTTGGGACTACTAAACACTACTCCATAACTGGTAGTCATAAAAAGTAGTCTTCGGGTTTGCTATGAAATATGTAGTGGGATGTGAATGATCAAGATAGAATTTGCCCTCTTACGGAAGAGATATCTCTGGGCCCTCGATGTAATGGATTATGGAAGTGCATGGCCATGCTAGGGTGATTGAGGTGTCAATCACGAAGTTTGTAATCCATCACAGGATCGAGAGAGTGATTGAGCTATTTAAGAGAATGACACAAGTCTCGGCCTTGAGCTCAATCGATATCGTGAGGCAAAGAGCTTTGTACAATGTGGACATTACAGGTTCAGCGATATGAAAATTCTTTACAACGTATATTTTGGGGTTAATATGCCTTGCTAGAGGCGTATTAATGGGGTGACCAGAAAGGCGTTCTGGGTCGCGACAAAATTACGTGACCTACAGGGTTTGCACACTTAACGGGTTGGAACACTTATTCGAATGTGATTCGAATATGGGCTCGATTCGGATAGAGATCGAGTAGACTCTTACTAGGTCTCAGTCACGAGGCCAAGTGAGAAGGTCTATGTATAGGGAGGCGAGGGGCTGAGGAGATACACGTTCTTTTCTGTTAACCTCGAGCTAACCTAGCCGATCCCCCCCCCAAGGTCCCGAGCCAAACCCTAGCCGCTCACGAAGTGCTAAGTACACTCGCGATCGGCGTTCAGCGCGGACGTGTGGATACCGTAGAGGGCTGCTTGTTGCGGCGTTGATCGGCCGGAGATCGAACTACTTCACTACTACAATCGACGGCGCGGTGTTGGACGGCTTCTCCACCCTTTTCCACTACACTGCGGGCATTTAGTGGTAAGATGTAAATGATCCCTCTCTCGCATGATGTCCTGGTGTGCGCGGTAGAAATTTTTGTTTTCTACTATCATAGCCTACGCGTACTCCTACAACTAATGGCAAAAATATTTAGGGTGCATATGCTTTAATGAGAGTTTTAACACAATGTTTTGTACTAGGTATTCTGTTGTTTTGTAATGTGTATTGATTTTCTTACTTCCAACTTTGTTTTCAGAACGACTAATTTGAATATGAAAGTTAGTTTTGATCTTTATAGTGTAGAATGAAAAGAAAGCATGATAATTCAATAATGGAGTCATGTTGCCATGCAAATACAATCTAGGCTACAAGCTACGTCCTCAGTTTCTACAGCGCTAGCTAGAATACCTAAGCATGTTTGTACATAAGGTGCGCGTGCTGCATAAGCTGTTGAGAAAATTGCCCATTGCACACCAAGCTTAAAACTCCAAAGTCATCCGATGTCTGATGTTCACTCGCTGACCACTGTGATCTGCTTTGCTTCAGTATAGAGGAAAAACATACACTAACTGCGTCCTACTGCATCTTTTGCTGCACTTAACCCCAACGCATCCAATTCCCGGGTGGTCAGCTTACCTCCTGATCGAAGCACCTATAACTGCGAGCGAGGCAAGGCTTTTTTAACTTCACTTAATGATTATGCTATAGATGTAGGGAGGGCTATTTGTGTATAAAACGGATCGTTCGATTGAACCTTGTACAATTGGCATCTTGGTCTTCTGCAAATTATATTAATAAAAAAGGACGGAACAATGCATATGGAGAACATTCCGCTAAGGTACCAATGTACCAGAAAAACAAGAAAAAAGACCACCAAACAACTTGACAAATGACAAGGTACACCATCCTTTCAAGCAAAAGAGGACACTGCTACTGGATGAGCATATCATGCTAGCACGGCTGCTCAACTTCCCATTGCATCCTATTCCTAGTGGATGATCTATCCTCCATCTCACTAATGATAGAATCGGCCCAGTTGTGGCAGTGATCAGCAATCAGCAAGAGGTTGTCACACTTCTCTAGCCTCATACCTCCTAATTCCCCTGTTGTAATTCTTTTTGAATTGAAGATGTGTGCAAGCCTTCTTTTCGTTTCTAGCTTTCTCTAGCTAGTTTCATGGTTTTGCGGTGTGTATAGAGCTAGCAGCTTTCTAACTAGCCATTTATTGATTGGATTTTATATATGTATTATGTAGGCAAGCTCAGCACTAGAGGATTGGTTTTTGTGACTACCAATAGTTTTTTTGATGTGCACACTAGTTTCATGGTTCAGTTGCTGCATGCAACCGGTTTGTAGAGCTCTATTGGAGATGCAAAAATAACAAACCGAAGAACATTAACACCATAGAGGAATCCAACAACAACCAACATTACCAATGCACTCAATTACAATCTTAATGTTGAGCCATTCAAGATATTCACGCTATCATCTTGCCTCTCTTACATGCTCCTTTCTGTTCTGAATGTGAAATTTACTTTTGGTTGGTTTGTGCAGTATGAGAAGGTACCAATTATTTATGCAAGGAGTACAAAGTTTGTGTTTACTGGTGGCTCACCAACCATGCCATCACCAGCATGTACCAACACATCTAAATTGCAGGCAATCCAAACATGTCCTAAATTAAATAACAACTGCTCGAGCATGAATCAAACATGGTATTTAATTACCAAGGAATAGATCAAAGAAAATAAAAGCTAACAATGACGGACATCCGATGGGATAGTTGCCAACGGATACCGAAATCTGAAATGGTGCAATTGAAACATAGTTTTCCAAAATAATACGCCAACGCCAAACCCTGAAATTGTTGAATAGTATGGGGAGAAGATGTACTGCGAATCTAGATGACTGTATTGAGTCTCGGGGGCCGATATATATAGGAGTACAAAGGGTACAGATAAGGAAGGATCTAGATAAGAAAGGAGTCCATACAAATCAATCATCTCCTAATATATCTCTAACTACCATATACTCTAACATCCCCCCCACAGTCCAAGCGTGAGCAACGCGGATGCTTAGACTGGAGAAGAAGCCGGCGAGAATGCTTAATAATGATAACCCTTTGTGCCGAAGTCGAAGTAGCCGAAGCGAAGGACTCGAAGTAGCCATGGTTGAGGTAGTCGTGCGTAGACTAGCCGTGGTTGATGTAGCCAAAGTCAAGTGTTGATGATGAGCGATCTGCCAAGCCACGGGGCGCAAGAGGCACCATAGAGTGGTCGCGGACACGCAGGATGGCGCCGTGGACCAAGCTGGCATGAGGACATGCCGAGGGCGAAGACGGTGACGCAGTCGCAGCAGTCGTGGAGGAAGATGACGCCGAAGAGCTAATGCTGTTGAACCGTGGAGGACGAGGTATCACAGCAGGTTTGCCAAGCCTAGGGACAGCTCGAGAAGAATGCGCACAATGGTGTTGCCAATACTATGCGGGCGAGGTACTCGACCAACTTGAGCCTTGCACCATTGTTGAAGAGGAATAGTAAAGAAGGCCTCTGAGAGAGTCACAGTGCGCAGAGCGGCATAGAGGAAGAAGTGCCGATGCAGCCTGCTGTTGTCAAAGCAGAACGAACGTAGTCAAAGAAGAGACGACACTAGCGATGAGACGTAGTGGACGAAGACGAAGGTGAAGTACCAAGACCAACGGCCTGAACGGCGACATCGGTAGCCATATAGGACCAGTTGGACCACCGGCCTAGAGCAGTGACAGTGGCAGCCATGAAGAAGACGCGGTGGCGATGCTTGGAGTAAGCGAAGAAGACCTCAAGTGGCTGACGAAGACCAGTGCGGACGACAAGGTCAATGCACGAATGTCGATGAAGAAGATGAGCGGCGACGCTGCGACCCGAAGGGGCGATACAGCTGCAACTTATCGATATTTTACACCAGTAATATGAATATAGTGCTACTCATCGGATCGAAACTCGGTGGACTGCAAAGGAACACAAAGGGTTTATACTGGTTCAAACCCTCGAGATGAAGTAATACCCTACGTCCAGTTATGGTGTATTTCCTTTGAGGATGTATGATGATGATTCTGGTGAACCTCCGTGATTCTGATGAACCTGCCCTCAGGGGGCGCCATGCCTCCCTTTATATACTAGGGGACAGGGTTACAAAGTAGGAGTCCTAGTCGGATTACGATCAAGGGATTTCCTTCTAGAGATTTAACGTGTCCGACTAGGACTGTATTTTACTTGTCGTACAAGGCTAAGTCTGTCGAGTTCTATCATATCTCTGATTACAAGGCTAGACCCATCCTCTATCCGAGTGGCCCAAACACTTGTCATGAGGTACCCGGGGCCCATAGCCTCCACATAACTCTATATCGATGCAGCGATGAAAAGTCCACTGGCGGTGAGGCCACGCTGAGAAGGGCCCTCTCAATGCTGCAATAGCTAGTAAACGTGGACCACAGGCAGCAACACTGCGGCCCAAAGGAGCGACACAGTGGCAACCCAAAACTTGACGGAGACGTGTAGTCGAAGATAATCGACCGTAGAAGTCGTCGTACTCAGATAGTCCATTGGGTGATCAAGCCAAGAACATGGGGGGTGGAACGATGTAGTCGAAGCAGAGCCGATGCCGATGTCGGAGATGCGTAGATGTCGACGAGACAGCGGCGGAAGCGTGAGCAACAGCCTCTAGGTGGCTTGCTCTGATACCGTGTTGTATAGTAGAGGAGAGGAGATGTACTGCAAATCTGGATGATTGTATTGAGCCTCAGAGGCGGTATATATAGGAGTATAATGGATACAGATAAGAAAGGATCTAGAGATAAGGAAGGAGTCCATATAATACGATTCTATCCTAATATATCTCTTACTATTGTATACTCTAACAGAAATTTCACATATGCTCCATGTATATGCGAAATTTCACATAAGTTCCATGCCATCCTAATACAGTATATCTTAGAGTTAGTACAGTGCTCAAAGGTGTCTATCCAAACAGGCACCCAGATTTCAGACATGCCTACTTAGATGGACTCATCAGCTGGATTCTCATAGCGATAATAAAAAATTAAATGCATACAAATATATTGAATTTGTGAACCCATATATAATTCCATTGATAAGAGCAGTAGAGCCAGTACAGTAGCAGGGAGGTTTAAGTGTTTGAACAAATCGATCTTTATTAAGGCGTTGATTTCAATGGATCGAGTTGACTCACAAGCTGCCTAAGCAGGCATTCCATCATACAGGACGAGCGTACCCCGGTGCTAATTAGTAAGAGCTAACACTGCTGCTCAACCTCCCGGTGCATCCAATTCCTAGTGGTTTCCAGAAGGAAGAGTTGCTTGGAGGAGATGGTGAAAACCTCAAAGCCGGCACCACATGCAGAGGCGTTTGGTCTTCCAACTGACTTGGATATTTTGTTTTTATGTCCTCGGATGTGTAATCAATTATACTACCTTCGTTCCCTTTTACTTCATGTTTTGGACATTCACATGGTCTCCAAAGTATACCTTTTCTTGATATATTTTCTTTAAAAAAATGAAAATATAACTATAGTAAAGTGTGTTTCACGATACATCTACTAATATCATTTTCATGTACGAAAATCCAAATAATTTTAAACCTTTTATCGATCTAAGTTTTCAAGGTATGGCCTTAATCGCTATCTATTTGAGAACGGAGGTAGTAATTTACTGGTGCGTAGTGCAATATTTTATTAGTTGCTAGATGAGTGATAGTTGCAATAAATTATCAATGAATATGGGAAATATGATATGCTCTGGGACATACCAAAGAACATAGAAAATCCCTCCAAAGGAAAACAATCAAACGGACATATCAATCAAAATGAGAAGTGCATTGTAAAACATATTATGTTGCCTAGTGCATATTCAAAACTCTGAATACCTCTATAGTGACCAAGTAACGTACCCTTGAATTGGTATGCATACTTCAGGCAAGTTGTACAAAAGATTCCAGTCATATCTGACCTGAGGAATCAGATGGAGAATCCATTTACCGGACATAAATTGATGCTTGACGTGAGTAAGGAAGAAGTAAAGGGCACACGATGGTCATTCAAATTTTTACTAATTATGGATGGAGATTTACTAATAGTATTAATATTCCTAAATAACGTCTTTTCATCCAAACTTTGTTGGTGCCTTGTTATCTCATTATCTTTACGATTCTTTATGCAGACCTCAATGCTGTAAAATTTGTGATAATTGGTTGTTGCTTCTGTGGAAGCAAACGCTGGAATTTTCCATTATCTAAAAGAGGTAAATGGCAGACAGAAAGCCGGCTGGCATACGCTGAATCAACATGTGGATCCTTCTAGGATAGAGTACAAATTCGTATTCCAAATTTTAAATTCAAAATTTTGAACTCCACGTGGTAACTCATGGTTACCACATGGTAACCGTGGTATCTTGAAGCTAAAAATAAAAAATTGTCCAAAAAATATAAAATTTAGTAAAAATTTTAGAAAATTGTGGGAAACCCAAGAAAATTGTGGATATTCTAGAAAAAATAATGTAATATTGCATATTTTTTGTGTATAACACTTGCTATATTTTTTACACTTAAACAAAGTAGAAATTATATCTCAACTCATATTTTATTTTTTTTCAATTTCGATAGAGCTCCAAAATATGAAGTAAGCTTCATCCAAAAAACTGTAAAATGTAGTAAAAATTTTAGAAAATTATGGAAAACCCAGGAAAATTGTGGATATTCTAGAAAAAATAATGTAATATTGCATATTTTTTATGCATAACACTTGCTATATTTTTTACACTTAAACAAAGTAGAAATTATATCTCAACCCATATCTTATTTTTTTCAATTTCGATAGAGCTCCAAAATATGAAGTAAGCTTCATCGTTTTCACAAACTTTGTTCACCAAATAGCAATAGAAATTAGGTACTACATATAGAAATGTTTTTGAATTTTTTTTATACTTTTTTTATTTGGATTCAAATAAAATTCATCAAACCCTACCGATGGCTGTCCTTACCGAACCCCTGCAATAAACACGATTACCGTGGTAAGGTAAACCCTGGGATGGAAGCCACTGGTGAACAACAAACTGGCTGTTACCCCGTGGTACCAAAGACTCCTTCAACTCAAACATCTCAGAATCAAGAGTATTCATCCAAGAAAATCCTGCCTATTAGCATGTTGAAAACTTAAAAGCTGCAGCGGCAGTGAAGACAATTTGGAATCTTATACAGAGATGCCGGTTCAATGGGACTTGCTGAATTACAATGACTCATGCAAATGTCCTGCAAACATACAACTCGGGATGAAGTACGGTCAGTCGTCACTCGTCACACAAGCAGAACTGCATACGGCTCTTAACTTTCGGCTGCATCCTATTCCTATGATCCCAACCTGATGACAAGTGATCAAGTTGCTGTGATCTCAGGACTCAACGTGGTTGCCACGCTTCTCTAGCCCTTGCATCTCATTATTAGTACTGTAGTTCTTTGATTTGCATACTTTGAGTTACTCAGTAGCAATTACATTTAAGACCATAGATATAGTGATATTTCAATGACTTTCTACTTACAGCGATACTACCTCCGTTCTCAAGGATGATGTTTTGGACATCAATGCAGTTTCAAATGTACATGTTTTATCATTTCTTTTTCAATATATATATAATTTTCATATTTCAGATCATGATATTTTCCATGTATTAATGATTTAAATTTAATATTTCAATATTTGGCTGCACTAATTACATGACGTCATCGATCGGAATTAGTAGAAAATAAAATAAAAATGGCTTTGTGATTACTAGTCTGTGTAAGTAGTCAAAGTACACATATTGAAC
Source organism: Oryza meyeriana var. granulata (assembly GCA_003991445.1). Classification (NCBI taxonomy): domain Eukaryota; kingdom Viridiplantae; phylum Streptophyta; class Magnoliopsida; order Poales; family Poaceae; genus Oryza; species Oryza meyeriana. The sequence goes on along the minus strand of RYFJ01002043.1, from coordinate 390,425 downwards.
ACTTGTACAAATTGTGGAACCACTAGTTAAGTCATGGGGAGTTTAGGCAGCTTTTGATACGGCTTGCTTTTTAGCTAGGTTCATAATTAGTATTTAATTAATTAAATAGTAGCTATAACAAATATAAAAATAGAGTTATTTGTATTTTTTAATAAACTTTTATATAGAAAGTTTTTTTAAAAATTATATTGTTTAGAATTTTGAAAAGCGTGCTCGTGATAAGCTGAAAAGAACTGTGGCTAAACCATCAATCGAATTGGCTTGGTGGATAGGGCAACCCATGTTCTCAGATGATGCCAAATTGCTGCAACTCGAATGAATCGACCACCATTGAAACTTCCGCTCTTTTTTGACAAATTTGTAGTCAAGACCACCCCACGGTAAAACATTAAGACAAAGCAGGAAATAGTACATTTCCCTGCATGATGTTGTCAGGTTCTGCCTTTGTTCATGTAAAACTCTTCGATGTTTACACAAAGAGCGTGATATACGTACGCCTCAGATCTTGTCACTACTACAGAACCCCTTTTTTCCATACGGATATAACGAGTTTTTGCAGGCGGGTGACCAGCCCGCCTAGGAGAAGGAGTATGTGAAAATACCATTTTTCTCAGAGAGTCTGTCCCTGCCTGCGAAGTTCGATTATCGCAGGTGGACGACTTAAAGGGCCCGTCTGTGATAACAAATATTCATAGGCAGACCAGTTAAGGAACTCGCCTGCGATAATAGATTATCGTAGGCGGCCTGGTTAAGAAGACCGCCTGCAATTTTAATTCAAAAAATAGAAAAAGAAATATTTCTTCTTTTTTATTTATTCCATAAATTAGTTAATTGATTATTTAAAATTGTCTCCAAATTAAATATTACACATTCTCTAGTTCTTGACATCACCATATGTTGGACAGTAATTAATATAAATAATTAATTATCATTCACTAATTAATAATTATTACACAACGTGCTTCGTAATATAATTATTCACAATAAATATGTGTGAACGAATTTTTGTTTCATACATTTGTAAGAAGCATATGTTCTTTCTCCCACTCTTGAAGTTTTTTGTACTTGTCATCCCTCGCATATGCACTCTCAGAATAAAAAAACAGACCAAGTATGTTGCATATATCACGGTGGATGAAGCGGCACAAGTCGGCACAAAGATTCAGTAGTTTTGTCTTATTCATCATCTGTGCTAGCCCAGTTACTTGACATAACTGCAACAGAAATAAGATAAGAGAGACGTTACTAACAGTAATACGTGCCTCTGTACTAATATATTTAATTAACTATGTACGTACATTATCCACGTATGATGTAAACCTGCCGTGGATGATCATCTCGCACACGTAATATCAGCAGAGAATAGTCTCTTTGGGTTGTTTGTAGCACTATCTAAGGAGTAGTAAGAACGTGAATTAAATATGGATAATTATTTTGAGATATAAAATATGTAGTTCCTGTCATTACCTGCTACTTTGTTCTGACAAGCAGTTTTTCTCTCTTCTTTACTATTTCTCCTCCTTTTTTCATGTACCATCTGTGTGAGCTGTTCGAAAAATTATATAGACATGGTATAAGAAAATAGATGACAAAGATAGGAGATATATACCAGGACGATTAAAATTCCTTACAGGTTCAAAAGAACGAGGAAATCCATATAATCATTCTTCGGGTAATCGGCCAGATCGCAGACAATGACTTGCATTTCTTTTGGGTATATTATGAATAAAATGTAGTGGTTGCTATAAGCATATAAAAACATAGTAAGTTAATAGTTTTGAAAGTTCTTATAGAAAAAATTGCAAACTTACTTTAAGTTGTACGGTGCTATTATGCATCTCTTATCTTAATAAAATAGCATGGCCCGTCCAATGTATGCCGCCACTTCAAGACTCTTGTCGCCACGGAGTTTCTCGATGTACTCCTTCTTCTCTTCCGGTGACTTGTCCTTGACACTGCAGAATCATCGCGTATGTCGATGGTGTGTTGCGTCTTACAGATTCTAGTTGGGTCAAGGTAGCTAACCAATTCCCCCGTTTGGTCGGCATCGTGTAATTGTAACCTATACATGCATAATAGTTCAAAACATTAGGCACCATGTCGATTACATATAGAAAGAATAGTGGTCGATATATATATTTACAAGGCCCATACGCCGATAATATTTACGTCCAATTTTTCTAGACGATATACGGCGTACATGTCCCTGAAATCAATAAAGAACACGCTATCATCTCCACCCATGAAAGCATCTCGTGGGACCTTAGCACTTAGCCAGCTCAGGCCTTCTTTACTAGCCTTTATGTACCACTCATGCCACCTGATCATCTGCCATGGCAAAGTCCTCAGGATATGCATTGGAATAAAAGGTTTACCATTTCAATAGCATAGAACTCCAACGATTCCTTGGCGCTTTGCACTGATTTTTGGCTTGTATCTGGTTCTATGTCTTTCTTCAAGTTGCCTCACCTCTGAAGGTCGTAAACATAAACTTGTCCACGTCTTTTGATTTAGCCTTGTGATCATATGTGGTTATCTTCTATGGAACGGCCCAAGGTGGAGCGGACGGTGGAGTTAGAGATTTAGCCCGAGGTGGAGCGGAGGGTGGAGATGGAGTGCGGGCTTTAGCTTCGATGTGCATCTTAGGGGCTGAAGAACTTCAAGGTGGCTCCAAAGGTGGCGGTGGTGAGGAAGGTGGATGTGGTGGGGAAGGCGGATGTGGTGGGGTAGGTTTAGGTGGTGGGGAAGGTGGATGTGGTGAAGACTTTGGTGCCTTGTCTTTGGGGGATTCCGGTTTTTCCGATGATGAAGGACCTGGCGGGGATGTCGGCTCCAGCGTAGCAGCTGTCTTCTTTGGAGCTATAGTCTTCGACACGCTTGCGGGCGACTGTTGGATGAGCACGATGTCTCTACTATGCCACAATATGAATTGATTGACTGCATCCCCTAAAAATTCAATCCCTCTGGCGTGGGAATGTCTAGCTCGTACTGGTTGTAGTTGGCATTGACCCTTGACACCTGGACCCTGGCATAGTCTTCAGGTATGTCTTGGCAGTGAAACTTCCTGCCTGGTATAGCCATCCCAGTAGCGACCTCTTTTGTCCGGCCTGTCCTTCCAATCGGCACTTGTAACTTGCATGGCGTAGGACTAGTTATGTTATCTACCGGTGTCGGGTCACAGGTGATGACACTGCGCTAGGTTCCTGGTGCTACGCAACATGTCGCAAATCTCCCGGTAATTTTCCTTGGTTTTTATTCATCAAATGAAATAATTGCTTGGCCACTTTTCCCTGATTTTTTACCTTATGTTCTCCTTGTACTTATCACGTCTCTTGTAACTTCCTGCGTCTTTTGGAAACCCTTCCTTCCAACTGAGCATGGAAGATACCCCTCTGACGCGGCCAGAATGCTCAGGGCTACCCAACACAGTGCTAAGCTGATCTTTCTCTCTTCTGGGCACGAACTCCTCACTTTTTTTCTTCTTGGATATTTTCTTCAAATTTGTTGCTACTTGTTCAACATTGGGGTCTCTGAATACTAACTGTCCATCATCGGTAACTTCTTCAGTGCTCCTAGCCCATACCCAGTTCTTGCTGCGATCATCTAACCCTTCCACTTCCAAGGGTTTTCCCTCCGCCTTCGCTTTTTCTTCCTTCCTCCTCCATACTTCCACTTTGGGGGCATACCCAGTCAAATCTAGACGATGTGGATACTGATTTTTCTTTGCCAACTTTGACATCTTTTTACTCTTCTGTAAGGCCTCCAGCGTAGTCTTCTTCTTGACGAACTCGTCCTAGTCGGCCGTGGGGATTTTCCCATATCTTTTAAAGGGGCTCCGGTTTCACTGGACGTACTTCTTGTTTAGATCGGACTTCCATTGTCGCCATCGCCGACCCATAACTGCCAGTGCATACTCCTTTGCTACTTCGCCAAATTCTTCTAGGTATAGGAATCTTTTCTTCAGTTCAGTCCAAAGTGTTCCTTCACCCCCTCGCTTACTTTCTCCCATTCATCTACGAGGATTGGACACTGATCCCTTACCAAAGCACCGCAGGAGTTGCTCCATTTTGCAGGCACCCCTTTAGGCTCCATGGGTTCCCCTCTGCGTCCTACGCGGGTGATGGCGTGTACTTTATCTGTTAGCTTGTTCTTGTTTCTCTCACCACGCTTTCGTTTTTGGCCGACGGCTTCAGTTGTGGTTGTATCCGTCTCCGTCCCGGCCGGGGTAGATGTAGCCATGTCTAGTTCAGCGGGATCGTGTGTAACTTTCCGGCGAGTCCGACGTCTTGTTTCCATCCATTTTACATATAGTCGGAACACTGTGTTAGACAATAGAAACTATTATAGCTAGTAACTCGATCTAACTCGGCGAAATACTTACGACATGTTAAATAGGAATATAATCGGGGTCTATGTCCTCTTCGTTTCTTGCCCTCTCTATAACGGGATGCGGATCACTAGGGGTACGCCACGATGTCTCGCTAGATGACTTGTCCTAGTCGCTCCTGCCCACTTGTTCCGTCTCATTCTATTAAAAACATTTTTTTTCATAAAATTTAAATACCTGAGAGCAAAATATGTTGAATAAAAACTATGCATACATATTTGAAATGGAACAATATTTTTGTACATATGGAAATTGCTCTCAGATGTGATGAGGTTAGGATAGAAGGTATGTTGTACATCCACCTCACCTAGTCGTCATTAATCACACATTAAATAGTGACAAAATTTAAGTACACTTAGCTACATATGTGGATGGCACGGTACAATACGCCGAGTCGTGCAGGGGCACCGGCGACAAGAAAGACCTCACTCGTCGAGTTGACACGCGGACCTTGTGCCGGTGCGCTTGTAGAACTTGAAAAAAATGCACTCCTCATGTGGTGAAGTTGTATTTGAGTCGTAGGCCAAGTTTGCAAAAGTTTTGTACTATTCAATATCCAAACGACCATAATCTTCATAGAGCAAAAATTAAATATCGACACGATGGATGATCTTCATATAGCATATGCAAAATATGTTGAATAAAAAGTATGGATGCATATTTAAAATGGAACAATATTTCTATAAATATGGAAATTGCTCTTAGATGTGTTGAGGTTAGGACATATGGTATGTTGTACATCCACCTCACGTAGTCGTCATTAATCACGTATTAAATAGCAACAAAATTTAAGAAAACTTGGTTATATATGTGGATAGCACGGTAGAATATACCGAGTCATGTAGGGGCACTGGCAACAAGAAGTACCTCGCTTGTCAAGTTGACACGTGGTCCTTCTTGTGCCGTTGCGTCTGTAGAACTCGGGAAAAATGCACTCCTCACATGGTGAAGTTGTATTAGAATCGTAGGTCAAGTTTACAAAAGTTTTGTACTGTTGAATATCCAAACGACCATAATCTTTATGGAGCAAACGAGAGCTTTTAAATTAAAATACAAACTAATATAAATATAATTTCATATATATGAATAATCATATTATCCATACAAATTTTAAACATTTCATAGTGTCCAAACAAATTTAAAACATTTTAGAATATCCATAAAATTTAAAACATTTCATATTGTCTATACAAATTTAAAAGATTTTTAAATGTCCATAAATATTTAAAACATTTCATCATATCCATACAAATTTAAAAAATTTCCCGTAATAATTTCATCAAGCTATAAGCAGCATTATCCATACAAATGTAAAATTTATTTAACATTTTTTAATTTTAGTGCGGCCGGGGTCGGTGAGGTTGGCCTATGTCGTCTTGGTCGGCGGGGTCGGCCAAGGTCGTTGGGGTCGGCGGGGTCAATCGGGGCTAGTGGCACTGAGAGGCGTCTGCGGCAGCTTAGAGCTGAGAGGCTGTGGCGGTGGCAACTCGGGGTAAGCGGCGGCGGTAGCTCGGGGAGGGGGCGGTGGCGACCGGAGCTTAGGGAGGCGGCACCGGTGGCCGGAGCTCGTGGAGGCGGCGGCGGCCAGAGCTCGGAGAGGCGGTGCCAGGGTCGGAGACGGCGAGCCGAGTGAGGCGAAGAGGCGACGGCAACGTGCGAAAGAGCAGCAGCCTAGCGGTGTAGCTAGGTTTTTAGGGGCGCGCCAACGGACTTAGAAAAATTTCAATTCCCGCGCGTCCCTTTATGTGGGGAGCATTATTGTAGGAGGACGGCTAAGAGGCCCGCCTACGAAAAGGATCTTCACATATGGGCGACTAAGCAGCCCGCCTGCGAAAAGGATCTTCGCATACGGGCCGCTATGCAGCCCACCTGCGATAACATTAGCGCCCGTATGCAAAATTATCTTCGCATACGGGCTGCTATGCTGCCCGCTTGAGAGGCGATACCACGGTATTGTTTAAAATAGATATACCGTGCAATTTAAAATATTTAATCAAGTAATTATAAATTTTTACAACGCCATAAATATTTGAAATGTATATAAAATAGTAAATAATTAATCGAGTAATTATTTAATCAACTAATTTTTACGATTGTGAAGTATTAGCGTTTGAAATGTATATAAAAATTTAAAATATTTAATCGTGTAATTAGAACTTTTTACAACACCATAAATCAAGTAATATTATGCATTCACACGATTCGGTTGTTACATGGCAACAACATTATGCATTCATACGAGTAAATTTAAGATATTCATAACTCCTCATTAATATGAATCAAATATTATGCGGTTGTTACACATGGGACCGAACATTAGCATTTCTCGAATTTTCCAACGCATCACTACGCATGTATGGCTTCATGGTATCTTCATTAAAGGTCTCTTCGATGCTTTTCATTTTATTTGGAAAGTCGATAAACAACGGCATCGCATCATACTTGTTGTAGTCCTCGGCATATTCGACGCCATCAACACCAACAATTCTTTGCTTACCTTGATAGAGCTATGGATTTCTTCTTGTGCGCAGGGTCGGTAACATAGAAAACCTGTGCGACACGCTCAGCCAATACCCATGGGTCGTCCTTGTGACCTACATTGACGAGGTCAACAATTGTTAGCCCGAAGTTGTCCACGAACACTCCTGTTGAGTGTTTCACCCATTGGCATCGAAACAGGGGGATCGAATGTTCAATCCGTAGTCCGGTTCCCACATTTCATTTATGACCCCGTAGTAGGTGGTTTCCGTCCGTAGTTATCTATTGCATCTACTCAAACCCCACTATTTTGTGCCATCCCCTTCTTATCCGTTAACTTCGTATAAAATATGTAACCATTAATCTCGTAAGCCTGCCATGATGTTACTAAACTTGAGGGCCCACAGGACAACCTTTTTAGTGTTTTTTCTTCAAGAGAGTCACCTTCTGGTAGGTTCTGGTCCTTGAACCATGCGGTGAATCGACGCTTGTGCTCTTTCATAATCCAATCTTCCGATCATCCAATATTATCGGCTCTAATTTGGTTTAAGTGTTGTTCGATATAGGGCTCAACTATCACAAGCTGTTGTAGGACGTTGTAGTGTGCAGCTCGCACAGTAACGAACTCATTGTCATAAAACTTTTTCTTGCCAATGGTCCCCCTTCTGGACAATCCTGATGATGGGGCACAGGTAAACCAATGGGATTGGCCTCTTCTACATAATCTATGCAACACTCGACGACTTCTTCAGTGGTATATCCCTCTACCATAGACCCTTCTGGATGAGCACGGTTTCGGACGTAGCCCTTCAAAATAGACATGAACCATTCGTACATCTACATTTGATGTAAGTACAAAGGACCTAGTTTGAGTATTTGAGGAACGATGTGAACCATTAGATGAACCATCATATCGAAGAATGATGGAGGGAAGCATATCTCGAGCTGGCACAGAGTCTCTGTTAGAAATGTCTAAAGATGTCCCAGTTCTTTAGGATCCAAAACTTTTTGTGAAATCATATTAAAGATGTAGCAGATCTTCATGATCACGACCTTAACATCAACTGGTTTAATTGCCCTTATTGCAATAGGGAGAAACACGGTTAGCATGACATGGCGGTCATGTGGTTATAGCCAGAGAGAGACATGTCCTTCATCGAGACTACTTTCCGGATGTCATGTAAAGACTTGCACACCCCCCTTTTCTCCTCGGATGTTAGGGTGTAGCTTGCGGGCGGAAGGTATATTTTTCTATTTTCTTGTGGCTGCGGATGAATCTCTTTCCTGATCTTTAAATTCACCAAGTCGTTACGAGAGCGTAGACCATCCTTAGCCTTATTTGGAATGTCTAGCAAAGTATCGATAATACTATCGAAAATATTTTTCTCGAGGTGCATGACATCGATGGAATAACGAATCTATAGGTCTTTCCAGTAGGGTAAGTACTTAAAGAAAATGGAGTGCTTCTTGAATGAAATGGCTGGCTCGTCTTTGTCTTCCAAGTGTTTCTTCCTTTTTGTTGCCTTCTTCTTTGTCTTCCCCAAAACAACCTTCAGATTGCTGGTCATATCAAATACCCATTTGCCATTGCGAACTTCGGGTCCAGACCCATTCTCTACTGTCTTGTCAAATAGTCTTCCCTTTGTTCGATACCTGTGCCTGCTGGGTAGGAACCGCTGATGCCTCATGTACACTAATTTGTTAGATGATGATAGATAGATAGATGCGGTGTTATCCACGCAGGTTACATAACCCGTTTTCCCTTTGATCTGTTCCGAGACTGAAAAATTTACTGGGTAGTCGTTGATGGTGACTAAGATAATGGCTTTGCAAGTGAAGTACTCCCGTAGATATTCATCCCACACCCTGATACCCTCATCCCATAGATCCGTCATATCCTCTAGCAAAGGTTCAAAAAAGATATCTATTTCTATTCCAGGTTGTTTCGGGCCTTGTATAAGGACTGACAATAAGATATACTTTCGCTTCAGATATAGCCAAGTTGGAAGGTTATACATGGTCAGTAGTACTGGCCAAGTAATTGTGCGAGCTGCTCAAGTTACCAAAAGTGTTCATTCCATCGGTACTTAGCGCAAATCTGATATTCCTCGGATCCGAGGCAAAATCTGGATGTATTGTGTCAAACTTTTCCCGCTGGCAAGCATTGGCAGGGTGGCGGAGCTTCCCATCATTCCTGCGATTCTCGTGATGCCATCTCATAAGTTCAGCGTCCCTAGGGTTTGAGTACAAATGCTTCACGCGATCTTTCACAGGCAGGTACCACATCAGCAGGGCAGGAATTTTCTTCTTATTGTTCGGAGATGAATCATCTTCTTGCCTATCAAAATCCTGTGACTCGTTACTCGATTTGTACCGACTGGTCCCACATGTCGGGCAGTACTCTAAGTCTACATGCTCTTTGCGATACAGGTTACAATGGTTCACGCATGCATGAAACTTTTACACACCTAGTGATAACGGACATATGAATTTCTTCGTTTGATATGTATTGGCCGGCAGAAAGTTAGGCTTCGGTAGGATCTTACTTAGGAGGGACAATAAATAATTGAAACTACTATCCGATCATTCGTTGCACGCCTTCAACCTTAGTAGTTCAAGCACTGAACGTAAGACTATCATGTTCTTAGAATAACCCTTCGATTCTTCGAACAATAGATCTTTTGCAGCCTTCTGTAAAGACTCAAAATTATCTAACCCTCTCGTAGAACCCGTCAACACTTTCGGTTCGGCATGGTGTAATATTTCCTCCAGATCGAAATCGGCGTTGTCATTGTGGTCGTTCATCATTTCATCGTCCGACATATCTACTGTAAAATTGTTGCCCCCTCTTTCTTCATGATTACCATCCCTTTGAAGGTTGGCATCTTCGCCGTGATGAGACCAAACCTCATAATCTGCAATAAATCCACGCTTCACTAAGTGCGATAATCAATTACTCGCAAGCGGGCAGCTAAGCGGACCGCCTGCGATAATAGATACATTATCGCAGGTGGGCGTCTTAGTTGCCCGCCTGCGATAATTGATCTTTATAGACGGGCCATTGCGAGCCCCCGGATCGGAATTATCATAGGCGGGCCTCATCTTGGCCCGCCTGCGACATCCGGAGGAGTCCGTCTAAAAAAACGAATCTGTATTAGTGTTTTTTGTCCAACTGTGTTTTCCGAATGGTTTGTTTTGAAGATAAGTTAGCTATTTTGATTGTATAATTAACATAAGGCATGTCATCAGTGCAACAGTGAAGTGGTATTGCGGTGCCAATATGCAAGCTTAGTTTCTTACAGTTGAGAGTCTAGAGTAGCTAACACGCATGCTTGCAAGGTGCAGGTGGGCGGCTACGCATGGGCATGTGTGGTTGAATGAAGTAGCTCATTGCGTATACGCCCTGAACTGGCTGAACTGGCACGGCTACTTACAGGAAGACCCATGCACAAAACTTGTAGTCCTTGATCTACTCGGCTTCATGGCCACGGAGAAAAACCAGGACTCGTTGAGTGTGTCTCACCGCATCATTTGCTACAGTAACTCCCAATACATCCTGTTCCCAGATGTTGACCAGTCTAGCACCTAAATCACAATACCAAATAATTAAACTCGACATGATTGTCATTGGCACGTTATACCGGCCTACAGTAGATGTAACTGGTCACCTAGATGAGAGGGGCAAGCTAGCCTTCTCTTTCCACTCCATTTTATGATTCTGCTATAGATATATATATATGGAGGTGCCACTTAGGGCATCAGCATATATCTTTACCAAATTGTAAGTAACGTGGGATTCATCAAAAGCAAGCATGTATTTATCGTTGAAAATTTCACAATTTCGAAGTAAGTAATAAGGTGGGTTCCACAGCAATATAAAAATCCGGTAGCAGGCAGTAGTGTGGAGATAGGAGAGGATCAAATCATAGTAGAGAGAACCAATGTTTTTTATTTCTTACTATCATGTCATAGTTCTATTGCGTGGTATCTGTTATTTACTCCACTAGTTATACAATTAATGTTTACTGTCTGGTAAAAAACTGTATGTCTTGTCTATTACCTGGTTTGAAGCATATAGTGGCTACCCTTATTGGGTATGGAAGGGATCGATTCTTTTCTCTTTTTCTAACAAGCTAACATATCAATTATACGGGAACACAAAGATATCCAGCTAGCGACACCAGCCATTATCATAGATCGTGTCATCAGTGCTATCTCAGAACCATTAGTGCTAGGAGTATCTAAGTAATGTGGCGTGTGTCGTAAGTCACACGATTTTTACGCAAAATATGTGTACACGCGGTGTATGGAATTTAATGCCATGACTGCATGACTCGTCTCTCCACGTTGAAGCCATCTCTCCACATTTTAGCCACATTGTGGTCTCTCACTTATTGACCCGTCTCTCCACACTTTAGCCATCTTAGCATCTCACTTGTAGCAATGTTAATCACATAGAGATGTGTTTTCCTTAGTATTTTTGTCTGAAACTTTTAACAAATATTTGGGCATCTAAATGATTTCAAATAGAAAAGTTATCGACTACAACATTGATGATCTCATCGAGGGCTATAATATTAGTTCTCTCCATCAAAATTCAGGAAAAGTCTTATTTATGCCCTAAACTTTTGCAGTAGTCTGATTTGCCTCTTAACTCTAATACGAGACATTCTACGTCCATGAAAGCTTCAAACCGGACAAATTGAGTATGGTATAGGCGATTGCCTTTGTGGACTGCCTGTGCAGTGTAAGGAAGGGTGCATGCGAAAATTGTTTTTCTATGAATAATTAAGGCTGGCACTATGTAACAAGGTGATTCAAAAGTTAATGAGAAAAAGACCAGTTCACCTCAGGAGTCTCTCATTTAGGACATACGAGCGGTCTCCGACAGATTCCTTGTCTCCGATCGCTGTCCGGTCGATTCTTCTTCGACAACACAGTTGTTTTGTGAACGTGAAACCATAGTAGTTTTTGCATCAATTAATTGCAAACTTGCCATTACAACTATGTATGCATGCACGTCGATCGGCCACATTTCATTTATTCCCCTTTTTTTTTCCCAAACATGCATGGCACACGTACCGATTCATTCAGTCGATCGCGGAATTATGCGCTTGCCCTCCTCGCGGATTCATTCAGCGAAGGACCGAAGGAGGCGATCGAGGCAGTCTGAGATATGTTCATCGACGGGTTGTATAGGTGCGTATAGATAGGATGGCCCATAACGTGGAATTTGGTTGGTCTTATTTAACACATATCCTTTTTAGATGTACGGTTGTGATAATACGATTAAACTAGTCAAGAGACGGATTTTTCTGGTTAACGTGAGAGCTCCTAAAAATATCCAATTAGTATAACTAAGTATAGATAAATAGATTTAGAAGGAAAATGCTTAACCCAGATTTTGGTTGCGTTCGCTGCTATAGATTGGCTACACTACTTGATTTTCTTTATCACGCTTTTCAAACTGCTGAACCATATATTTCGTGTAAAAACTTTTTATATAGAAGTTACTTTAAAAAGTTAAATAAATCTATTTTTTAAGTTTATAATAATTAAAACTTAATTAATTATACGCTAATAACCTATCTCGTTTTGCGTACGTTGAAAATCTTAGCCCACTAGTCACCTTCGAGCACAGCCTTTATCAACTCATCCTTTGACGTTAGCTCCTGCTGTGGCTAAAAAAAACATTTAGGTTCTAGTGGCAAAGCTGAATCGCAGTGCCTCAACCCTGAGAGGTGCTGCTAACGTGTTCTGTTCAGACAGACGACAGAAGTCCATGCGTTGTGTTCTCACTGATCGCACTGCCTTTGACCTTCCTGTTGCATCCTATTCCTATTCCTCTGAGGATGATCTCAACCTCACTGTTGATCGAATTGCCTGCCAACATAGTGCCAACGCTTCTCTAGCCTCGCAACTCTTTATCACTCTTCAGAGATGAGGCATGAGAGCTCATTTCTTTAGTTGATGGGTCTGCCACTTATATGGACATTTATAGCTGTATGGGCCATTGCCTGTCGATGGGATTTGGATACTTTGACTTACTCAGTAGCAAGTATATTTAAGACCATAGATAGTGCTATTTTTCAACAACTCCGTTGCTTACAATTGCATAAAAAATAAAAAAAATGAAGCTTTGTGAAATTACTAACCTGTGCATTTATGCAAGTAGCCAAGTACGCGAACTGAGTAATGAATCATGTGTACAAACTGGACCACCTGTTAAGAGTGTGTTTGATTTGAGAGATTTTATGAGTTGGGATGGAGCCATCCTATTTTTACATGTGTTTGTTTTGTGCACTAGATGGAATAGGATGAACACAGTAGGGAATATTCCACTAATATTCGGGATGGACTGATCCAGGAAAAAGGCCGGACTGCGCCAACCTACCTCGCCGGTCCGACCGGGTAGAGGTATGCGGTCCGACCGTCACTCCCACTAGAACTGTGAGGCAATACTGGACCAGACCGGTCCGACCGGATGGAGTTAAGTGGTCCGACCGGATGGACCCATCCTAGTATTATTTCATCCCTCCAACCAAATAAAAAATAGGATTCATTCCATCTCTCCAACCAAACAGAAACTAGAACCATCCTATCTCAAAAAACAGGAACGGGTCTAACCTATCCCATTTCGTTCTCAAACCAAACATATCCTAAGTGGGCGAGTAAAACTATCGAGCTAATTGGTTCGGTGGATAGACCAACCCAATGTGCTCAGATCAACCAGTACCATTGAATTACCTTGCTGGCATGACAAATTTGTAATCAGGATCACCCACTGGAAAATGTTAACACCGGTGGCAACCAAGTTACACTATGTTTTCGATGAAAAGAGGATACTCCCACAGGATGAGATGCTAATCAGCTGTGGTGGCAGTACTCAAAACAATCAATTGATGCATGGTACTGCATTACTATTTGTCCTATTATTCCCCTAGTGTAATTCTTTCCAAATGATAATGTTTGCAAGCCTTGTCTTTTCACTAGCTTCAGTTGATGCATGGTACTGTATTACTATTTGTCAATTGGACTCTGGTATATACATTACTTAGGCTAGCTCTTTCTTGACCAAAATTGAACATCAGAACATGCTCTGCTCTCTGTCTTCGCAATCATCTGTGTTCATCACTTTATCTTCAGCACCCTTCCGAGTATTACACTGACGGTAGTTGTTGTTTGTCTTTTATACATCCGGTGGTAACAAATACATATGCTTGTTATATTTTAGAATGAAGTGAGTACTTTCCATGATTAAATTGGCGCCAATATGCCTTTTCCCTTCAAAATGTAGATGTTAGAAGTCAGATAATTGGTAAAGGAAGGGAAAATGTGGACAATGAATCCTGATCATTCCTTGGTTGTTGGATGATAGTATACTGATCCCAATCACTTATATATGCACGAGGGCAAGCAACTTTGGTGCAGAGTGCCTTCCAAAAAAAAAAAGAAAACTGGCGCAGACGAATGCTCCATCTCCATGACTTCATGGATGGATAGGGCCTGTAGCCTCCTTAGATGTTGTAGCCTTGTAGGTTTGTAGACTAGCTAGACTCGAGGTATTCTAGAATCACTCTTTTATTATTATTATTTTGAAACTTGTAGAGTCACTCGAGGTATTCAACGTCATCTTGCCTCTTGCATGCTCCATTCAATCCTGTGAATGTGAAATGTACTTACCTTTGGCTTGGTTATTTGTGGATGCCTATGGAGTTAAAAGACTTCGTGTTTACTGCTTGCTCACCAACCATGCCATACCCAGCACCAACACATTTAAATTGTAATCAGTCCAAAATATGCGATAAATTGTGTTCTTTTCCAGATAACGGATGCATTACATTACGTAACAACAGCTCGAAAATGTATTATATTGTTAATTACAAAAGGAGCAGATCATGGAAAATAAAAGCAAATTGTGCCTCGCAATGGGAGTTGCCTAGCTAGGGCTATCACAAAACGTTGCCTCGACTCCACCCTTATCTCCTCGCGATGAGAGTTGCCTCTTGCATCCCACAAAACGTTGAAAACCAAAAATGGTGAAAGATTACACGATGACGATTTTAGTCAACTAGATAGGTTGATTGCTAAGAATATACAGGTATTCATCAACCGTCTCCCATAAGGAAAAAGCTCACAAGGGGTATTTGATTCAGCTTCTCACGATGACTTATAAGCTACACATAAAACAAAAAATATCATTAGCACGTGATTAATTAAGTATTAACTATTACAAACTTAAAAAATAGGTCTATTTGATTTTTCAAAGCTATTTTCATATATAAAACTTTTATAAAAAAACACACTGTTTTATATTTTACGAAGCGTGCTAACGAAAATCGAGATAGAAACCACAAGCAATATCAACCACCTCTCATGAGGATATTACAGACGGCAATTTTGGTACTATGCCAAAAGCAACAATATCTGAGGTGGTTTTTTTTAAAAAAAACAAACCCGTCTTACTCAAGATATTGCCAAACTGCTGGATCAACCATCATTCCACTGCATCTATGTTTTGATAAAAGATACGATAAAACCATAGTTGTTAAATTCGGACCAGTGATTGAACTGATGAGTCTGTCAGTTCACGATCGGATGATTGGCTCAACCGCCAGTTCAATAAAGGTATGCATTTTAATTTTTTTTAAAGTTTTTGTTGACTGTAAACATTATGTTAAAACCAAAGTAGCGTGCTTGCTTAGTTAGCTTGGTCGAGCGTGGGGGCGGGAAGGTCGGGGGTTTCGACTCTTGTGACGCGCGTGCTGCTCAATTTTTTCTAGAAAAATTTCCTAGCGGGTTTTCTCCAGTTCAATCGCATGGAGATGGTCTTTTCTACGAACCAAACAGCACACGCTCTGGTTCCCTTTTTTTCTAGTCGGTCTGGTTTTAACGACTATCCAAAATTCCAAAAAAAAAAAAGAAATCGACAGGGAGGAAAGTGCATTTCCTTCAAGATGTAATTTGGATCTGTGCAATGTTCCGAATGATGGTAACGTAAGAGCAAGAAATATATGACTCAGATGACATCAGATCTTTATTAATTTTAGTTCACACCTCTCCAGCTGTTTATCATAGAAATGTTTTAGGATATATAGTCTTAACATAACCTGCCATAATAGGTATTGGGTTTTTTTACCAGTCAATACTTTCTTTTGCTCAAATTATTTTCTGAAAGATCCGATCCATAAACATTATTTTTCTTAATAATGTTGGATAGTGGAGGTGAAGACAGGTTATAACCTGAACCTCAAGCCTAGTTTAAGCCTGTTTACACGAGTAAAGAGTCGTTGAATGTAGGTGTTAGTTTTGAGTAGTTGAATGAGTGGAGATTGTCCTAGGTGTGTAGTATAACCTGAACCTCAAGTAAGCCTGCACGCACCTACTCCCGATGCATCCTATTCCCAGATGGTTAGCCTAGCTTCTGAATGACCAATAGCAATTCTCAACATGATTGTCATTGATTTGTCACACACGCTCCTCTTGTTTCGTTCCCTCTGTACCCCGGAGTCAAATTTAAAATATATTCTCTCCGTATTAAAATACTACTCACTTCATTTTAAATTACTTATTATTTTAGAATTTAAATTTTTTACAAAAATACTTGTCATTCTTATATTCTAAAGCACTTTTAGATATAAACTTTTCTCCCTACTCTTTATTAATGCAGGCACACGTTAATACAGTCATAGCTCTCATTGGCTTATTTTAACTATTTAGAGTTAAAAGCTACTTTAAAAATACAATTACGATGTATTTAATGAGAGTAACAATGTAGTTTGCCATAGTTTCTTGATTAGTGTAGGATTTACTAAAACGATAAATAATTCGAAACGGATAGAGTACTACTTATAAGATTTAAATTTGTCGCACAATACTACTACTTCTTCATCTATCTCTCCATCTCAACCAATCACAAACTTCCCCATTTAAATTTTTCACCTACTTTCTCACCTCAACCAATTACAACCATTTTTTAATCTCAATCTTAATTTCTTAAAAAAAAATGGTAGAAGTTGAGGTATTTTACGACACAGCGAGTACAAAGATGCTAGCCCGTGCATATCCGCTGGCATCGTTGTTAATGATGTATAATACTATGCAACTATATATTTTTATTTGACTGTAAGATGTTTGGAAAATAATGTATGGAGATGCAAACTATGTCGTCGGAATATTTCAGGATTTCTTATGCCTCAATCCCGAACGGTATCTCAGCCAGGCAGAAGTCCATGCGTTCTGCACTCATGTCCAAAATTGTGCATGGGCATATCCTACTACTCTGACTGCTTTTCACCTCCCTGTTGCATCCTATTCCTATTCCTTGGAGCTGTATGATGATCTCAACTTTGCTATTGATCCAATTGCCTGTCACTACTATAAAATTAATTTTCACCGATGCCCATCAAGTGGGCCATAAGGGGTCACGTTTGTGCAGTAGGTTAGGTGGGTGTGATGCTCCGTCCTGGTACCACCTACAGTGACACCAGAGAAGATGTGCTATAGGAGATCGGTGTGAACCAATTTCCGCAGAGTCATGATTCTGGTACTAGTTTTAGGAAACCTTGCTAGCACCCACGGTCAATGGAGATGCACCATAGCAACTAACTAAATGGAATATATCAGGACGAGGTGGGTCTCGCCCGATCGGAGTGAAAGATGTATCAATCTTTATTTCTCTAGTTTTTACAATCTCAGCTCACATCAATCCGGCTCTTCGAGCCAAAACATTTTCTCCGGATTTCCTGAGTCCTGCTGCCCACGACAGCCAAGTCATTTCATCGAACCTCCAGTATCCTTAATGGCACTTCCTTCCCGCAGTTCCCAAACCACACACATATTTTTCAAACAGGGTAAAATAAAACTACGCTAAGGAATCACCTCACATCCGCCCATGACCGTGGGCATAGCTGTTCAAACAGTTTAAACCTCTGCAAAGGGGGTACACTTTACCCATACGATGTGACTCACTCTAGCCACCACCTCGCATAGTATGGTACGATTGATGACATAGAGGTTTTCGTGACAAGACATTTCTCAAGCCCTTCTAGGTTACCCCATACCAACTATAGCGGTCCTCGAGAGTAATCATAGAGTAGGTTCACGACCATGCTGTATCAGGAACCCAGGAGGCATCCTCGACACCCTCCCGCACAATCCACAGTCCAATAGCATGCAAGACGTTCCTAAGAGCCTAGTTACTCAACTAGGGGCTTCCCAATTCACCTATGTATTTGTACTGTCATATGCTTGGATGAAATTCCGAAAAGATCGATCCTTAAAACGACCACACAGGCATCACACACACCGGACTGGCCTTGTGCCGCAAATCTCTATTTTAAAACTCAATTTTCTTTCACAAGGCTCCGACCCAGGTGTCGGGTTTTCCAAACATTTCGTAAAGCCAAGTTTTACCCAAGAAGTTTCTCAATTTTTAGTTTAAAGGGCCGACCATCAGTACTCGCACAATAGTGCATGAATACTGAGGCGCGGCAGCGATGGTTACAAGGAAACAGGGTATTTAATCATCAAGTAAGTATTTAATGAAACAAGGTTGGGTAGGTCCACCGGTCTGACTCGCAGATAGGACTGAATAGATCAATGCAGCTTATCAATACAATTTCGCAAATAAAATAATTAAAATTCACATATGGGCTCGATTGATCAAAGGTGACTTCCTTGCTCTAAGTCTTCACGAGTCTTCGAGAAATCATGGCGAAATCCGCTTCGAAACGAATTTCCGACGTCCAATTAGTATGCGCAAACACTCAAAATCTATACAAAGTCCAATAAACAGACCCTATTTAGTGCTACTAATAGTGCCATCAGATAGATCTCAATTTTAGAAAATTACTGGAGTTGGAACGGAGTCAATCGGAGTTACGGAACAAAAGTTATGATTTTCTGAAGATTAATTGGATTTATGGAATAGAGGAAAAGTGTTTCTGGGATTTTGGAGGGAATATTCTCGGGAATATTCACAGTGTCACTGACATCTGGGGCCCACTCGCAACCTGGGGCCCGCTGTCAGTGGGGGGAAGGAATGTGAGTTGCGGCTGTGGGCCGAGGGGGACAGGGCATAGTGGTGGCCCAGTGTCAGTGTTTTCAAGGGGCTTGGCCCACTGGCGCTGGGCTCGGGCGGCAGGGGACACAGCCCTCATGGGTGTGGCTCGTGGTGGATAGAGGAAGGAAGGCCCACACACAGCAGCTGGTGGTGCATGGACCGAGTGCGGGAGGTGAGAGAAAGTGGGACGGGTGCACGGGCGGCTCATGGTGGACCAAAAGAATCGGCCCACATGTCAATGAGTCCCATCTTGAGGAGTCGGTGAATGCGATCGGGGGACGGGGGTGACATGGCGCTCATATGTCATCACTGGAAGTTGCCGCGTGGCATTCTTCTCCAACGCGCACAAGGACGAGGAGGAGCTCGAGGATTGTATGGCACACAGTGGCAGGGATGATCTAGTGATCGACGGCGTGCGGTGGCAAGCGGCGGCGCCGGCGGGAGGAGGAGACCGAGGCGAATCCGTCCAACGGTTTGGATCGGGGAGAGGCCGAACGATGGCAGCTAGCGACGGGAGTCCGAGGCGGCGGGCAGAGAGGAGAGGGGAAAACTTGGTGATGGCCATGGCGGCTACTGGGGTCCATGGCGGCACGACAGCCGTGGCCATCCAGGGCAGTTGAGAAGGGGTGGAGGGGATCCAGAGGAATTGACTCAATGGTTCGAATTTAGAACTTATGGGGTGGCGGTGGCTGGCGATGGGAGGCCGACGGCGAGCAGAGAGAGAGGAGCAAGAAGGAAGGGCATCCATGGCGGCTCCGAGAGGAGGAACGGGGAAATGGTGCATTTCAGTTAGCGCACGACGACTGTCACGCCTAGAATTTCCACCCAAAATTCCAAACGCTTATATGTGTATTAAAATCCTCGTCCAGAAATCAACCGAGCTACACAAGGACAAATTTAATAACAAAGTACGAATCTATATTGAATAAAGTGACGAATGTATAATTATTACAAAGGCAGATGAAACCTCTCAAACAAATAAAAAGTCTAAATAACGGAATTAACTAGCGATAGCGATGTCTCCATAATCCACAGGCAAACTTGATTTGGAGCCAGCTTAGTCCTCCAAATCTTGTCCTTCAATGCAGTATTCTTCTTCTGATGATTTGATATTGCAAGGTGAGTATATGGAATACTCAACAAGTGTCACACTCTGAATTTTTTTCCCCCTTAAATATAGCCACATAAAATATACTTAAGAAAATGTTCCAAGAAAAATAATTTAAATTGGCCAAATGAATTAATTAAATGTGAAAATGCAAAATAATAAATTATCATGGTTGGAAATATTTTTTTACATTCCTCTTGCCAAAATACATTAACAGGATTTTTATTGGAATTTTTAGAGCACTGGAAGTATTTTTAATAAATCAAAAACCAATATCGCAATTAAAATCTCACTGGAAAATCCTTTTTCTTCTTTTCTTTCTCCCTTTTTCTCTTTTTTTTCTTTTCCCTCCTACTGGGCCGACAGCCCAGTATTGTGCTGGCCTGCTCGCGTGGCCCATGCGCACTCTACGCCTTTCTATGGGCCCACCTGTCGGTCACTCGCCTCGCTTTCTCTCTCGCTGACCCGTGGGGCCTGCCCGTCAAACCCCCGCCCGCCTCGTTCGCTCGATCTCCCGCTAACAGGCCAGGCCCGCCTGTCCGTATCTTCGTCAACCTTCGTCCGAATCGAGAAAAGGAGAAATTTTCCCCACCACCGTCTGATTTCCACCTCCGCCCGCCTCCTCGCGCGCCCGTTCTGGATTCAAACCATGGTGGACTTGGTCCTCGCCCATTCCCCCATGTTCCCTACGCCTCTCATCTGCTCTCACGCGAGAATCGCGCGCACGATGCCGTGGCCGCCGCCCTCAATCCCATGCAAAATTGGGCCATTGTAGCCACCATCTCCCCTGCATGAGCTCTTAAAAACCTTCGCCATCATCTCCTCTTTCTTTTCCCCCAAATGCCGCCGCTTCCCGAGCTCCCTGGCACCCCACCCCACGTGATCTAGAGCCGCTGCCACAAACCGCCGCCTTCAGCCGCTCGTCGTCGCCGCGCTAGCCACCGCCCAGCCTGTCTCACGCCACCTCTAGGTTCGCTGCATCCCGGAGCATCTAGGCCACCACCCTTGCGAGCTCCATCGCCGCCGGAGACCCATCCTCTCTGTCGTCCCCCTCGGTGAGTTCCACTGCGGGCCTTCGGCTGCGTTTCCTCGCCACCTCGGTCGGTTTTTCTTTCTCCTAACCCCTTTCGCATCTTCTCCATGACCTCCTGAGCATCGTCCGCTCCTTAATCACCAGTGATCTTCGCCGGAGCACCCCTTTTGTCAGCATCCCGAACCTCGGCCGCCGCCAACTCCCTCTGTTCACCGTCGTTGGCCACACTCCGGTCGCCACGAGCCCTCGGTGAGCACCCCATCCCCTTCCTCGCCTTCCCCGCTGCTCCTCACCACTCTCTGCCGTGCCTGATGGTCACCGATGGCGACCATTAGGTCGGGCGCTCCACCGCGGCGCAGTCGCGCCAGCAGGATCCTGTCCCGTTCGGCCCCAGCCGTCCGTCTGCTTGGCAGATCTAGACCGACCACGTGGCGCCCCGCGGGCGCTCGCTCCCCCGCCACATCAGCGCCACCTAGGCGCCGTGTTGGCTCATCGGCCCGTCGTGGCTGCCGCGTGGCAGCCACGTGGCCATTTCCCCGCTGGGCCGCAGTGGACTTGGTCCACCGTGCGCCGCCCTTCCCCAATCACTGACCAGTGGGACCCGCCTATCAGCGCCGGTTCCCCGGCGTCCAGTGACGCAATAATTCCTTTAATTGCATAATAAATCATTTAATAATTAATTTTACATGGGAAATCACTGTAAAACTTCAAAAATTCATATCTAATTCATACGAACTCCAATTAAGTCCATTCAAATTTCATTAAATCCAGAAAAATGCCAAGAATCCATTAAAAATACTTTTAACTCTTGGTCAACTGCCCACATATACTTTTTTAATTGTTTATGTGTGGTTCGCTATAGAATCCAACGCCGTTGACTCTCCCGTGTACTACGAGGTCGTAGCCGAGTACGTCGAGCCGGAGCAAGGCAAGTCACACTGTAATCTTGATCATTTTGTACCTACTTGTTGCTAAAATGTTTTGTTTAGTTAAATAAACAAGCATGATTTTTTTATTTCATGTGGTATGGATTATGACCTTTATATAGATAAGATTATGCCTTAGTTGTTGAATCTTGTTAATTGTCACATAGGTAACAACATGATTAGAATATTATTCTTAGGATGCTTAGTCATGTTTAGAAACTATTAGTTTACCTGGGAATTAAATATTATCATTTACATTCATGGTTCCACTCTATGTCGGGAAATGTAACATTGGACATATTACTATTAAATTACTATAATTTGACCCAAATGGTGGGCTGTGGGTGTATGGTTGTGCTGGTCGCACCCATGGCAATTAAGGACTGGTTCACGGGAATCTCTTGGGCAATTACTCATACTTTCCACAAGCCAGCGTGGGTAACGCTGGGCTTGTAGCGTCTCTTCTCCCTCTCCTAGGCACCGATGGTGAGGATGGGCGTGATGGAGTTGGGTCGGCCCAGGGTAGGGTTGATCGGCTTCCGGATCCATTATGGCGCAAGGGGGGTAGCCTGGCCGATGTGGGGTGTCCTAGCGGCAAGTGCAACCTCAGCGTGGTGTGGATGGTTTGGGAGAGGTTGCGTGAACGGTCCTGTCACAACCTCTCGTGGGGTGTCGTGGTGACACGTCGGCGCACGGGAATATGTGTGGGGCTGTGTCTTGTGGGTACAGTTGTACACATCTGGCCAGAGTTAAAAACTATTTAAATAGCCGCGCCCACGGTCATGGGCATTTTGCTATAGTGGCAGGATGGATGGCTGGGCCTGGTTAACGTGGTGTAACGTTGATCAGTGGAGAATTAATATTGCTCAATTAGTCAACCTTTTTACTCTTTGTGAACTATCATTGTTTGCAACTGCTTTTACGCAAATAAACTCTGAGCCTATCTTTGATTCCCGTGCATGGTGCATATTTGCGGGTGTGATTTGTTGAGTGCTCTGGGTGGTACTCAGTCTTGCTCCTTTTCTCCCTCTCAATGGTGGAGTACCTGTCCGATGAGAATCGTCAAGAGGATTAGGCTAGATCCACCGTCAAGATACCTATGAAATGGAAGCCACCGCTTGGCTAGTTGTTAAAAGGATTACTTTTTCCTTTACCACTGCATTTATGTAATGTAATTTTATTTTATTTGTAAGACATACTCTGTATGGCAACATGGAATTGTGTACCCTGGCTTTCCTGGAAAGGGATTTAATACACATGAATGTTCAGAATTCTGGTGGTGAATTTCTAGGCATGACAACAAGCCACACAGCAAATATGCAAGTGCACAGGATAGCAAAGGATGGTATATAGGGCTAATTTGCATAAATAACATTTAACTAAATAGTTAAAAGAGAATTAAAATAGTAGAACAGTTAAGCAGTATTAAATCAACACTGTACAGCCCACCTGGCTACACAGGCCCAAACCATCCCAATTTGGATGTCTCATATCTCATTTTAACATTAATTAGTAAATGGGACTAATCACGAAAAACATCATTCAGCTTGCCCATGACCGCGGGCATGGCTATTCGAACAGTTTTACTCTGGCTAGAGGTGTACAATTTTACCCACAAGACATAACTCCACAACATGTCACCATGCGCCTTGGCACCACCACGATACCTCGGAAAGGAGTTGTGACAAGACTCTTCGCATAACATGTCCAACAGAATGACCACCCGCCAAGTCCCCACTAGAGGTGGCCCAACCTCTAGGCTAGAGAAACTCTTAGCTCCCAAACATATGGTCTTATTGGCACTGCCATTGTGGATTTATTGACACTACCACCTATCAACTAAACACACCATGGTGTCTTCTGTTGGGACATGCTACACTACAAGTCCAGCCGTTGCCCATGTTGGCTTGTGGTTAGTACGGTAAATACTTCACAATTGTAGCTCGTGAACTGGTCCTTAACTGTCATGAGCACCGCTAGCATCAAAACCAACCTGGTGCTCACAACCCACCATTCATCCATTTTTTAGTTTCCCATTAAGAATCAGTCTCTCAAGACCACTGTCGTGAACAGAACCATCATCATTTTATGTGTAATCATGTGTGATTATCAACCTTTATATGATTCCATAGTTTCTAAGCTGAGCTAAGCAACCTAGAATTATTCTAGCTAGCCAATATTTTAGCTAGCTAGTCATATTAATCCCATAGGTACAAAGGTAGGGTATCAACAACAGGCTGTAAATAAGGATCAGGGTTTCCCCTTCCCGATGTCATTCTAAAATAAATGCACTTTTGAATCAAAACAGAGGTTTAAATCATAGGATCAACATGCTCAAAGGGTTGTGGGTCTTTGTGACTTGCCTTGCTGCTCCGTAAAGTCTTCCGAACCATCCTCGGTGTAAACCGGCTCTTCTGGAACGTCCAAAACTATAGGAAAATAACAAAACGAGTAAAAATGGTACATAAGCACATAGCAACATCATATGTGAATATTTTTAATGGATAGATCTCAATTTTTAGAGAATTTAGAGACTTCAACGACCTCAATTCAAGTTTGTATGAATTAGTTATGATTTTTGGAAGTTTAAACCGATTAAAACCATTTACAGGAATTATTAAAGTATTAATGACGCAATAATGAATTAATTTTGAAAAGGAAAAAGAGATTTATTGCGTCATCCGAGAGTGGTCCACCGTAGACCAAGTCTACGGGGTCGGTCCATCGGGTTTAACGGTTAGGATGGATTGGATCAAGATCCAACGGCTTGGATTTAGTGAACCTAGATCTAACGGCTCAGATGAAACCCAATTGCGGCGCACGGATGGGCGACACCTGGTGCCGATCTGGCAGCCATGGGGATGGAGGGGTGACGCAGTGGGTGACGGGGCGATGACGTGGACAACCGGCAACGGCGGTGGCTCGGGCAGCAAGGCTCGCCGGTGATGCCGGGCACGGCGGCAGCTGCAGTTTGCGCCAAAAGGATGAGCTCGACGAGGCGATCTTACCTCGCAGTTACTCGGCGATGAATTGACCACCGGTGATGAGAAAAAGCGGCGGCAACCTTTGGGTACTCGGCGACGACTGCGCTCCGGTGGGGAATGGTAGCTACCGAGTGGCGGATTAGGTGCTACCCTACCAGGGGAACATGTTTGGGTTGTCAGTGAAGGGTGGCGATGAACCGAGCGGCGGCGCGGACTCGGCTAGACTTAGCGGCGGCGGCGGCGCTGGGGTCTTACCGTGGCTGGGTCACTCTAGGGCGTTTAGGGTTAGGGCAAGGGCGGAGGCGGACTGAGGAGAGGACGGTGGTACTTATAGGGTCTCCAATCGAAGGAGTCTGAGGCGGATAAGGCGGCTATGGCGGCGGCAAACTCGGGCAGTGGCGGACTCCGAGTCGATCTCGAGTTCGAGCTCAATTACGAATCGTTTCATGCCGGGTTTTGAGGGGATTGGCAACGGGGATAGAGGGGGAGGATTTCCCCTCAACCAATTTGAGGAGAGGAGGAGCGGGGCGACTGGATTTCTCGTGGGGAGGGCGGTGGCGGACTCGGGCTCGGACTCGGCCTGGGAAAGACGAAGACCCCGACAGGAGGGGTCCACCTGTCAGCAGGGAGAAGAAAGAGACAGGGAAAAGTGGGCCGAGCTGGGCTACGGGCAAGGGAGAGAGAGGGAGGAGGGGAGATGTGGGCTGAAATCAGCCCACGGCCTCAGGAGGGAAATTAAAACCTTTTTCCAATTTTTTTATTCACTGATTTGGTTTTTGATTTATTAAAAATACTTCCATAGCTCAAATAATTCCTAGAAAAATCCAGGGACTACAAGAATTAACGAAGTATTTAATAAAATTTTCTCTAGCCCATTTTTTGTGGGCACCCCGGAAATGCATTATAGAGAGTAACTATTATGACAACGCGAAATATCTAGATAGATGGGATCTCGAAAAAAACCAAATGAATGCAGTAACCATCCATCCTCATCGCAGCCTTGTCATAATACTTACCCATCCACAATACAAGTCCAAAGCACCGAATTCAGAAATAAAGAGATATTTGGAGAGTTGATTCACCAGTCCGAAACGGCGTAGTGTGCCCGTCAAACCACACGAAGGCGGCGACCAAACACGATACATACTTCTGGGGACGTGGTTTACGGTTGAATCAACGTCCATGCATCTCATCATTTCTAAATTCTTACTAATGTGTGACTAGCCTAGGAAAGTTCTAGTCCCACACGTTCATCTAGCAAGTAATATCCAACACATAGGGTACTTAGCTAAATAAACAAAAGTACAGTTACAGATACATATTAACTAAAGTTTACATAAGCCGTACAGGCCAAATATTTATTCCATCGGAAGCTTGGCTACCCAAAACCCTCAGGCAACCGACCAAGGGTAAACCCTTAGATAGGACCATCCTGATCAACCTGTTCACCCACACAATCATCATACAAGTCTTCACCTTCACCTATGCATGGATCTATAGGGGCATACACAAAGATATAATAGAACTCAGTACACAAGGTACTAGCAAAGCCACAATCAAACCTAATTATACATGTAAGCTGTAATCAAAGTAAAGGCTGTATGATGGGGCTCATTTTATTTGCAGAAAGCTAATTTTATTTCGCAACAATTTAAAAGAGAGGTTTACAAACCAAATTGCATAATACACTAATAAAGTAACATCATGGCATCGATTTTCATAAATAATAACCTCACTGCCCTCCTTGGCAGCAAGACTATAATACAACTTAATACTTCAACGCCATTTCGATTCATCATCGTATCATCCATCATCAAGTATAAATCAGTAAAAATCTTCACCCAACCATCCCATTTCATAAAGCATTTTGAATCATAAATCTATACTCAATGGACACAACCATGCCGCTCACGACCATGAGCACGGCTAACCAATTAGTTTTGACTCTGCAGAGTTTGTACATCGTTACCCACATGATATGATAGAAGCCAAACGGCTACACTCTAGTTTGTCCGGTACCCGTCGGTACCACCACACTCTACACATTGAATATAGTCTAGAGGTCACAACACAGCTTTTACATTACCTAACATTTAGCCTTGCACCAGCACGAGTTGTGTTACTCACACATCGGGGTGCAAACCCGATGTCGTGGGTGGCGGGCCTACGCCTTAAACCCAGCGCCGTGGCGGCAGCCTACCCGGCTCCCCATGAGGCACACAACGTTGTATTGGACACGCTTAGACGCCTACGCCATGAGGTGATCACAATCCCTCATGGTTCACATAGGTAGCTCCTCTAGACAGCCCTACAGTACGCTCGTAGGCACTGCCCATACTACTCAGCCTACCAAAATGCAAGGCTAAACATTAAGTAACTTAATCCACTATGGCTATCCCATACTAGCACATGTGGTTATATTGTTTAACATGAGATATGACACTGAGTTCGGTCCTTAAGCAACCCAGGCAAACACTCCCCCTATCGATACACAACTATCACATATGTGTACCACTTGCTTGCCCAAGTCTTAAAACGGTTTTCCTTCAGTTTTAGTTCACAAATATCATAAGTATTCATCTTTGATCAGAACTAAATAAATTCCCATTTCAAACATATTTAGATGGCCATGACTTATTTTATCATTAACTAGGCATGTCTAATCATATATGTAAGCATATACCCTATAATAAGCATTTAACAAGTACTCTCACCCATCCTAGTGTTACAAGCAGTAGGTTATCAATATTTCAAAGTAGATTATGCAGAAAAAAAGGGATTAACTACCATTGCCCACAATCTATAAAATATACATAGTAAAATAACGATGCAAGTTAAAATAAAAACATTGATGATCCCAAAATTTAGGAGCAATATGTTCAAAGGTAGTGGGATTCTTGCCTTGGTTTAGGTTAGCTTCAGATTCCTCAATATATTCTATCTCCTCAAACTCCAAAGGCTCTTTTTCTAATTTTAAAATTTTACAATTAAAGCGAGATCGATAAATGATGCAAAATGTAAAATGCTTTAATATGCATGATTTTTGTGCAGTGATTTGGTACTGGTTTCAGATGTTTTCTGGTGAGATTATTTT
Organism: Oryza meyeriana var. granulata; assembly: GCA_003991445.1. Classification (NCBI taxonomy): domain Eukaryota; kingdom Viridiplantae; phylum Streptophyta; class Magnoliopsida; order Poales; family Poaceae; genus Oryza; species Oryza meyeriana. The sequence continues at coordinate 362,351 of RYFJ01002043.1, read as the reverse complement.
TATTTTTGCACTTACCATTTGTGAGATATGATTTTTTTACAATTTTTATGTGTCCTTTTAAGAGTATAAAAGATACTGATTATGTGTCCTTTAGGGGTTTTTGGAAATTAACCCGCGGTCCTTTTGCAAGTGGGAGAGGAAAACTTTATTAAGAGTCACTATGGTTTTTAGTTATTACATTTAAACCCAGGGCCCACTCGTCAATGATTGGTTATTTTACAAAGAGAACCTCGGGCGTTTTAAAACTTCGCTGACAGCGCTCCTCCGCGCTAGTCGCAGTGGGGCCCACTCGTCAGCGGCTCGGGACAGAGCTCACAGCGGCAAATGTCTCCGACGAGCTTTGCGGCGACGGCGACGGCGAACGGCGGTAGATCTCGTCGGGCTGTCAAAATAGAAAATGCTCTACAGGTCTTTGCGCATCCATAGAGGGTAGTCTCACCGGCCGAGGTGGTCGGAATCGATGGCGATGACGGCGGAGGCGGCGGACTCTCTCGGCATGCATATGGATGTCTCGTTACAGACTGAAACGATGCATGCATGCGATGTCTGAGGGACCCAAGAGGCTCACCGAAGGTGTTGGGTTACTCGGCAGTGCTGGAACAGCGGCGGTTGCTCCAGGAGAGGTCCGGCGGCGGCGGCGTGCTTCGGGTGATCGTCGGCAGCTGGATCTGGGCTACAATCTAGAGGAAGGCCGTCAGCATTAGCTCAGTGGCATCCTGTAGTAGCTTCATGCGTGAGGAATCGAGATGTAACTCACCGTGGTCAGAGAGAGCAAGAAGGGGGCACGACGGTCGGCAGAGAGAAAGAGGGCTCGGATCTACGGCCTCAGGGCTCGGCGGCTTCCAGTGCTCAGTTCTTGAGCTTGTCCTAGGCTGGCATTGCTGCTGGCCAAGAATCAACTTCAGTCTTGCTTCAGTCAGGGAGAACGCGTGCATGCCACGGCGGCGGTCGCCGGAGCCGAGCGCGCACTACAGCGTCTTCAACCACGAGGTCAGGGGAAGAAGAAGGGAAAAATGGGTCAGGTATCCAGAGGCAATCACGTTCCCAAGACTCACCGGAGAAGAATGGCGGCGGTCGTTTTCTTGCCGGCACCAGGGGAGAAAACGGAGGCAGGAGCGCTGGCACCGATCTGTGGGCATGCAGCCGGTGGCCTGGCACGTGTCCACGTGCGTGGTGATGGTGTCCTGCAGGTGGGGCCATGCTGGAAGATGTCTGTGACCGATAGATGGGGCCCACAGTGGCTGGGACCCACTCGGCAGTGGCAGAATAGAGAGAACACCTTCTAGATACTAAGTGTCAATGAAGTAGTTGGGGAGGTCACTTGAGCTGGCATTTTGACTGAGTTACAGTGTAGATAAAATTGTGGAAAAATTATTGTGAACAGTGGGTGGTATGGTCCAACTTCGTGCCAAGTTTCAGAGTCATGTGGCTTGTAGATTTCTCTGGAGGAAATGGCAAAGTTCGGCCAGAAATCAGTTTCTGCTGTGCACTAGTCTGAGTCAGTGGACCTTGCCCTATTATTTTATGTTCCATATTTGTGAATATTGTACTGAAATTTTTACTGTAATTATTTCACAATCTAATCCAGGTTCTTGAAAATTTTGGTGAGCAGGTGACTGATGGATTAATTCTGGCAAAAATGCCATATAAGCTATCTGCAGATGACAATTTTCCAGATTTTGCTGTTTAAAGTATTTATTTGTGACTCTTATTGAATTGATAAAATTCAGTGAAAATTACAGTGGTTGATTGATATAGTTTAGTTTCTCGGGGAATTTCCTCAGGTTTTTTTTTCTACAGGGAGTTCCCTTAGAAATTTGAATTAACAAAGCGATTCCTTGTTTTTCTTTAAAAGAGAGCAAAACATGGGTCTCTCTATATATATATATATACATGTACACATATTCTGGGTATGTTACATTTTTACATTGAAATTTATTTAGGATTTTTATTAACCACCTCTTTAGGCTTTTAATTAATTTCTAAAAATTATATTTCCGCAGGTATTATTTATTAACTTATTTTTTAAGGTGTGACAAACCTATCTCCCTTAAACAGAATCTCGTCCCTGAGATTCGGAGGAACTGGCGAAGAGGTGAGGGTGGGTAGACTTTAACTCATCTTCTCGCTCCCAAGTAGCTTCATCCTCAGAATGATTGCTCCACTGAACTTTACAAAAACGGGTCACTCGATTCTTGGTTCTCCTTTCACTGGTCTCTAAGATATGAACTGGTTTTTCCACATAGGTCAAATCCTCCTAGATGTTGATCTGTGCTGGATCAGCTTCCTCTATAGGCACTCGAAGGCATTTCTTTAACTGCGGGACATGAAACACATTATGAATCCCTACCATGGCCTAGGGTAACTCCAACTGATATGCCACCTCATCCTTACGACTCAGAATCTTGTATGGTCCCACAAAACATGGTGCTAACTTTCCCTTGGTTTGAAACCATTGAACGCCTCGTAGTGGCGTGACTCGAAGATACACATAATCTCCTTTGTCAAAACTTAAATCCCTTCGGCGATTATCAGCATAACTCTTCTGACGGGATGTGCTACTCGTAACCTTTCTTGTATGATTTTCACCTTCTCCTCGGCTTCCCACAAAATGTTGATTCTGAAAACTTGGCGTTCCCCTGTTTGATCCCATAAGAGCGGGGTACGACACTTTTGACCGTATAATGCTTCATACGGAGCCATCTGAAGACTGGCTTGGTAACTATTGTTGTAGGAAAACTCCGCATAAGGCAAACTCTTGTCCCAACTCCCACCGAAGTCTAGGGCACAAGCTCTTAGCATATCCTCTAGGATTTGATTAACACGTTCGGTCTAACCATCCGTTTATGGGTGATAAGCAGTACTAAAGTTTAAATGGGTACCCATCTCCTCTTGGAGTTTCTACCAAAACTTTGAGGTAAACTGACTACCTCTATCAGATACAATCTTCTTAGGTATGCCATGTAAACACACTATCCGTGCCATATATAATTCTGCTAACTTGCTGCCAGAATAGGTAGTCTTAACTGCGATGAAATGGGCCACCTTGGTAAGCCTGTCGACCACGACCCAGATTGAATCATATCCTGAAGATGTCTTTGGCAATCCAGTGATAAAGTCCATCCCTATTTCTTCCCATTTCCACTCGGGTACCTTCAATGGTTGCAACAACCCTGTTGGCCTCTGATGTTCTACCTTCACTTGTTGACATATATCGCAGACTGCGACGTACTCAACTATCTCTCGTCTCATACTGGCCCACCAAAACTTCTTCTTCAAATCTTGATACATCTTTGTACTGTCAGGATGGATAGAATATTGGGTGTCATGAGCTTCTTTCATGATAATATCTTTCAACTCTTTGTCCTCTGGCACATATATTCGTTCTCCTAACCATACTGTTCCTTGTTCATCTTCAGAGAATCCACTGGCTTTTTCTCTTCTCATGTTCTTCTTGATCTCTTGGATGTCACGATCATTGACCTTGGCCTCTCTGACTTGGTCTATAAGCATGGGATGTGCCTCCAATGCTGCTACAAAACCTTTCTTGACGATTCCCAAACTTAACCGCTCGAATTCTGCACATAACTCCCAAGGCAATCGTCGTCCTTCGGAAGCATTGCAATAACTCTTTTTGCTAAGAGCATCTGCTACCACGTTAGCCTTGCCAGGGTGATAATGGATCCCAATATCATAATCCTTGATTAACTCCAACCATCTTCGCTGACGAAGGTTCAAGTCTAGCTGGGTGAAGATATACTTCAAACTCTTGTGATCCGCATACATCTCCGTACGATTACCTATAAGGTAATGGTGCCATATCTTCAATGCATGAACTACTGCGGCCAATTCTAGGTCGTGCGTAGGGTAGTTTTTCTCATGTGGCCGTAACTGCCGAGACGCGTAAGCGACCACTATTCCATCTTGCATCAAAACACATCCTAAACCTTGTCGGGATACGTCACAGTAAACTTGGAAATCTTTCCTAGGATTAGCCAAAGTCAACACCGGTGCAGATACCAGATGCTTCTTCAGTTCTTGGAAACTCCGCTCACACTCAGATGACTATTGAAATTTAACATCCTTCTAGAGTAACTGATTCATTGGTTTGGCAACCTTCGAGAAATTCTCTATGAACCTACAGTAATATCCTGCAAGACCAAGGAAACTCTGTATTTCTAAAACTATTTTGGGTTGTTTCCATTTGGTGACTGACTCCACATTGGCCGGATCCATAGCAACACCTTCAACAGAAAGGACATGACCAAGGAACTTCACTTCCGACAACCAGAAGTCACATTTACTGAACTTAGTGTATAGCTGATGCTCTCGCAACTTCTCCAAGCTAACCGAAGATGTTGCTCATGTTTTTCCTTAGTCTTGGGGTAGATGAAGATATCATCAATGAAGAACACCACAAAGTTATCCAAGTACTCCATAAACACCTTGTTCATAAAGTTCATGCAGAAGGCTGGGGCGTTAGTAAGACCGAAAGACATGACTGTGCACTCATATAGCCCATAGCGGGTGGTAAAAGCCGTCTTAGGTATATGTTCCTCTCGGATCCTGAGTTGATGAGATCCAGAATGGAAATCTATCTTGGAGAATACCATGGCTCCTTCTAACTGGTCAAACAGATCATCAATCCTAGGCAACGGGTACTTATTCTTGATGGTGACGCCATTCAATGCTCGATAATACACACACATCCGTTGGGTATGATCCTTCTTCTCCACAAAGATAACCGGTGCTCTCCATTGTGAGGTGCTCGGTCGGATGAATCCTTTCCGTTCCAAATCTTCCACTTGCTTCTTCACTTCTGTTAACTCATTGGCCATCATTCGGTATGGTCTTTTGTGAATGGGGGCGGTTCTAGGTACCAGATCTATCCGGAACTCTATGTCCCTCTAGGGTGGCATGCCTGGCAGATCATCAGGAAACACATCCGGGTAGTCTCTCACCACCGGGATTTCTTCTAGGGTAGCCTGATTGAGAATCACTTTCGGGGATCCAACTGGTGGAGTACGGACTATCACTTTCTGCCCCAAATTACTAGTTAAGGTGACTTCCCGGTTTGCACAGTTTATCATTCCTTTATATCTGGTTAGCCAGTCCATCCCTTGGATGACATCTAGATTTTTGGATTCTAACAGAATCAGGTTAGCTTGAAATGGAACCCCTTGGATATTGATGGTAACAGAAGGGCTAAAAAGGGTGGAGGGCATTTGATTACCAGGGGTGCATATCATTAATGGGTTAGCCAACTTTTCTACCCTTATCCCATTCTTTCCCACAAAATTTTCAGACAAGAATGAATGTGTAGCACCAGAATTGAAAAGTACTGTGGCAGGAACTGAGTTAACAAGAAACATACCCAAGACCACATCTGGGGCGACTTCGGCTTCCTTGGTTGTGACATGATTGACCTGAGTCTTGGGTAGGTTGGAGTTGTTTTGTCCTGGCATGGCTGGCCTGGGTCCCTGACGCTTTGGCTTCGGGCATTGATTAGAGAAATGTCCCGGCTCGTTGCAGTTGTAGCATACCAAAGTCCTATCTCCTTGCTCCTGCTTGACCGGTTGGTTTTGTGATGGTGTAACAACCGGACGAGGGGAAGGACAATTAGCCACTACACCGCTACCAGTGTTGTTGTTGTAGAACTGGCGTTGGGGACGGGGTGCAGTCGGTGGTCCTCCCGGGCAAGTCTGAGCGGGTGCTGCTATACGCGGCCTCTGGCTACTAGACTGTTGTTCCCTCATACTAGCAATCTTACGTCTTCTCTGCTCCATCCGATTGTGCTTGTCTTCCTGTCGGATGGCCTTGTCAATGAGCTTCTGAAAATCTGAGTAGTCCCCTGAGATCAATTGGACGGAGAGTTCATCATTCAATCCATCTAGAAACTTCTCCTGTCGTTCAGCATCGGTGCTAACATTTTCCGGTGCATAATGGGTGAGACGATTAAACTCATAGAGGAACTTGGTCACCGACCTATTCCCTTGCTTTAGTGCTCGAAACTCCTGCTTCTTTAGGGCCACCACCCCTGCAGGAATGTGTATCTTCTTAAAGGCTATCGAGAATTCGGCCCAAGTAATAGGTTGACCTTCTACTCGGTTAGCTCGGAAGTGGTCCCACCACTTCGATGCAGGTCCATGTAACTGATGTGAAGCAAATGAGACCTTCTCCTGGTCCGTGCATTGAAGAAGATCCAGCTTCTTCTCAATGGCATGTAACCAATCCCCTCCTTCCACTGGTTTGGTTGTACTAGAAAAAGTGGGAGGCCTTACCCGCAAGAACTCTGCGAGCTTGTTCTAGGGTGTAGGAGGTATCTGTTGTTGAGGCACCTGGTGCTGCTGGCTTTGCATGTGTTGGAACATCATATTCATAAGATGCATTTGATTTGCGAGCACTTGTTCTATAGTGAGATTATCATCCGAAGGCGGCGGTCCATTGGGTGCACCTCCCCTATTGTTATTTGTGCCAGTGCTGGTGTCCTGACCACCTCCATTGCGAGTATTCACCATCTGTAGGGATTAAAATAGGCGAGAAATAGGAGAGAACCCTTAGAACATGTGTTATTCACTTAAACTTCAACTTTTATTGATCTGAACTGGATGTTTAACATTTATATTGCTTAAACCCACACCACACCATAGGAAACACCTAACTGAAGTAGTTACATCACCACCCTCTGACATAAACTGCCATCTAAATCCACACACTCACAAGCATCACCTAAACACACAACGGTTAACACAACGCTCTAGGGTGAACTACTACTAAGGTTCAACTTAACGAGGTGAAGGGCTTCGTCTTGTGTCAGAATTGTGCTCGAATTCCTCTTCATCTTCGTGGGTTTCACCCCACTCCACTTTAGAATGGGTACGAGTCCCACTATCTCCTAACCTTTCCAAAGGGGTGCTAGCTTCTGACTCCTCTGGGTCCTCTTCCTCCGCGTCATCAGCATAAGCCATGGGTGGAACTAATCTGAGTGGGACCTGCTCATTGAGCAAGTGAGTCCTAGACGTGAGCTGAATCCGAGGTGGTAGACGAACTCTCTTCCTTGCAGTGGTGCGAATCTTGGCTCCTCCAGAGGGTGCTTCTCCTTGCGCCTGTGCTAGCTCCCTCTTCAAACGATCCACTTGGTTTTGCGGTCTGAAAATCTTAGTATGGTTCTCGTTCTCTCGATCATGAGCTGCTATCATCACATCTGTATGAGCATTGTCCATGGCGCTGAGCATCCTCACCAAGCGTTGCACGGTGGCACTGTTCTCTGCCCCAGGGCATTGGTAATTGTTGTACTCGTCATTATGAGTCCTAAGCGGATGGTAACGATAAGCAGTATGCCTCAATTGGATGGCGTAATGGTGGCGAAGTTCTCCAATGGCCTCTAGTGCCACTTCCTGACATGCGTGCTCGAAATCCCTCCCTCCGGCTCCAAAGATCATGGATGTGACTCCTTCACGATCACTTGAGATTGTCAACCAAACCTGACACTTCTCTTCAACTGGATTATGAGTGACTTGCCGATACTCGGGGGCTAGGTTGAATCCTATGGCAAATGCCATGTCTTGAAGCTCCTTGACGAATCCTCCGACTCCAAACAGATGCATGGGCTCATGATTCGACACCTATGGAGTGTGACGAGAGGCAAAAATTTTAATTAAACAAAACAGGTTTATGCATACGTAAAACAGGAAGGGTAGCAAGGTAATTTGGAAATAGATCGGTAAAGAAAAATAACCGAACATGTATGTGTATATATATATATATGTCAAAATTTTACCAAAGGGTTGGTTTTTTTTTAAGAGAATAGGGAAAGAGCATTTCTACCAAAAATCTTAGGAAGCTTCTATGGGTTACCATTTAGCTGGTCCTAAAGTCAAGGAGGCTCCGATACCAACTTGTCACACTCGGAATTTCCACCCAAAATTCCAAACGCTTACATGTGTATTAAAATCCTCGTCTAGGAATCAACCGAGGTACACAAGGACAAATTTGATAACAAAGTACGGATCTATATTGAATAAAGTGATGAATATATAATTATTACAGAGGCAGATGAAACTTTTCAAACAAATAAAAAGTCTAAATAACGGAATTAACTAGCGATAGCGATGTCTCCATAATCCACAGGCAAACTTGACTTGGACCCAGCATAGTCCTCCAAATCTTCTCCTTCACTACAGTATTCTTCTTCTGATGATTTGATATTACAAGGTGAGTACATGGAATACTCAACAAGCCACACAACAAATATGCAAGTGCACAGGATAGCAAAAGATGGCATATAGGGCTAATTAGCATAAACAGCATTTAACTAAACAGTTGAGAGTGAATTAAAACAGTACAACAGTTAAGAAGTATTAAATCAACACTGTACAGCCCACCTGGCTACACAGGCCCAAACCATCCCAATCTAGATATCTCATATCTCATTTTAACATTAATTAATAAATGGGACTAATCACGAAAAACATCATTCAGCTCGCCCATGACCGCGGGCAAGGCTATTCGAACAGTTTTACTCTGGCCAGAGGTGTACAATTTTACCCATAAGACACAACCCCACAACATGTCACCATGCGCCTTGGCACCACCACGATACCTCGGAAAGGAGTTGTGACAAGACTCTTTGTATAACATGTCCAACAGAATGACTACCCGCCAAGTCCCCAGTAGAGGTGACCCAACCTCTAGGCTAGAGAAACTCTTGGCTCCCAAACATATGGTCTTATTGGCACTGCTATTGTGGATTTATTAACACTACCACCTATCAACTGAACATGCCATGGTGTCTCCTGCTGAGACATGCTACACTACAAGTCCAGCCGTTGCCCATGCTGGCTTGTGGTTAGTATGGTAAACACTTCACAACAGTAGCTCGTAAACCGGTCCTTAACTGTCATGAGCACCGCTTGCATCAAAACCAACCTGGTGCTCACAACCCACCATTCATCCATGTTTTAGTTGCCGATTAAGAATCAGTCTCTCACGACCACCATCGTGAATAGAACCATCATCATTTTATGTGTAATCATGTCTGATTATCAATCGTTATATGATTCTATAGTTTGTAAGCTGAGCTAAGCAACCTAGAATTATTCTAGCTAGCCAATATTTCAGCTAGCTAGTCATATTAATCCCATAGGTACAAAGGTAGGGTATCAAAACAACGGGCTATAAACAAGGATCAGGGTTTCCCCTTCCCGATGTCATTCTAAAATAAATGCATTTTTGAATCAAAACAGAGATTTAAATCATAAGAACAACATGCTCAAAGGGTTGTGGGTCTGTGTGACTTGCCTTGCTGCTCCGCAAAGTCTTCCGAACCCTCCTCGGTGTAAACCAGCTCTTCCGGAACGTCCGAAACTATAGGCAAATAACAAAACAAGTAAAATAGTACATAAGCACATAGCAATAGCACATGTGAATATTTTTAATGGATAGATCTCAATTTTTAAAGAATTTTGAGACTTGAACAACCTCAATCCGAGTCCGTATGAATTAGTTATGATTTTTGGAAGTTTAAACCGATTAAAACCATTTACAGGAATAATTAAAGTATTAATGACGCAATAATGAATTAATTTTGAAAAGGAAAAAGAGATTTATTACGTCATCAGAGAGTGGCCCACCATAGACCGAGTCCACGGGGTCGGTCCACCGGGTTTAATGGTTAGGATGGATTGGATCAAGATCTAACAGCTCGGATTTAATGAACATAGATTTAACGGCTCAGATGAAACCCAATCGCGGCACACAGATGGGCGACACCTAGCGCCGATCTGGCAGCCACGGTGACGGCGGGGTGACGCGGCGGCTGACGGGGCGATGACGTGGACAACTAGCGACGGCAGCGGCGAGGCTCGCTGGCGATCCCAGGCACGACGGCGGCTGTGGTTTGCGCCAAAAGGATGAGCTCGACGAGGCAATCTTACCTCGCAGTTACTCGGCGATGAACAGCGACGAATTGACCACCGACGATGAGAAAAAGCGGCGGCAACCTTCGGGTACTCGGCGGCGATCTTCGGGTACTCGGCGACGACTCTCCAGCGAGGAACGGCAGCTGCCGAGTGGCAGACTAGGTGATGCCCTACCAGGGGAACATGTCTGGGTTGTCGGTGCAGGGCGGCGATGAACCGAGCGGCGGCGCGGACTCGGCTGGACTTTGCGGTGGCGGCGGTGGCGGCGCTGGGATCTTACCGTGGCTGGGGCTCTCCGAGGCATTTAGGGTTAGGGCAAGGGCAGTGGCGGACTGAGGGGAGGATGGTGGTACTTATAGGGTCGCCAATCGGAGGAGTCCGAGGCGGATAAGGCGGCTATGGCGGTGGCAAACTCGGGCGGCGGCGGACTCCGAGTCGATCTCGAGTTCGAGCTCAATCCAGAATTTTTTCACGCCGGGTTTTGAGGGGATTGGCGGCGGGGATAGAGGGGAGGATTTCCCGTCAACCAATTTGAGGAGAGGAGGAGTGGGGCGACCGGATTTCTCACGGCGAGGGCAGGGGCGGACTCGGCCTGGGAAAGACGAAGACCCCGACAGCAGGGGTCCACCTGTCGGCGGGGAGAAGAAAGAGAGAGGGAGAAATGGGTCGAGCTGGGCTGCGGGCGAGGGAGAGAGAGAGTAGGGGAGATGTGGGCCGAAATTGGCCCACAGCCTCGGGAGGGAAATTAAAACCTTTTTCCAATTTGTTTATTCACTGATTTGGTTTTTGATTTATTAAAAATACTTCCATAGCTCAAATAATTCCCAGAAAAATCTAGGGATTACAAGAATTAAAGAAGTATTTAATAAAATTTTCTCGGGCCCATTTTTACATTGAAATTTATTTGGGATTTTTATTAACAACCTCTTTAGGCTTTTAATTAATTTCTAAAAATTATATTTCCGCAGGTATTATTTATTAACTTGTTTTTTTAAAGTGTGACAACGATCACGCTTAGACATTGTCCGAGAGCATTGTCGGCGAAACGGGACTGGGGGCCCCACATTCCCTCGGGACGCGTGAATCTTCGGCCACGTCAGCCCCTCCGGGGGCCACATTCTGCACAAGTAGCGGCCGGCTACGGCTGTTTCTCCCGCTGAGTGCCTAGGGCCCGAGCACTGCTCGGGCCCAGGTGCACCTTCCCCGGGCGAGTCGCGATGACCGCTCACATCCACCCTGAGCCCCGTAGCCCAGGGACATTCCCGGACCTGGGTCCCGCCCCCCGGTCCCAGGAGCCAGTCTCGGTCCTGGGGAGCGTCCCCGGGGCACATTGCTAGGACCTTCCCGGGCCCGGGCCTCGCCCCCCGGTCCCGGGAGCCACCTCCTCGGTCCCGGGGCATGTCCCCGGGAACATTACTGGGACTTCCCGGGACCGGGCCTCGCCCCCCGGTCCCGGGACCCACAGCTTCAGCCCCGGGTCATGTTCCCGGGGCACATTACTGGGACTTCCCGGGCCCGGGCCTCGCCCCCCGGACCCGGGACTCACAGCTTCCGTCCCCAAGGAACTCGGCGCCTTGAGCGCGCGGAGGGCTCGATGAGCTCTCTGCCCCGGGCACGAGCCTGACTGGGGCGGATCAACTCTCCAACTACCCGCATTAATGGTGAGGTGATGGGGCGCGTCGCGCCTGTCGCCCACTTGGACACGCGTGGACTCTCATGATGGCCCCCCGTGGGCCCGCTCCCTGTGTAATCAGAGAACTTTTGACTTAGAGGGCTTCGGTTTTCCACGCTCCGGCAGCGACGGCGTGCGCCATCACATCCTCACGACCTACCCGCCTGCAGTAGACGTGCCAAACCAACCCCGGCGTGGCTCAGCAGCGGACGTGCATGCGACAAGACATATCATACTTAGGGCTCGTTTGGTAGAGCTTCTAATTCAGTGATTCTATGATTTTGATTCTGATTCTTGCTGAATCAGATACTGAAGAGAATTAGAATCAGTATGATTAGGTGTTTGGCTAAAAACATTAGCTCTGGATTCTAATAGGAGAACTTTCAGATAAATTGTCTATACTACCCCTGTATTAGCAAGAGATTTATATATACTTCCAGATAAATATACTGCTACTCACTAAAATATATATATATATTGCTGCTCACTATTCTCTACTTGTTATTTAAAAAAATATGGGAGACACTGTTCTCTACTTGCAGTCTAGAAAAAGAAATAGAAGACACTATTCTACTGTTCTTCGCTTGCTGTTTAAAAAAATAAATGGAATACATGTTATCTGCTTGCACTGTTCTATACTTGCTCGTTAAAAAAAAGAAATGGGAGAGCTCACTGGATAAGGGAGGCCGGCGTCGGCGCGCGAGGTCGGAGGGCGGCAGGGGAGGCCGAGGCCGGCGTCAGCGCGCGGGAGGCCGGAGGCCGGCGTCAGCACGGGAGGAGGCCGGAGGCCGGTGTCGGCGTGGGAGGCCGGAGGGCGGCAGGGGAGGCCAAGGGCGGCGTCGGCGCGCGGGAGGCTGGGGGCCGGCGTCGGCGCGGGAGGCCGGAGGGCGGCAGGGGAGGCCGAGGCTGGCGTCAGCAAGCGGGAGGCCAAAGGCCGGCGTCGCTGCGCGGGCGTCGGCGCGGGAGGCCGGAGGACGGCAGGGGAGGTCGAGGCCGGCATCGGCGCGTGGGAGGCCAAAGGCCGGCGTCGCCATGCGGGAGGCCGCGCGGGCGTCGGCGCGGGAGGCCGGAGGTCGGCGCTGGCGCAAGAGGCCGGAGGGATGGGACGGACTGGAGGGTATACCCTAGTGGCAAGTGGGTAATTTTTGCAAATTGTTGTGGGGATTTTCATTTTTGGTTCGTTGGATTCCCACGAGAAGCTGCCTTTTGCCCGATTCTCTATTCATGTGTAAATTTAGGAATCACTGCGAATCGATTCGGCTGAGAATCAGAATCATTTTTGCTTGTTTGGCTCAGCTCTAATTGATTCGACTGAGAATCACCCCCGAGAATCCCTACCAAACGCGGCCTTAGAAAAGCTATGTACTGGGCACCGTGGACTCCCCTTAGACTATAAAAGGAGGATCCATGCCAACGGGAAGAGGGCTCTCTTTTTCCCGAAAAAAGCTTCTGAAGCTGCTCCAGAAAGCAAGAGACTGAGTTCGTTCCCAAATGAGGGCGAGCTCCTGAGCACCCCTCGAGAACTCCTTGTAAGAGAAAACCACATTCATCTCCCACATAGCAAACACACACAGGAGTAGGGTATTACGCCTCCGCGCGGCCCGAACTTGTCTACTTCTTCTGCCTCCCTTGCGTGCCATCTTAGCCCGGGCCCCTGGGGCCCAGGCATATATTGTCCCGATGCCGCAGTCGTCCTGTGAACAACTCCCCTAGCTGAACCTCAAAGGGGGGCCCCCAGACTCCCTGCGGTTGGAGTTCCCTCCTCCGACAAGCATCACAGTTGAAAAGTTTGCCACCGTAGAGAAGAGGGGAGCTCACCACGCAGAGCGGCTCGGTGGCGGTGGCGCCGTGGCAGGGGAGAGATCAGAGCCGTGGGAGTGGATTTGGTGTCCTTGGTGCATAGGAACCGGGCGGGGAAGAGTGAACAGAGCCGGGAGGAGTGGTCCGCGATGCATGGCTTCAATGGGAGATGCCCCGAGGCAGTTGAACGGTGACGGCGGCGGTTGGCTTCAGAAGGCGACGCAGGACTGGTGGCGCTCAAGAAGGCAGAAGCTAGAGGAAGGGCAGTGGATTTCGATGGGTATTTATAGGCAAGGAGGAGCTCAGGGTCTAGGTTGGTTTGTGCTTGGGCTCCAATCATAGAGTCCAATGATTGAGGAGAGAGGGAGGCGGGAGAAGCCGAGGTGGTGTGGGATTTCTCCGGGGATGCGAATTGATTCGACGGCAGTGATTGCGAGGGCCGGCGGAGGTCAGTCTATCCGACGGTGTAGTTCGAAGTGCAAGCACAGGCTCGCGGGCACATAAGAGGACGACGGTGATGTCGGTGGGACGAACTCTTTGGATCGGTCGATCTAGAGCAAGAATGGACGGGGAAGGGGAAAACAGGGCTGAGCGGGAGCGGCGATGCTCCTCTGCTTGGCAGCTAGTGGCTTGTCACGGCGGGGCTGGGCGGGGACCGTCGTGGTGTCGGGCGGTGGTTTCGGCATTAAGCCGAACAACTTCCGGGCGTGAACGGGGCGAGAAGAGGAAACGGAGGAGGAAGAAGCACAGTCTCTAGGGGAATCGACGGCTGTGCGCGGGGACTGGTGACACACCGCCAGATCCAAGCGGCGTGGGGCGCTCACGTAGGAGAGCGGGCGAGCGTAGGAGATCAACGGCTGGCATGGGAGCGGGAACCACGTGGCGGCCATCTACGGTGGGTGGTGATCCGCGCAGCGTGTGGACGAGCGAAGGGAGATCGGAGGGTCGCGCGCGCGGAGTCTGGACACGTGGCGGCGATCCGGACGGTGCAGCGGTCCGCGCGCGGGCGATGGCGTGCAGAGGAGATCGACGGCGCTGGTTGGGCGACGGGCACGTGGTGACCATCCCGGGCGCGCGTGGTCGCGCGCAGGGAACACGTCAATGGGCCGTGGCCGCGCAAGGGAGAGGAGTAAGGAGGCCCGTTAGGAACAATACTCCTTTTCATTTTCTCTAGAATTGTTTGGAGGGACATTTGAAAATTTGAATTGATTCTTGGATTCAAAATATATATATTTGGACTCTGGAAAACTAGGATTCAAAGAAAACCAGGATTCAAAGGAGGGGGTCCCAGGGGAATAAATTTGGTACTCTTAGAAATGGGACCTTTTTGTATTTTGAGTATTTGAGAGGAATTCAAGGAGCTCGAGGGTTCGCCTTCAAACTCAAATGTTACATTCGAATTTGTGGGCGCTTGTAAGGATCTTCTAGTGGAGAAATCTAAGAGAGGGTTTCTAGGGGAGAGAGAATTCAAATTCAATTTAAGGGTAAATTGAATTTGGGGAAACTTGCAGGGATTTGGGGGTTGATACATGTATATATTTGCACGTATGCATACACACACACATATATATATGCACACACACACATATATATATACATGTATTGGGGGAAAGAGATTTTTGAATTAGAGGTTGATTGCCAAGCTATATCATTTAACTCAGGATTCTTAGGGATTCAAAGGTGGGGGGGAAACAAGGAGATTTTAGGGAAAGGATCAAGGAGATATTTAGGGTTCCGATTCGGATCTTCGGAACGGATATCGAAATGGAGATTTGTGAGAAAGGATAAGAGGGATTTTTGCAGTCAGGGTTTCTGTTTCAAAGGGTTGAAACAGAGTTGAGATTGATTGTGCAAGAGAGAAAGCCGCTAGGGTTTTTGGAACGAAGTTCGATAACGGCGATTCAAACTCGGAGATTCATTTTGAAACGGAGGTTTTTGAGAGCAGGGATTTGGGATACAGAGACAAGGGAACAACTGAGATCCATGGCACAACATACAAGGATCGAAATTTTTATGGGTAGAGTTTAGCAAAATAATGTTTAACGTCAAGCTGAAAGCGGGGCGTTGCAAAGTGTGGGTTGTCTTAGGTGTAGCTGAAAAGAGGCTCTCACCTCGATCATGTTTATGAATTGCTTTGCAACAACTCAAGTGGATGAAGCAAATTTTAGTTGTTTAAAGTTTCTAGCCAACTCAAGGGTCTCAAAGAGGAATAAATTGAGATCCTGCCACTTAGTCCTTAAATCACACATAAAGATATGGATTTTTGAAATTAGGGTTTTATTTAAAATAGTTTTATCGGCCTAAAAAATGAGGCGTTACAGTTGGGCCCATAGCAAAGCCCGCCTATAAAAACCACCCTTCTCAGACGGGGCGGCGTAAGTGGCTACATGTGGAAATGGAGGTGGCCCTCCTAAGACTATCTCCAACAACGACACCCAAACCTAAATATACGTCGTCACAGTTGATTTAGGTGTCAAAAACACGGTCCAACGGAGTAGGCAAACCACGGACCCATTTTGCGTGCGTGCGGAGTGGGAACCCATATCTGCGTCGCTCTCTCTCCTCGACCCATATCTCTGCCGCGCCCGCACAACCGTTTCACGGGAGGGGAAAGAAGAGGAAAGCGCACCCGGCGAGTCGCCGTCGGCGAGATCTGCACCGAGCTAGGCTTCGCAGGTATGGATCCCTCCGCCCCGCCACCGCGTCCTGCAGGCTCGCCGCTCGCCGCCACTGCGCGGTCGCGCCAGCCGCCGCGGAGCCCTGGCCAGCCCGTCCCGCGACGGCGCGTCCATGCCCCAGCGGCGCAGCCGCTGCCGCTCGCCCGCTCCACTCTTCGGCTGCCGCCGGCTGGCCAGCTCCTAGGCGGACAGGAGATATTTAGGTTTCCGCGCCCGCGCCCTCTTCCTCTCCCTCTCCCGCGCCCACGCCCTCTCCCGCTGCCGCCGGCCGGCCAGCTGCTAGGCGGACAGGAGATATTTAGGTTTCCGCGCCCGCGCCCTCTCCCGCGCCCGCGCCCTCTCCTGCTGCCGCTCGCTCGCTCCACGCTTCGGCTGCCGCCGGCCGGCCAGCTCCTAGGCGGACAGGATCTGGTTTCGTTTTCGCCCCCGCATTTCCTCCCCCAGCTGCTGTCGCTCGTTCAGATTTGGCTCGATCCGCTGTTGATCCTGATCGTCGCTGCGAAGGAAACTGCGCGCGCGCGGGGTTTTCTTTTGTGTTCGCTGTTGGAGAAGGTGAGAAATAGATGCGTGACTCATTTACTGTAGCACGACGCATATCCTCTAATGGGTCTCGTGTTTGTATCGTATTATTGGAGATAGTCTAATAGGCCACTTGGAAAAAGGAGCCAACGCATTATGAAAAAATCTATAGCCTCCGCCTGTGACCCTCTCCCCCCTCCCCCAACCTGACCTTTCTCCTTTGTCTAACGTCCCCCTCACTTCTCAAATTCCCCCTCAATGGAGGAGGCCAATCTAGCAAGCAGAAAAGGGGAGGAGCGCAGGGAGGATGCAGCGCAGGGAGGCGATGGCGGATCTGGCTGGCGCGCAGGAGGGAAAGGAGGATGGGGGAGAACAGGTGGTGGGAGGAGGTGCTGGCTCCAGTGGTGGTGGAGGGTGCGGATCCGGCAGCAGCGGCGAGCTCATCCACAGCTCCGGTAGGCGGAACCAAGCGACTGCGAGCTCATCCACACACACCGGTGAGCAAAATCCAGGCAACCGCCAGCCCGTCCACGGCACTGATGAATGGATCTAGTCAAGGTCATACATGCCCTTCGGCAGGTGGGGCCACGCAGCCGCAAGCTCGGTGACCTCGGCGACGACGACATCCTTGGAAGAGGTGGATCCGCCCCTGCCTCCTCCCCCTTCTTCCTCCACCACCTTCGCGACGACGGCATCTCGGCAATGAAGGTGGCTCAGCGACAATGGCTGGACGGGGGGACGACATCGAATACTAGTGTAGGCAAGATCTGCGTGAATGTGCTTGATGCTATTTTGGAGTTCTGATGTGTGATTAAAGCAGCTTTGAAATCGATTTTGGAGCTCTTGCGATGGAAAACATTTTTTTCTTTTTTTGGCAAGAAAACCATTTGTGCAGACGGGTCTCGGAAGCACCCACCTGCGAAAATAGATTTTCACAAGTGGATGTCTTAGAGGTCCATATGTGTCGGCGAAATGGGACTGGGGGTCCCACAGCCTGCGGGGACGCGTGGATCCATAGCCACGTCAGTTCCCCGGGGCGTCATCTCCCCGTTGCTCCGGGGCTCGTCCCCGGGGGGTCATCGCCATCGGCCCCGGGCTCGTCCCCGGGGGCACCCTCTCCATCGGCCCCGGGCACGCGCCCGGGGCGTCGTCTGTGTCGGCTCGGCCCCGGGGCCTCGTTGGCCTCGGGCCCGCGCCTTGCCTCTGGGCGCTATTGTCTCATTGCCTGCCCGGACCCACATGTCGGCCCCCGCCAGGCTCTGAACCAGCTCCCCAAATATTCGCATTAACGGCGCCTCCCGCCTGTCTCCCGACAGCATTTCCAGGAGACAGCCGCTGTCACGTCTCTGTGCTCCAGCCGCCCACAGCCGAGCGGCAAAGCGACCAGACCAGCCACCCTCGGCGGCCGAACCGACAGCACCTTGACGCTCTAGCCGCCCACAGCAGACCATGCTCCGGCCGACCGCAGTAGCAGGGCCAGGCGGCGACTGGACGTCCCTCCGGCACGGCGTGGCAGGCGGCGGCGTGCGTGGAACGAGTGGTAACTAGCTCTCTCTTGGCACTGTGGACTCCCCTAAATCTATAAAGGAGGATCCAAGCCACCGAACCGAGGGGGAAGCAAGCTTGAGCATTAGGAACCCCGAGCTCGGACTCTGACTAGACCCCGGGCTCTCCGACTCTAGCTCATTCTCAGACGACTGTTCTTCTTCCTCAGCTCCGGCTGAGCTCACTTTGTAACCGCATTCATTCTCCCACCTAGCCATACACACAGGAGTAGGGTATTACGCTCCGGCGGCCCGAACCTGTATAAATCCTCCTGTCTCCTCTGTGTGCCGCGGTTTCTCGTCTTCTCCAACGCCTCGTACACCTGAGAACCACTCCCCTGGCCAAATCTCAAAAGGGGGGTCTCCCGACTTCCCGCCGTCGAGGTTTCGTCCTCCGACAGCTGGCGCGCCAGGTAGGGGGAGTTTTCTTTTCAGGTGGTACGCTGGCGCCTCCGACGCCGACGCGCTCCATGGCGGAAGGCCATCGTCCGCGGGACTCCAACAATGGCCATGGCGACCTCCGCGACTGGCTGGACCGGACGCGAGTTCAGGAGGACGCCCGGGTCACGATTGAGCGGCGCGCGAACGCTGCTGCAAGTGCTGGGGCCCCCGACCAGGATCCTGAAGAGGATGGCAAGCTTTCACGTTCCGCACTGCGGCGGAACAGAAGGAAGCGCCAGAAGGCCAAGGCGGCGGCCGAGAGCTGCGCCTTGGCGGCTACGGGCAGCCCCCGGAGCTACGATGCCCGTAGGGGCCATGGTCGCCGCAAGCGGCGAAAGGCCGCACGCGCGACGCCACCGCCGGCAACAGCCCAGAAGTGGTGCCCTCTCCACCAGACGGACTGGCACGACATTGCGGAGTGCCGCACCGTCCAACACTCACCCGAGCGTGCCGAGCCAGTCTTAGCTCGGGGGTGGTGTGCCTATCACAACACGGACCGGCACGACATCACGAAGTGCCGCGCCGTCCAGGGCATGGCCGAGCGGCTTAAGCCGGCCGCAGCCCGAGGTTGGTGCGCCTTCCACGACACGGACCGGCACGACATCACGAAGTGTCGTGCCGTCCAACGCTTGGCCGAGCGTCTCGAGCCGGCCGAAACCCGGAGGTGGTGCGCCGTCCACGAGACGGATTCGCACGACCTCGTGGAGTGCCGCACCGTCCACAAGTTGGCCGAGCGCGTCCAGAAGTCCCGGCAGGAGCAGTAGCGGGCCCAAGCTCGCTCCCTCTCAAGGGACCTGAGTCCGTCCGGTCGGAGCCCCTGGCTCCCGGGCGCGCATATCTAGCCCCGGTCGCAGCCTTTGGCTCCCGGGTGCGAGCCTAGCCCCGGTTGGAGCTTGGCTCCCGGGTGCGTCCTTAGCCCCGGTCGAAGCTTGGCTCCCGGGTGCGTCCTTAGCCCCGGTCGAAGCTTGGCTCCCGGGCGCGCATTTAGCCCCGGTCAGGCCCCTGGCTCCCGGGTGCCTATCTGGCCCCGGTCGGAGCCCTTCGCTCCCGGGCGCTGATCTCGCCCCGGTCGAAGCCTTTTGCTCCCGGGTGCGTCCTTAGCCCCGGTCGGAGTTTAGCTCCTAGGTGTGTAAATAGCCCCGGTCGCAGCCCTTGCCTCCCGGGCGCGTATCTCGCCCCGGTCGGAGCGTGGCTCCCGGGCGCGCATAAATCTCCCCGGTCGCGGCCCTTGCCTCCCGGGCGCATATCTCCCCCCGGTCCGATCACGGAGAGCTCACTCCCTCTCAAGGGACCTGAGTCCGAGGGAGCTGAGTCCGAGTCCCGGCAGAACCAGTAGCGAGCCAAGTGCGCTTGAAACGGTTCGGACGGACCGAACCGTCGACGGACGGTCCGGTTGTAGCGACTCGTCCGACCCTTAGGTGGACGGTCCGAATCCCGCTCCCGATCCAGAATAGCTTCGACAGGGCGCAAGTACCCGGACAGCATTGTCTCAGCATGGGCGGGTCCGAGGAAGTTGTCCCGACATGGTCCATATCCATACCCGGGCCCCTGTGCCCGGGCACATATCGGTCATATATAACAAGCCATATTTCAGTCCGGGGCCCCTGGGTCCCAGACACGTATTGAGCCGAGGCACGGATTCCCGAATCCGTGCCCGGGACCGACACTAAGGTGCCGAACCAGGGCAGCCCTCGCCAAGGCGAGTGCAAGCCTAGGAACACGACACCTGGAATAGGGCGCGATAGCCCGGACAGCACCGCCCCGGCGAGAATGCTTCCGCAAGGTCGTCTCACACCCCATATTCAAGCCCGGGCCTCCGGAACCCGGCTTATATCAAACCGTATCCTAGTCCGGGGCCCTGCGTCCCGGACGTATATCCTTAGCGCTAGCCGGGGCCCCCGGGTCCCGAGCACATGCCGGACTCGGGCTCGCGAGGGAAGCGAGTCCGAGCTCCATTCCTGGGCACCTCAAGCATCTTCATGAATCTGCCTGTATATACATCCTGTAAGCTCTGGTGTGACCGGGCCAGCGCCGAATTTCTCAAAATCTCGGCACTGGCCGGGGCCCCCTCATATATACGTTTTCATACAATCAGCATTTTTTTTTAATATCTATCCCGGTACCGTCCCCTTCGTCTCTTTCCGTGTGTTGCGCTCGTGGCTGTCTCATCCCCCGGGGCCATACCCGGGCCGCGCCCGTGCGACGGTTGGGATCGTGCATTATCATCAATCCCCTACTGACGAATAACCGCATCCCGACGTGCTAGGTTCAAGACGTTGTCGAGCTGGCGGGGACCTAAGGGCGCCCTCCGGGAGGCGCCCCGGGTCCCGGCGACTCCGGCGCCTTACCTGGCTAGCTTCGGGGTCGGTTCTTTCCGGAGGTAGGGGGTGAAATGGTTATGCGTGATTTTTTCCTCCGTACGGTCGCGGCTCTGAGGGCCCGTTCGGGAGATGATCGACGCCACGATTCGTAGCATGGAGTGGGCAAGGGAGCGAGCCAGATACTCTCACAATTCGCTGTGCGCAGATTAGACCCGGCGGGCTCAAGAGGGGGACCCAGGGTCACACCCCGGGAACGTCCTTGGGACCCCGGACCCGAGGTGAATGTGCGGGGAAGGTGTTCCCGGGATTGGCCTGTGCTCGGGCCCGGCCTGGGGGCCCCTCCCCCAGATTTATCCCCGGCGGTGATTCTCGGCACCGGGGCTAGCAGCTCCCCCGGACCCGGGCTCGTGCTCTCGTGGAACCATGCCATCTTGACTGACAATCCAGATACGTAATCTTGTCTAAACTGTACATATCGCTCGTTTCCTTTTTCTTCCTGCGCTTGTGTGGCCGTCCGTATTACTCTCCTCGACCCCGGGCGCAAAGTGGAATCTGCCAGGCCGAGCGCGGAGGCCATCGGGTTAGTCTCGCCCTAGTTGCTGAGGCCCCGTGGTCGGGTCGTGGACCGCGCCCCGGGCACTGTCGATGCTCCGAGGTCTCGGGCAAAGTCCCCCTGTCGGGCCTGCCTAGACTCTCGGGGCGGGCTACGGTGCCCGGTCGGCCAGTTCCTCCCCGGCCACGGCCGAGGCGCTGGGTACCTCGCTACCCGGGACCCCGGGCGCGGCCAGGGCCGGCTCCCGAGGGGCTTCCGGCGAGTCAAGAGGCTTGAGCGTAGCGTTTCGGCCATACCTAACACGCGTGGGGCTCCTTTTCGTATTTTTCTCTCTCTAGCAGGCTCCTCCCGGGACGGGCAACTGCTAAGCCCGCGGCACTCGGGAGCCAATCTCCCGGGGCGGGCGGCGCGGGAGTCGTGGGAGGCCAAGTAACGGCCGCTTCCCGCGAGGAGGAGTGGAGCTCGGACCGTCCGCTTGGGAATCGGACAGTCCGGACTGCCCTGATCGGGACTTAACCGTCCTAGGGACTGAGTTCCCAGGGCGAGCGGTTACGCTGGGCCCCAGGGAGGGCTTACACGCAGCGACCGGTCACAGCCGCCGGGCTCGGACTCAGGCGACACCCGACGCTCGGCGTTCCCGGGCCCGGGATGTCAAGACGAACAAAAACAAGTATTGAGCATCCAGGGCGCGAAGGCCCGAACACAGGTGAAGTCAAAATGCAAGCATGCGCGGAGCACCACAGCCGTCGCCGCACAAGGAGAGATCACTCATCGGGCCCGGCCCCTTCGCCGGATTCTCGAGGTGTTCCCCCCGGTTGAAGAATCTGGCCTCCGTTGCAGCAGCGTCGGTCACGGCCTTTCGAGCCTCTTCAGCAGCCCGGGAAAACTCCGCGTCCCGAGCCCGGTAGCAGCCAAGGACCTACTCCGCCACCCGCGTGGCGAGCTCTGTTCCTTCCTTCTCCAGGACCTCGTGGATTCGCCGGGGGAGCAAGTCCAGCGTGTCTAGCAAGTCGCCGAGCTCCACCAGCTCCTGACCGACCCCGGGGGGCACCTCGGGCTTTCGCGGGGGTGCCTGGATGCCGACGCGCTTGAGACGTCCCCGGGCACCGGAGCTATACCGCCCTAGGCAGGCCGCGATCTCGCTGTCGAGATTCTTCTGGAGGGCGAGGCTATCTGGCACTGTTCTCAGCCGTTCCTCTGCCCTAGCCAGCTGCTCGGCTGAGCTGGCCACGCCTGCCGATGAGGGGGAGCCGCTTGACGCGGCTCGCACGGCGGCCCCGCGCACCACGGCCTCAAGGTCGGCCGCGCGTTTCCAGGAGACCTCCATCTCCGCCTGCCGGGCCTCGGCAGCCTCCACCGCCGCCTCTCGCCGGGCCAGGGAGTTCTCTTTCTCCTCGAGGATCGCCTCTCGCGTCCCGAGAGCCTCGGCTTTGGCGTCCATGTCGGCGGCCAGCATCTTCGCCTGCTCTGCCTCGCGTTGGTGGTCGGCCTCCCGCCCTTCGAGGTCTCTTCCCCAGGACACCAGCTTCTCCTCCTTGCTCAGGAGGCGGCTCATGCCGTCTCGGGCCATGGCGCTGGAAAGCTTGGCGCCCTCCTCGTTAATCACCGCGGTTTTCTCCCGCGCGCTGGTCTCGCGCTCCCGGGCCGCGAGACCGGCCTCCTGGCCCCGGAGACGTTTCCTCCCGAGAGGAAATCTCCTCTTCCCGCGCCTCCGTCTCTGACCGGGCACGGGAGGCGTCGTCGGCGGCAAGCTCGATGGCGCCCTTCGATCGGACGATGCACCTGTCCCCCTGCCGCGATCTCCGGCCCGAGAGTTGCTACGAAGAACTCGACGGCGGCGCCCGAGTCCCGGGCGTATATCCCATCTAAAGCGGCAAGGACGTCAAGCTCTACCAGCTCAAGATGAACCAGGCGGACCCAGCGTCCCCTCGATTCTTCAAAGACGTGGCCCCGTTTCTGCCCGGAGCGGTTCCGGCCGACCAACAGGGCCAGGGGCCACTGTCGGCGAAATGGGACTGGGGGTCCCACAGCCTGCGGGGATGCGTGGATCCATAGCCACGTCAGTTCCCGGGGCGTCATCTCCCCGTTGCTCCCGGGCTCGTCCCCGGGGGGTCATCGCCATCGGCCCCGGGCTCGTCCCCGGGGCACCCTCTCCATCGGCCCCGGGCACGTGCCCGGGGCGTCGTCTGTGTCGGCTCGGCCCCGGGGCCTCGTTGGCCTCAAGCCCGCGCCTTGCCTCCGGGCGCTATTGTCTCATTGCCTACCCGGGCCCACATGTCGGCCCCGCCAGGCTCTGACCAGCTCCCAAATATTCGCATTAACGGCGCCTCCGCCTGTCTCCGACAGCATCTCCAGGAGACAGCCTGTCACGTCTCTGTGCTCCAGCCGCCCACAGCCGAGCGGCAAAGCGACCAGACCAGCCACCCTCGGCGGCCGAACCGACAGCACCTTGACGCTCCAGCCGCCCACAGCAGACCATGCTCCGGCCGACCGCAGTAGCAGGGCCAGGCGGCGAGCGGCTGGACGTCCCTCCGGCACGGCGTGGCAGGCGGCGGCGTGCGTGGAATGAGTGGTAACTAGCTCTCTCTCGGCACTGTGGACTCCCCTAAATCTATAAAGGAGGATCCAAGCCACCGAACCGAGGGGGAAGCAAGCTTGAGCATTAGGAACCCCGAGCTCGGACTCTGACTAGACCCCGGGCTCTCCGACTCTAGCTCATTCTCAGACGACTGTTCTTCTTCCTCAGCTCCGGCTGAGCTCACTTTGTAACCGCATTCATTCTCCCACCTAGCCATACACACAAGAGTACTCCGGCGGCCCGAACCTGTATAAATCCTCCTGTCTCCTCTGTGTGCCGCGGTTTCTCGTCTTCTCCAACGCCTCGTACACCTGAGAACCACTCCCCTGGCCGAATCTCAAAAGGGGGGTCTCCCGACTTCCCGCCGTCGAGGTTTCGTCCTCCGACAATATGTGAAAACGATTTTAACAGGTAGGGTGTGTCAGCGCCAGTGCAAATCATGGATTTTCACAAGTCTTTGGTTGCAGGCGTTCGTAGGGTTTACAATATCACGTGATTATCTTAAGGTTATCGCAGTTAGCCTATGCACCTTCTTAGTTGTTGAACTTTCTTAGTTTTTGAAACCTTATGGTTTTTTTTATAGCCGTACGGTTACTAGAATAACCTAGCGGTAATCCCATCAAAACGGTAAGAGAAACGCCACTTAGCACTCTAGCCTCAGAGCTCTCTATTACTGTGGTTCTTCAGAAATGAGGCATGAGAGTCTCATTTCTTTTTTAGCTAGCTTTAGTTGATGGTTCGGATACTTTAGTTACTCAATATAGCAAGTATATTGAAGACCATATTATATAGTGCTATTTTTCAGTGACTTGGTTGCTTACAATTGCAGGAAAAAAATGAAGCTTTGCCAAATTAGTAAATTACTAATCTGTACATTTGCGCAAGTAGTCAAGTACGCGAACTAATAATAGATCATGTGTACAAACTGGGGAGTAAACCATCAATGAACTGGTTCTGTGCATTTGGTGCCAACCCATGCGCTCACAAATTAACCACCATCGAATTGCCTTGCTGTTTGAACAAATTTGTAATCAGGATAACCCACAGGAAAATGTTAAAACCGGTGAAAATCCCCAGAAAAGCTGCTATACGCAAGCTGGCAGTACACGCGCAGCGCGTTTAGCTGTCCGTGTACAGTAAAAAATAATTAAAATAATAATAATAATAAAATATTAAAAAATAAGTAAACTTTATAATAATAATTTAAAACTTTATCTTTAATTTTGAAATTTTCAATTCAATTGGCGAATCCTTCGACTCAAATTTAAAACTATCAATTGAGAATTTAAAAAATCTACTCAAAATTTAAAATTTCCAACCTAAAATTTGAAATTTTTAATTAGATTTTTAAAACTTTCAACTGAAATCTAATACTTTTAACTCTACTTATTTATATGTTATTTTATAATTAAGAATCATTAAACATTAATGATGGTGGTTAGTGTTTAATAGGGTACAGGCGTACGGCTGCCACGCGCGTGTGAGCTGGTCTGCCCGAAAATCCATGCCTTACCCAAAAGGAAACAAACCGACAAGGAAAACAGACTACATTTCCAGCATGAAGTTTTTGCCTTTGTGAATGTTCCACATCAAAATCCTTTGACATTTAGATAAGAGCGCGGAACACGTTTAGATTGTTCTTATTTTTATTTCCTTCTACCGTATTTTCAAGAAAATGAATGTTCCACTTTGAAAACACAAAACCATAATCAGCACGCACCATCCGCGAGAAAATGCAACGACTGGATGAGCTGCTAAAACAGGAAAATGGAAGGCTAACTGGTTTGAACAAGTGATGACGGATGAGCATACCCAACTGCCAACACTGCGTCTCGGCTTCCTGTTGCATCCTATCCCTATTTCTTGGAGTATGATCTCAACTTCACTACTGATCAAATTGCCTGTGGTATAAAGGACTCAACTGTTAGGGTTTAGGTGGGTCTATCCGGTCTACCCTCTATTTTTCTATCTTTTCCATGGTACCGCTCACAATGCGTCCTGAGGCTAGAGGGTAGGGACATGTTTATAGACTCCACTTCCAGATATTTAGATATCTGTTACCAGAACTTTATTAGACTCCTGAACCATATCACCAACCACGATCAGACAGTTCAATTATATGAGTCTACAATATAATAGTCCCTAACACAAATGTGTAAGTCATGTGCCATGATCATATTGTATATAAGATTAATTCCAATATGATCATGTGGATCAATAGACTACAAAGCCGATCCTATAAACAAACCCAGCTATTTCACCCTGTGTTGTATACGAGATAAATCATGTACGTACATATAAATTCCAATAGAATATATCTCATTTAATTCCTCTACTGTATTTCAGCACAGTTGTCCTCAGCACCTCGAGTATTAATTCCTCGAGTTAAATTCCAAATTAATTATTCCTCGTCACTGTAGCATAAATATTTTTCACATTGAGTTAAATAAATACCACGATATATAAATGTTGCAAGCCACATAAAAGTCCAACATCTCCCACTTGGCTAAAACATTTAACCAATGAACTGAAATCCCATGTCAGTAACATGCTTAGAAAATAATTCCTGACTAACTGGGTTAGTCAGTGGATCTACAACCATACTGGTACTAGGTAAATAAACCAAATGAACAAGCTTGAGTCTATTTATTACATCACGAATATAATGATACCTTCCCTCAATATGTTTACTTTTACTATGGAACTTAGGATCTCTAGAGACCTTAATTGCTGCCTGGTTATCACAGAATATGGTGACAGGTTGTGATGTACTTTCCACAACATTAAGAGATGCAAGAAATTCTCTTAGGCACACACCTTCCTTTATAGCTTCAGATGCAGCAATATATTCAGCTTCCATGGAAGAGAGAGCAAGTGAATACTGCTTCCTACTGCACCAAGAAATAGCACCTCCTGCCAAAGTAAATATATAACCAGAAGTAGATATCCGGTCATCTGGATCCCCTTGCCAATTAGCATCAGTACAACCCTGCAGCTGAAGATTATGACCATTAAAACATAAAGAATAATCCATAGTTCCTCTGACATAACGCAATACATATTTGATTTGTTTCCAGTGCTCTTCCCTAGGATTTTTTTGATATCTACTCAAAATTCCAATAGCATGGCTAAGGTTAGGTCGTGTAAATAACATAGCATACATGAGACATCCCAAGGCAGAAAAATAAGGAATGCCTTCCATTCTTCCTTTTTCCTCGGGAGTGTTTGCACATAATTCCTCACTGAGTTTCGTTCTCTTCACAATAGGTACATTAACAGGTTTGCAATCTTCCATAGAAAATCGTTTTAAAACACCTCGCAAGTATGCCTTTTGGGACAAACCAAGTATACGCTTATTCCGATCTCTATGTATTTCCACTCCCAACATGTAGGAAGCTTCCCTCATATCTTTCATATCAAATTTAGAGGATAACCAAGCTTTAACTTCCATCATGTAGCTTTATTATTTGAAGCAATAAGAATATCATCAACATATAAAGAGAGTAACACGAAAATACCACCAATAACTTTCGTATAAATGCAATGATCACCTTCCATTATTGAAAAACCATATAACGTGATAGCATTATCAAAAAGAATATACCATTGACGTGAAGCTTGTTGAAGACCATAAATTGATCTATTTAATTTGCAAACCTTATTTTCATTTCCTTTTTCTCCAAAACCTTCCGGTTGTACCATATATATTGCCTCCTCCAAATGTCCATTAAGAAAAGCAGTTTTAACATCCATTTGGTGAAGTTCAAGATCATAATAAGCCGTTAAAGCACTAATAATACGAATAGAAGTAAATTTTGCAACAGGTGAAAAAGTTTCCACAAAGTCAATGCCTTCCCTTTATGTAAATCCTTTAGCAACAAGCCTAGCCTTATATTTTTCCACTAGGCCTGCCGCATTCAGTTTCCTTTTGAAAATCCATTTACAACCAATAGACTTGTGGTTTTTTGGTAAAGTAACAAGTTCCCAAACTTTATTTTTTTTCATTGAGTTTAGCTCTTCCTGCGTTGCTTCCACCCATAGTTTTGATTGAGGGCAACCAATTGCTTCCTTATACGTTTTAGGTTCTTCCTCTAAATATGAAATTTTAGAGTGCACTTCCCCCAAAAACATATAATAATCAAGATATGATGGTGCATGTGTATTCCTCCCACTTCTCCTAAGCATGATGTTATTAGCAGGAGTTTCATTTATGTCACCCTTAATATTAGAATCAATTCCAGATGTATCCATCTGTGTTTCTAATGGAGTTGCCAATAATTCCACCCTTGCCCGTTTAGCACGGTGAGGTGTATTATGATCTAAAAATATTGCATCCCTACTTTCCACCAATTTATCATTTACATGATCATAAAACCGATACCCTTTTGATTCTGAAGAATACCCAATAAAAATTGCTGGTGTGCTTTTAGGCTGCAATTTAGTACAGTTTTGATTTGGCACTTTAATTTGAGCATTACAACCCCAAACAGCTAAATGCAGAAGTGTAGGTTTTCTTCCAGTCCACAACTCATAAGGAGTGACTGTGACAGCTTTGGATGGTGAATGATTTAATAAATAAACAGCAGTATCTAAAGCTTCACCCCAAAAAAACAGAGGGAGATCTGAATAAGCCATCATAGACCTAACCATGTCCATGAGAGTTCTATTCCTCCGCTTGGCAACGCCGTTCTGTTGCGAAGTGTAGGGCATAGTATAATGATGAATAATTCCATGCTCTTTATAAAAATTATTTAATATTCCTGAAGTATATTCCCCTCCACGGTCAGTTCTCAAAACTTTGATTTTCCTATTTAATTGATTTTTCACTTCAATTTTAAATGTCTTGAATACATCAAAACCTTCTGACTTGTGTTTAAACAAATAAACATAACTATATCTAGAATAATCATCAATGAATGTGATAAAATAAATCTTTTGACCTTTGGTCGGAGTAGTTATTTCACCACAAATATCAGAGTGAACAATAGCAAGAGGCTCAGTGGATCTTTTCGCCTTCGGAAAAGGCGCACGAGTCATTTTACCCATTATGCATACCACACAAATACCAAAATCCTCCCACTTAAAATTAAGAATTCCAGAATTAATAAGCCTTTTAATTCTATTTTAGATATATGACCAAGTCGTAAATGCCATAAATAAGATTCCGAGCATGTGTTTCTATCATTAATACTCTTTACTATGGAGTTTCCTTCACCAACCAAACAATCAATGTTGTCATCATGTGCATTTTCATCAAGAAAATAAAGACCAACATGATTTGTTCCGGTATGCACTACCTTTCCATTGAGTAATATCTTGACTCTACCATTTCCAAAAAGTGTTTGATAACCTATACAGTCCAATTTCCAAGTGGATATAATATTCCTTCTCATGTTAGGTGAATATAAAGTGTTCTCTAATAATAATTTTCCTCCACCAGGGAGTTTTAGAACACAATTTCCAATCCCAAGTATATTAGCTCTAGCATTAGTGCCTAGGTAGATATGACTATTTCCCCTTGGAATTGTTTCCATGGAAGTAAAAACACAACTGTCTCTAACAATATGTGATGTAGAAGCAGAATCCACAATCCAACTATTTGGAAAGGTAGTAGTAAATAAAGATTCAGTGCATACAAAAACATCATACATACCGTTAGGCGGACTGATTATTCTGTTTCTTTTGCTCATCATACTTCTTCTTTTTCTTGCAGTCAGCCCTGAAGTGCCCATACTGACCACAGTTGTGACAAGGGAATTTCTTGTACCTATCATCCTGCTGAGCTGAGTTGTTTCCACCATCATCTCGATCGCGTTTCCTGTTAAATCATTGCCAGGCTTCCTCTTTTGCCGATTGTTTTTATTATAACTCTTCTTTTCCTCTCCAATGTGTAACTCAGAATTATTTGAGTTCTTTTCCTTTCCCTCGGAGAGTTTTCTGTCTTCCTCCATAAGTAAATGATTCCTCAAATTACGCATTTGAGTACATGATCAGAATGACAAAAATTAGTCTTAAAATTTTTCCATGTAATTGGCAAAGAGTTTAGAACAACCATAACCTGCACTTCTTCAGAAAAGGGATAGCCTGCATTTTTTAATTCCTCCGCTAAAACACAGAGTTTATTAAGATGTTGATTAACAGGAGCACCATGATTCATCTTTGTAGACAGAAAACTGTTAACAAGATTAAGCACTTTTCCCAGAGAAACTTCACCAAAATCCTTTTCCAGAGTACGCATAATTTTTCGCGCACTCTGTTCACCCTTATACTCAGCAGCTAAAGAATCAGTCATTGATCCCAGGATAAATATACGTGCCGTTTTATTATCTTTAGCCCAAACTTCATGATGTTCTTCATAATTTTCCTTTTCCTCTACAGTAGCATCTTTTCCAGGCTTTTCTGGTTCAGATTCATCAATAATATAATCAATATTTTCAGCAGAAAGTAAAAACATGATCTTCCTTTTCGAACCGTAAAATTTGATCCATCTAACTTGCATGATCTAAGTAATTCAGAGAATACGCTGTTGGATGCCATTGCCAGGAAAAAAAAATTGTTACCGACAATGTAGATCGATCTGTCCCTGGTGGAGGAAATTGCTTCTATTAGCCTGCTGCTTCTCGAGTTCCGTGAAAAAAAAATAATTTACGTGATGGCTGGATGAATCAAGTAACGATGGCCCTTTGCTCCTGTCCTTCCTCCGTTCCTCGATTCTCGTGCGAGGGCTACACACGGCAGGAGCTGTGCACACGCGTCGATGGAGTCTGCCGCGCTCGACAGTGCTTTCCTCGGCAGCGACGTGCAGTGGAATTTAACCCTAGATCATCACCCACGTAACCTAGCTCTAATACCAATGTTAGGGTTTAGGTGGATCTATTTGGTCTACCATCTATTGCTCTTTCTTTTTCATGGTGCCGCTCACAATACGTCCTGAGGCTAGAGGGTAGGGATCTATTTATAAACTTCACTTTCAAGTATTTAGATATCTGTTACCAGAACTTTGTTATACTCCTGAACCATGTCACCAATCACAATCAGACAATTCAATTATATGAGTCTACAATATAATAGTCCCTAGCACACATGAGTGAGTCATGTGCCATGATCATATTGTACGAGATTAATTCCAATATTGTTGGCGAAACGGAAATGGGGGTCCCACATTCTTCGGGGACGCGTGGATCTTCGGCCACATCAGCTCCTCAGGGGCCACATTTTGCATCGGCGACGGCCGGCTACAGCCTTCTTCCGGTCAAATACCGGGGGCCGAGGACATCCCCGGTCCCGAGTCTTGCCCCCGTGCCCGGGGCCTCGGTTTCGGTTCCGGGGCGCGCCCCTGGGACACATATTTGGGACTTCCCAGGCCCGAGGCCCACAGCTCCCTTCCCGGGGCACGACCCCGGGACACATCACTGGGATTTCTCGGGCCCGGGTCTCGCGCTCCGGTCCCGGGACGCTCCATGGTCGGGCCCCGGGTCTCGCTGCCCGGTCCCGGGGCCCACAGGCTCCATGCCCGGGCCTCGGGTCTCGTCCCTGGTCCCGGGAAGCTCCGTCCCGGGACTCACAGGCTCGGTCCCGGGGCACGTTACAGAGACATCCCTAGTCCCGGGCGCTGCTCCCCGGGCCCGGGACTCACACTTTCTGTCCCCGAGGAGCTCGGCGCCTTGTGTGCGCGGAGGGCTCGATGAGCTCTCTGCCCCGGGCACGAGGTTGACTCGAGCGGACCAACTCTCCAACTACCTGTATTAATGACGAGGCAACGGGGCGTGTCGCCCCTGTCGCCTGTTCTGCCACGCGTGGACGTCTCATGATGGCCCCCCGTGGACACACGACTATGCAGTCAGAGACTTTTGACTTCGGCGACGACGGCGTGTGCCGTCACATCCTCATGACTTAGCCGCCTGCAGCAGACCAACTCCGGCGTGGGCGTAGCAGGTAGACGTGTGCAACAGGAGAAGTCTCCAGAAAAGCTCTCTCATGTATACTTGGCACTGTGGATTCCCCTTGACCTATAAAAGGAGGATCCATGCCAGCCTCTAGAGGGGGAGCTACGGACATAGGGAGATAGGCTTCGGCTTCTGGTTCCGAAGAAGTCTTCTTCTTCTTCGAGTCCGGCTGCTGGTAGAACGGGCTGAGCTGCTCCAGTTCCTTCCCGAGCTCGCGTTAGCTCCTGCGCCCCTCGAGAACTCCTTGTAACAGCATACCACATTCATCTCCCACATAGAAACACACACAGGAGTAGGGTATTACGCCTCCGCGCAGCCCGAACCTGTCTACGCCTCCTGTCTCCCTTGCGTGCCATCTCTCAGCTTGGGTCCTCGGGCCCGAGCACATATCCACTGAACGCCGCAGCCGTCCTGGGACAACTCCCCTGGCCGAACTCAAAAGGGGGGTCTCCAGACTCCCTGCGGTTGGAGTTTTCGCCTCCGACAAATATGATCATATGGGTCAACAGCCTACAGAGCCGATCCTATGAACAAACCCAGCTATTCCACCCTGTGTTATATCCAGATAAATCATATACGTACATATAAATTCCAATAGAGTATATCTCATTTAATTCCTCTACTGTATTTCAGCACAGTTGTCCTCGGCACCTCGAGTATTAATTCCTCGAGTTAAATTTCTAATTAATTATTCCCCATCACATGTAGCACAAATATTTTCCACATTGAGTTAAATAAATACCATGATATATAAATATTGCAAGCCACATAAGAGTCCAACATCAACATGGTTGCCACTCTATATCTTTATTACTATCGTAGTTCCTTAGAAATGATGGGTGTGAGCCTTTTCTTCAACTAGCTTTAGTTGATTGTTCTTCCATATATATGGACATAGCTACAAGGCCCATTGCTTGGGATTTGGATACTTGAGTTACTCAGAAGCAAGTACGTATATTTAAGAGCACATATAGTGATATTTTTTTTCAATGAATTCGTTGCTTACTATTATAGAAAAGAAATTTTAAAAAATAACGCTTTGTGAAATTAATAGCCCATCCAATTAGTCAAGTACACGAATTGAATAATCGATCCTGTGTACAAACTGGACCATCAGTTATATGGGGAGTAAAATGATCAGTCGAATTGGTTTGGTGGATACTCACAAATCAACCACCATTTTCCGTGTGAAAAATATTGAATTGGTTAGAAACCTAAATAATCTATTGTGTATTGTATTGATCCTCATAGGGTATATATGGAGTACATAGCCGCTACAGGTTTAGAGTACAAGTTAGAGTAGATTTATATCTAGGATTCTATCTTTATCTCTGTAGGATTCTATCGTATCTCTATAATTTGTATTTGACTCTTTTATCTCTAACCATACATATCTGTACTTCTAACGTTCCCTCCTCAGTCGTAAGGGGAGCGAAGCGGATGATTGCGACTGAATTTGAAATCTCGTGCTTCCATCATCTTCTTTTCTTCACAATCATCAATTGCATAACTGACGGACGGTCCGTCACCTAGGACAGTTCATGCGTTCCCTTCAGGTGCCATCTTTTGTCTCTCCTCTATTCTCTCACATAGTCACACCAGGAGTGCCATAAATGTTAGTGATGGCATGAACTCTTTGACTGGAGTAGTCGCTGATAATTTGTTGTATATGTCCGTCAAGGTAGCCGATCATAAAGTAGTTGTGATCGATGTAGTCATGGTAGTTGATGTAGCTGCATATAGCCGAAGGCTACAAAATTGCACTTTATTGTAGTGATAGAGCTGCAGTTATTGAAGTGGCATCTTGCATATGTCAGAGGATGCCATTGAGAACGTCTTGCGGATGTCAGAGGTCGTCGTTGGCGATGAGGTCACCATTTTTGGTTAGACCCTGTGCGCCATGTAGGAGGTCATTATAGTAGTGACGCTAGGTTGATGCAATCGTTGCCATCGGAGAGGACACGGTCGATGCCGTTATCGATAAAGCAGTCATGGCCATTATTGATGAAGCATCTTGTAGATATTCCTATCAAAGGACATGAGATATCCATCCTTGTGGATGAAGCGTCTTGTAAGATTCATGTCAGAGGATGGGCTGGTGATTTTTTATACTGGTAGTAGAATTTGTACTTCAACGATTGAGATCGCTTCTATTGGTAAAATACTGATGGTAGAATATTACCAGTAAAAAACACCGTAAAGTTACTTTTTTGTGTTTGTGAATGTTCGGCATCAAAATCCTTCAACATTTAGATAAGAGTGTGAAACACATCTGAGATTTTTCTTGCTATTTTTATTTCCTTCTAACTTTTTTCAGAAAATGAATGTTTTACTTTAAAAACACAAAACCATAATAAGCGCGCGCCATCCACGAGAAAATGCAACCAAGGTATACTGTGGTTTTTATCAAAAGAGGATGCTCCCGCTGGATGAGCTGCTAATACGCCGCTCAACTTCCCAGCGCATCCTATTAATTCCTAGTGAATGGGCGTCGTTGATTTCAAAACTGCTAACGATCCAATCTGCTGTGGTGGCAGTACTCAACACAAATCAATTCTCTTAATTCCAGAATTGTAATTCTTTCCAAATGATGATGTTTGTGAGCCTTGTCTTTTTACTAGCTTCAGTTGATGCATGCATGGTTCTGCCGTTTATATGAATCTAGTGGCTAGCAAACTATTTGTCAATTGGATTTTGGTATATGCATTACTTAATTAGGCTAGCTCTTTCTTTCCCAAAAGTGAACATCAGAACATGCCAGCGCCAATTAGCCGCCACTGCTCTGCTCTCTGGCTTCCCAATCTTCTATTCATCTTCAGCATCCTTCCGAGTATTACGCTAACAGTACTCGTTATTTGTCTTTTCTATACATCTAGTGACATATATACATACTTACTATAGCCAATGTAGTGAATACATTAGAGCAATTAAATTGCTTGCCAGATTGTCGATTGTATTAGTCCAAGAAGACACTCTGTGCACAAGCAAACTGGCTGACCAGCCGGCCTGGCCTCCTGTGCACGCAATTGATTTGCATAGCTCTATTGGAGATGCAGAGCTGGCTGAAGGAACATTAGCACCATGTGGAACACCAGTAAGATTCCTAATGCACCTCAATCCCAATCTCATCGTAGAGTCACTCAAGGTATTCAACATCGTCTTTCCTTTTACATTCTCCTTTCAATTCTGTCAATTTATGGGAAATTTACTTAGTTTTGTCTTGGTTATTTATGGATGCCTGTGGAGTACACAGACTTTGTGTTTACTATTCACTGCTGGCTCACCAACCATGCCATATCCAGCAGCAACACATTTAAATTGCAAGCAATCCAAAATATGCATCAAATTATGCTTTTCAGATAATGGATACAGGGAAATTTACTTAGTTTTGTCTTGGTTATTTATGGATATTATGTTTGTATGTGTGTTTTGATCAAGTGGTCTTTAGGTCAGAGTTTGAGATGGTGTTTGCTTAATCCCTGCAGTGACTATGCTTTAGATTGTTTATGTCCCTGTGATGTATGCTTGTAAGCTGGTATCCCCAGCGGACTCTTGTGTTGCTTTCTATTAAAAGCAGGGCTTTTTAGCCTTTTATCTTAAAAAAAATACAAGGAACATACAGGGATTCAAGTCGTCCTGGATTCTGCAGTAGGTAATGATTTGTTTAGCATTTAGTTATTTCTTTCGTCCAATTTTGTTTTGCAAATGGTTGAACTGAGGATTAGTTGGTTTATTTGATCTTTGTAGTGTCAAATGGAAAGGAAGCATGACATGTTTTAGAAATGAAGCGGTGTCTCCATGCAAATACAAGCTAGGTTCTTACAAGCTCTAGACGAGCTCAGGCCTGTGGAGAAGTGCTAGGTGCGCGATTGAACAGCGCCCCAAAAAATTAGGAGCCCTAAATTTTTTATATTTTAATCCAAGACAATACATTTTAATGTGTTTAAAGGCCTCTTACTCTATTTTTAAAAAGTTTTACTCTTACTCCATTATTGATTTTGTTAGAACGGGCTTGTTTTCTTCAGCTCCGATAAGTGTTCGATAGTAATTATGGCTAACTCAAAGAGCTATGGCTCATGACGACGATATGAACATGCGTTCTACATATTAAAGGTTCCACTTTTTCGCTTAATAAAGAATAAACCACTACATTAGGATACAATTTTTCTTCCAACCTTCATTTTAAAAAAAATCTTCTTCTGACTTAGGTAGAGCGCCACCGCAAATTTATTCTTTTGCTTTTGGCATTTTGTAAATATAAGACCTCAATTTATGTTTCGTAGTGGGACCTCAAATTCCTAGATACGGCCCTGGACGAGCTAAGCATGTTGTACTTGTAGGGTGCATGAGCAGTTGAACAAAAGTACCGTGATTACACCTTGAAATTCAGATAGCAACCTTGCGCGGCATCCTTCCATGTCTGAGCTCAACTTTAAAGTAAATCTTACAAAACCATAGGCAGTTTAGTGCAATTATCACAAAAAAGTATGTTATATATATATATACACTTTACTATTCAAATTACTGTTCATAGTACATAGCACACTGTACAACGCTTTCAAATTTTTAAGATCTTTTATGACTGACGAAACCACTGGTACAGCCAAGTGTAAGACAATTAGTTGTGTTATCGTACTCGGTACTTACCATATTTATCACTTATTTATTTTTAGAAGTAGTTTTTTTAAATATCCCTAGTCATATTTTTTCTAACAGAGAGTTTATCTTCTCCCCAGACAGTTGCACCTAAAGGGAACACTTCTCTACCGATACTGATTCTCCTGATGCCTATATGAGATACGGGCTATAAATGAGAACTATCGAAGAGGTTTCTCTTATAGGGTCCCTAGCGTAAACACTCTTCCAGAAATAAATAGACAGTGAATATTTAAAGAAAACTATTTTATAATTAAAAAATAAGTTTACGTATGGTTTTTCCTTTCGGGAACCCCGAGAGATTATACAAACAAGGTTAACTTGCTTAACTTACACAGCTTATGTTATACTCCTTGGTTCAATATACTAGCAAGATATACTACTACTATTACTAGAACTGGAGGGTGAAAGCTAGAACTCTGGCTGGAGGTTCTTCCTTTGTGTGCCTCTGTCCCCCGCAGACCCCTCTTTTTATAGAGGCTTCGAGGAGGCTCGTCAGAGGCTTCATTCTTATCTTCACAATACTGTGGCTTCACGAGCATACCACCTTCATGCTGTTGCTCTTTCTTTTCTTATTCACAGGTGTCCTTTAGTGGGCTATGCCTCTCTTTTTCGCCGAAAGCAAGATTCTCTACTATTCTTAATAGTAACCTGTTACTCACCAAAAGCTTTTTTGGATTTACTCAAACAAGCCTTCCTTCTGTGAGAGAGATATTATTCAATTTCTCATTAGGGACATTATTTGGCTACTCAAGGTACATGTAGTTCATGTAGTTATATCTAGGAGGGAGGCAAGCCTTTTCTTTTTAGTTTAGTTGATGATTCGGCTATAGATATGTGGCCACTTATTTGTGTACAGAAGGAATTGATTCAGTTACACTTGAGTATCTCGGCCTTCAATTTTTCACCAACCAACAAGCTAGCTTGATTCATGAAGCTTTAAATGAGTGCACTGTACATGAAATATTATCATTTCTTTAACGAGCCAACATGTCAATTATATCTTTATATTAATAAATAAGATGAAAACAATCCAAAGAGAAACACCAAAGTATCTATACCACCCGGTGGAAAGCTACACAAAGCCTGTACCAGTACAAGAAAAACAAATCTACCACCACATGAACACAAAGCTATAATCAGCCAGCCACAAGGATGGATCCAGAGAATATTAGAGAGAGCTAAACATTATGGGTAGTATACCAGCATAAGCTCATTATCTCATATTAGACAATATTATAGTTTAAAGCACGTTTCATATAAAAACATAGAGAAATAATGCAAAATACTTCTCAAATTTCATAAGCAATTTCACTGGTTCGGAGGGGTGAAGGAGGGGGAGGGCTCAAGCCCTCGCTGCCACCACATTGGATCTGCCAAGCCAGCCACAGGACAAAGCAATGAACATACACTATGTTTTGAGTGAAATAAAAAGAAACTCCAACTGGACGAGCATATTAGAGCACACTAGAAGATCATCTAAGGCCCTGTTTGAATGTGCTTCTAGCTTCAAGCTTATGGCTTGGTTTCTGTTTTTATGCTTCCTAAAACTAAAACGGTGCATTTTTGAAAAAAAATTCTATATGAAAGTATCTCTAAAAAATCAAATAGATCCATTTTTAAGTTTTTAATAGTTAATACTTAATTAATTACATGCTAATGATGTTTCTCGTTTTGCGTGCGGTTTATAAACCGTGTGAAAAAGCTATTTCGAACGCCACCTAAGTTTGAACACCTATTTCTATTTGGATGGCCATCAAAAAAGCTTCTTCCTCCATATCCCTACCTACCCTAAGAAATCATCCATATTACATCTTCCATATCACACTTTCTTATATTTTAGTAATAGTGTGGAGGCCATGGGCCCTGAGTACCTCAATGAAAGCAATACCACTCGGGGTGGGCCGGCCTATGTAATTAGGGATATAGTAGAATTTGGCTTCATATAACCTTGCATGATAAGGAAAGTGATATAGTCCTAACCAGTTACTCTATGTTTGTCGGTGAAATGGGATAGGGGGTCCCACATACCCTGGGGACGCGTGGGTCATCGGCCAAGTCAGTTCCCCGGGGCCATCTCGCCTTCGGTCCCGGGGCGCCATGCCTATCGGCCCCGGGCACGTCCCCGGGGTGCCCTCGCCTTGGGCCCCGGGCACGTCCCCAGGGCGCCCTCGCCTCTAGCCCCGGGTACGTCCCCGGGGCGCTAACCCTATCGGCCCCGGGCTCGTCCCCGGGGCGCCGTCCCCACCGGATTCGGCCCCGAGGCATCGTTGGCCTCGGGCCCGTACCTTGCCTCCGGGCGCCATCGTCTCACTTCCTGCCCGGGGCCCACATGACGGTCTCCGGCAGGATCGATGGACCAGCTCTCCAAATATCAGCATTAATGATGAGGCGATGGGGCACGTTGCCCCTGTCGTCCGCTCCGCCACGCGTAAGTGTCTCAGGACGACCCCCCGTGGACACCTGACTGCTGTCAGAGGCCTTTTGACTTCGGTGGCAAGGGCGTGCGCCGAAGTCAAGCAGTCAGAGATGCTTGACTTCGGCAGTGTGCCCCGTCACATCCCGTCGCGTCCTCACGACTCCACCGCCCGCCGTATACCAACTCCAGGCGAGGGTTCGGCAGGCGGACTGGTCCGGCAGGCGGCAGCAGGTGGACGTGCTCGTCAAGACGGCGACAAGACAGCGATAAGACAAGCCATACCTGCTCTCTCATGTAACTCTATCTCTCTCTATCAGCATGTATCTTGGCACTGTGCAATCCTCTTGCTCTATAAAAGGAGGACCAAGCCAAGGCCAAAGGGGAAGGAGCTTCCCCGTCCTCTAACTCTCCGCTCTGCACCCCCGAGCTCACTCTCTAACCACTGTTCTTTTTCTCCGGCTCCGGCCACGTGCTGAGCTCATCTTGTACACAGCAAACCACATCATCTCCACATAGCATACACACAGGAGTAGGGTTTTACGCTCCGGCGGCCTGAACCTGTATAAATCCTCCTGTCTCCCTTGTGCGTCGATCCCCTCTTCCGACCGTTCGTTGTTCATCGTCTCTCCCGTGCGATCTCCACGAATCGGACGGTCCGGACCCGAAGCGGACGGTCCGGACCCTTCTGTATTGCCTCGGTTCGGACGGTCCGGTCCAGCTTCGGACGGTCTGGACTCCTCTGTTGCTTCCACGTCTTCTTCGCGTATCTTTCTTCTACACCCTGACGCCGGCTTCGCCTAAGAACTACTCCCCTGGCCGAATCTCAAAAGGGGGGTTTCCCGACTTCCCGCCGTCGAGGTTTCATCCTCCGACAATGTTCTTATAAGGAAATCCCTTGGTCGAGTCCGATTGGGATTCCTACCTTGTAATATTGCCTCCTCGGTATATAAGGAACGACAAGGAGCCTCCTAGGGCAGAACTCACCAGAGATCAATCCTTACAGTGAAAGCAATACACCATAACTAGAAGTAGGGTATTACCTCACCCAAGGGTCTGAACCAGTATAGATCGACTTGTCTTTGTTGAGGTACTCAGGGCCCATGGCCTCCACACCCTATATTTCTATTTGGATGGCCATTAAAAAAGCTTCTTCCTCTATATCCTTACCTACTCTAAGAAATCATCCATATTACATCTTCCACATCTCACTTTCTTATATTTTAGTAATATTGTGGAGACCATGGCCCCGGGTATCTCAAGAAATGCAATTATGGCCACTCGGACAGAGGGTGGGCCGGCTCCTACAATTGGAGATAGAGTAGGACTCGGCTTCATGTTACCTTAATAGATATAGTCCTAGCTGGATACTCTATGTAGTGATAAGGAAAGCCCTTGGTCGTATCCGACTGGGTTTTCTATCTTGTAACTCTCATCTCTCCGCATATATAAGGAGGGGTAGGAAGCCCCTAGGGCAGATGAATCCATACCGTGAAAGCAATACACAACAACTGAAAGTAGAGTATTGCCTCACCCTGAGGGCCTGAACCAATATAAATCGTTTTGTCTTTAGAAGTCCATCGAGTTTCGGTCCGACGAGTAGCCCTCCCATCGATATAGTCGATATAAAACGTCGATAGTTGGCGCGCCAGATAGGGGATTCATCATGATCATCGTCATCAAGCCGGATGGATCCAATCATTGGAGTTGATAGCATCGCTTTCTCTTCCGGACAAGCCATTAGATTCGGGAGCCTCGACTTCATCGCCGACGACTTCGATAACCTCACCCTATCCGACTCGGTTTCAACCCAGTTGGCTAGGGATCAAGCCAACTTTGCGCCATGTGACCTACTCAACGCTGCAGCAGTTTTCAATAACATGCTTTGGCAATATCCAAGATCCACGAGTCTTGGGGCAACTCTCTTTCCTAGTGTTCGACTCGGACATGGCCATGAGTCGGACAAGATTAGATCTAGGGGAGACGAGATGGTCGATCCCCCAATCGGACTCGACAACGCCACAGCCACCTTCAACTCCAATCTAATACAACAAACCTAACCCTATGGAATTCGACTTAGATATGGCCCAAAGCTGCTCGGGATCGGGTATAGGGAGGTTGGGGTTATCATTACGCCACTATACTACTCGAATTCTAACTCTTAGTCAGAGAGCAGCTCGGGAAGCTTCTCCCCTCCACGCAAGGTCTTCATGGCGTCCAAGGGATCTACTCCAACTCAAGATGTGCCCCGACTACGTGAGCAACAAGAGAAAGAGGCTCGCTGACTGTGTGAGCAAAAGGAGGAAAAAGATCGATGTCTACAAGCCAAATGGGAAGCGCGCAACCGCGAGCTATGCAATACCAGGCAGCTGGCACAACAAGAAATCTTCCGGACCAGAGTGGGCGACTACGACGTCTTCATCACTCCACAACAAAACGTTGTGGCTGCTGCCACACTTCTAGATACCCTGCAACTGGTACCTGATCACCAAGCAACACCAACTATAACCAGAATTAAAGCTATGATAACAGCAGCAGCGGTGCAACAACGCTAGGAATCTAGCAACACGCTAATCCCTTCCATTAAGACGACTTCAGACGCTGCAACATCATCAACCGTGACACGATGCCGAGCGATGGGGTTCAACCAACGCCACTCGAAGTCCAATCATGGATCATAAGGCCACAAAGACGATCGCCAGCGATTCCAATATGATAGGCACTGGGACAACCGTGACGCTCGAGACCGACTACGCCGAGATCTACGCCATGACATCAACGCTCGACACCGTGAACGCGATGAAGATGAACGACGCAGACTGGAAGATGAACATGAGCGCTTTCGTCTCCACCGTGAGTAGTTTCGCTGCCGCAGTCAGAGCCGGAGCCGCTACTCGGACGACGGAGTTCTAGTCGACTTGGATTACAAGTACGATGGCAAGACCAACCCGGAATCCTTGCTGACAATATACACTCTGGCAATCTGAGCAACCAGAGGCAACCACGAGGCGATGGCCAACTATCTCCCTATCACCCTAGCCGACTCGACGCGAACGTGGCTAACAGGGCTTCCTAGAGGGTCGATTTGCTCCTGGGGGGAACTCTGCGAGCGCTTCATGTCCAATTTCCAAGGCACATACGAAAGGCCATCATCCGAGTACGATCTGTACCAATATGACTAGAGGAAGAACGAGTCTCTCCGGGACTTCCTCAAGTGCTTTTCCGAGATGAGGAACTCTATCTCTAATATCAACGATGAGGTGATCATTGCTACCTTCCGCAAGGAAGTCATAGACACGCCCTTCATCGCCAAGTTTACTCGGAAGCCACCGACTACAGTTAAAATTCTCTTTGAGATGGCCAATAAGTATGCTGATTCAGCTGACGCGGTTCCTGAGGCACTCGACGACAAGCCCCGACAAAAGGAGTGACATGAGACGGACGATGTGGCCCCTGTCGGAGGAGGGAACTCTAACCGCGGGGAGTCTGGGGACCCCCCCTTTGAGGTTCAGCCAGG
This sequence comes from Oryza meyeriana var. granulata, assembly GCA_003991445.1. Classification (NCBI taxonomy): domain Eukaryota; kingdom Viridiplantae; phylum Streptophyta; class Magnoliopsida; order Poales; family Poaceae; genus Oryza; species Oryza meyeriana. The sequence continues at coordinate 319,790 of RYFJ01002043.1, read as the reverse complement.
GGAGTTGTTCACAGGACGATTGCGGCGTCGGGACGATGGCACGTGAGGGAGGCAGAAGAAGTAGACAGGTTCGGGCCGCGCGGAGGCGTAATACCCTACTCCTGTGTGTATCTACTATGTGGGAGATGAATGTGGTTTGTTCTTACCAGATGTTCTTGAGGGGTGCTCAAGAGCTAGCCCTCGCTTGGGGACTAAGTCTCTCTAGAAGCTGAACACCTCCAGAAGCCTCTCTCCGGGAAAAGAAAGAGACTGAACCAGAACCAGAGACCCCCTTCCCGTTGGCATGGATCCTCCTTTCATAGTCCAAAGGGAGTCCACAGTGCCCAGCTCACATGTGAGGAAAAAGCTTTTCTAGGTACGATATGTCTTGTCGCACACGTCCGCCTGCTGAGCCACACCGGAGTTGGTTCGGCACATCTAGTCGTCACGTTGCTCGGCTGCTGCGGGCGGCTAGGTCGTGAAGATGTGACAGCGCATGCCACCGCTGCCAGAGTGTGGAAAACTGAAGCCCTCTTAGTCAAAAGTTCTCTGACTGCATAGGGAGCCGGCCCACGGGGGGCCGTCACGAGTGTCCACGCACGTCCGAGCGGGCGACAGGCACGGTATGCCCCGTCGTCTCGTCATTAATGCGGGTAGTTGGAACAGTTGGTCCGCTCGAGTCAAGCTCGGGCCCGGGGCAGAGAGCTCGTTGAGCCCTCCGTGCGCACAAGGCGCCGAGTTCCTCGGGGATGGAAGCTGTGGGTCCCGGGACCAGGGCGAGACTCGGGGCCGGGAAGTCCCAGTAATGTGCCCCGGGGATGCGACCCGGGGCTGAGGCTGTGGGTCTCGGGACTGGGGGGCGAGACCCAGGCCCCGGGAATATCCCAGCAATGTGCCCCGGGAACGCGCCCCGAGACCAAGCCTGTGGCTCCCGGGACCGGGGGGGGTGAAATCCGGGCCCCGGGAATATCCCAGCAATGTGCCCCGGGAACGTTCCCTGGGACCGAGCCTGTGGCTCCCGGGACCGGGGGGCGAGATCCGGGCCCCGGGAATATCCCAGCAATGTGCCCCGGGAACGCGCCCCGGGACCGGGGGGCGAGATCCGGGGCCCGGGAATGTCCCCGGGCCACGGGGTCGGAGGCAGATGTGGGCGGTTGTCGCGACGCGCCCGAGGAAGGTGCACCCGGGCCCGGGCAGTGCTCGGGCCCCAGGTACTTAGCGGGAAAACGGCTATAGCCGGCCGTCACCGGCGCAGAATGTGGGCCCCGGAGGAGCTGATGTGGCCGAAGATCCACGCGTCCCCAGTTTTGTGGGGCCTCCAGTCCCATTTCGCCGACAGTGGCCCCTGGCCCTGTTGCTCGGCCGGGAGCCACTCCGGGCAGGAACAAGGCCACGTCTTGGAGAAACAAGGGGACTCGGGGCCTACCTGGTTTGACAGAAGATGAGATGGGGCAACTGACGGCCATGATTGCGTCGCCGCACCAAGTGATATCCCTGCAGTCGCAGAAGAGGGGGATGCCAGGGCCCAGCCGTCTCCCACGAGGGGGGAGCGGGCCCTTGTACTTTTTTGCTACCCTGCGAACAAGAGCGTCGGAGGCCGCCCGGGTCCGAGCGGATCACGAGAGCGGGCGGGCAGCGATCGCAATGGTGATGCAGCAGCTCACCGCCCATACGGTCACCGCCGAGATCTTCGTGGCGACCCACCGGCTGGAGATTGAGGCGGCAGAGGGGCACGTCGTCCAATTGGAGGGCGCCGCCAAATCCGCCGCCGACGAGGCCTCCTGCACCCGGTCCGAGATGGAGCCGCGGGAGAAGGAAACATCCTCCCGGGAGGGATGCGTGCAGGCCCAAGAGGCCAGGCTCGCGGCCCGGGAGCATGAGATCACCGCGCGCGAGGAAGCCGTGGTGGTTCGCGAGGAGGCACGGAAAGCCGTGGGCGAGACCGCTGCAACGGTGGCAGGGTTCTTCGTCCGCAGCGAGCGCCTCGTGGAGACGATGACCGACGAGGAGTCCGAGGACGACGGCAGTCGCCTTCGAACACCGCCCGGGGTCCGGCCCGAGGAAGACGAGTGAGCCCTCCTCCCCGGACGGCAACATCTCCCGACCTCCGCTCGTGCTTGTGCTCCGATTTTGCCTATCTTGTACAAGGAAAAAACATTTGTATATGTATGTAATGATGTTTACATTTTCGTACCTTTGCTTATTGTGTCTGTCTGCTGCTGCTGTTGTTTTTTTTTGACTTCCCGGGACCGGGAACGCCGAGTACCAGGCGCCATCCGACACCGAGCGCCAGCAGCCGCGAACGGCCATAGCGCCTAAGTCCGCTTTCCGGGTCCTGGGGCAGCTGCCTGCCCCGGGGGCTCAGTCCCCGAGGGCAGCGAGCGTGATAGTTGCCCGCCCCGGGAACCCGGTCCCTGGGACGGTTAAGTCCGTCTTCTGGCCCCTACCGCCCAGGGAGCTCGGCTCCCGAGGGCAGCGAGCTTGGTAGTTGCCCGCCCAGGGAACTCGGTCCCCGATGACCGCGAGCAACTGAGCGCGAGTCTTCCGGGCCCGGGGGCCCTCCATGCCCCCGAGCGCTACTGGCCCCGGGAGCGCAGCAAGGCCGCAGGGAAAGACTACTAGAGAGAGAGAAAATACGAAAAGATGCCCCGCGTGTGTTAGGTATGGCCGAAGTGCTGAGCTCGTGCCCTTTGGCTCGCCGGGAGCCCCTCGGGAACCGACCTTGACCGTGCGCGGAGATCGCCAGACAGCGAAGCACCCGGCGCTTCGGCGGTGGTTGGGAAGGAGCTGGCCAGGGCGAGCACCGCTGCCCGCCCCGGGAATCTAGGCTGGCCTGACAGGGGGTTCTGCCCGAGACCCCGGGGCATCGACAGTGCCCAGGGCGCGGTCCACGACCCGACCATCAGGCCTCGGCAACCGGGGCAGCGCTTACCCGGCGGCCCTCGCGCCCAGCTCCGGCAAATTCCACTATGCCCCCAGGGCCGAGGAGAACGAAACACGCGGCCATACAAACGGGGAAAAAAATAGGAATTGAGCAATGTGTAAAGTCGGATAAGATTACGTATCTGGATGTTAAAAAAAGGGTGGTGTGGCTCCGCGAGCACGATCCCGGGGCCAGGAGCGCTGCCAGCCCCCGGGCCAGGAATTGCGCCGGAAATAAATCTGGGATGGGCCCCGGCCAGCGTCGAGGTTTGGAAAACCTACCGGGGATGGGTCTAATCTGCACACGATGAACTGTGAGGGTACTTGGCTCGTCCCTTTGTCCATTCCATGCTACGAATCGTGACGTCTACCACCTCCCAAGGGCCTCTTCGTGGTCGCGACTGTGCGGAGGAAAGGATTGCGCATAAGTATTTTGCCCCCTAACAGCGGAAAAAACCGAGCCCGAAGCCAACCAGGCGGGACACTGCAAGCCAGCAGGGGCCCGGGGCGCCACGCAGAGGGGCGCACCCAATAATTATGCGCAAAACCGCGGGAACTCCAACCGCGGGGAGTCTGGGGACCCCCCCCCCTTTGAGGTTTGGCCAGGGGAGTTGTTCACAGGACGACTGCGGCGTTGGGACGATGGCACGTGAGGGAGGCAGAAGAAGTAGACAGGTTCGGGCTGCGCGGAGGCGTAATACCCTACTCCTGTGTGTATCTGCTATGTGGGAGATGAATGTGGTTTGTTCTTACCAGATGTTCTTGAGGGGTGCTCAAGAGCTAGCCCTCGCTTGGGGACTAAGTCTCTCTAGAAGCTGAACACCTCCAGAAGCCTCTCTCCGGGAAAAGAAAGAGACTGAACCAGAACCAGAGACCCCCTTCCCGTTGGCATGGATCCTCCTTTCATAGTCCAAAGGGAGTCCACAGTGCCCAGCTCACATGTGAGGAAAAAGCTTTTCTAGGTACGATATGTCTTGTCGCACACGTCCGCTTGCTGAGCCACGCCGGAGTTGGTTCGGCACATCTAGTCGTCACGTTGCTCGGCTGCTGCGGGCGGCTAGGTCGTGAAGATGTGACAGCGCATGCCACCGCTGCCAGAGTGTGGAAAACTGAAGCCCTCTTAGTCAAAAGTTCTTTGACTGCATAGGGAGCCGGCCCACGGGGGCCGTCACAAGAGTCCACGCACGTCCGAGTGGGCGACAGGCGCGGTATGCCCCGTCGCCTCGTTATTAATGCGGGTAGTTGGAACAGTTGGTCCGCTCAAGTCAAGCTCGGGCCCGGGGCAGAGAGCTTGTCGAGCCCTCCGCGCGCACAAGGCGCCGAGTTCCTCGGGGATGGAAGTTGTGGGTCCCGGGACCGGGGGGCAAGACCTGGGGCCGGCAAGTCCCAGTAATGTGCCCCAGGGACGCGACCCGGGGCTGAGGCTGTGGGTCCCGGGACCGGGGGGCGAGACCTAGGGCCCGGGAATGTCCCCGGGCCACGGGGCCCAAGGCAGATGCGGGTGGTCGTCGCGACGTGCCCGGGGAAGGTGCACCCGGGCCCAGGCAGTGCTCGGGCCTCAGGTACTTAGCGGGAAAACGGCCATAGCCAGCCATCACCGGTGCAGAATGTGGGCCCCAGAGGAGCTGATGTGGCCAAAGATCCATGCGTCCCCGGGGTATGTGGGGCCCCCAGTCCCGTTTCGCCGACAGCCCCATCCAAGCCGGGGAACCGTAAGCGCAAGTCGGAGAATATCGTGGCTATAGTCAATCACAACGTCCTCGACCTCTTAGAACCGAAGCTTATCAGAATGACAAGTGACATGCTCGAGAGCTCAAAAACTCAAGCACGAGGATGACACTCTCCATTCCCAACTCGTGGAATACCGAACAGCTAAATCGCTTTCTGATAAATATTTTCTTCTTTATGTAATATTCTCATCCAGGCAGTACCGAAGGCAACTTACTTCCCTATGGTTTGACTCGCATACGGCTTAGCGCTAGTCGGGATCGGATCTAGAGAGATGAGATCGTCAATTCCGCACTTGGCCTCGTCAATGCCCTAGCCGCTTACAACTACTAGGTGTGCATGTTGTATGCCTAATAGGGTATTACCTCACCCTGAGGATTTGAACCAGTATAAATCGTTTTGTCTTTCGAAGTCCATCGAGTTTTGGTCCGACGAGTAGCCCTACCATTAATACAACCGATATAAGACGTTGACAAATATCTTCCAACCACCTTGCATCACATGGATAAAATATTTTTAAGCCCTAAGTAAATCAGTGAAAAAAGAAAAAAAATCAATGAAATAAAATGCTTTACATAAACCAGTGATTGTTAATTAATCACATGCATAGTATCTGATGCACAGTTTATCCCATCCTATTATCCAACTCGGTGAAAGCAAAGAAAAGAAAAGAAAAAAAGCAAAAGAGGAATAGTAGCGTCTCTAGGCAAGAGCCCAAGACGACGTGAGTGGAGCCGTGCAGGCGGAGCGGCACGAGCGGTGGATATAGTTATTAGGACCGGACCGGACATTGAACCGGTGAGGCCATCGGTTCACTGGTTCACTGGTCCAACCGTTAAGAACCGGTTGAACCGCTGGTTCGATAGTTTTAGACCGGATGAATTGAACCGGTTATGACATATATTGAACCGGAGCTATATATATAGTCGATTTATTGAAAAAAAAAGCACATATAATCTCAGCAACTGCACTCAAAAATTATTATGGCACTCAAAAATATTTTGGTGTGAGAAGCTCATCTGTGAGTGAATGATGGTTATGGAAGCTAGAATTTCAATTGTCATTTTTGGGGAAACATTTTTAGTGAGGGAGACTCACGCGGCATTGCCCGAAGAAGAGGAAGAGCACGGCAGCGGCCACAGCGCACCGGCCGAGCGACACCCAGTCTCCGCCAGCGCGGCACCGGGCTGCGCGTCACCGCCACTGGGGTAAGCCGGCGACCTTTCCAGGGCCGGCATACCAGAGACCGGCAGGAGGGACCTCGCCACTGCTGCGGCTACCGGAGAACACAGGGCGCACGGCGAAGACGGCGACGCGAGCCTCGACCAGACCTTGGACGCCAGCATCACGCGCACTAGCGGCGGTGGTAGGGGATCAGCGTGGCATCCTCAACCGGGAAGGAGTAGAGCAAAGGAGGAGGGGTTTCTAGAAGCTTCTGCGCATCGGAGGAAGGAGACGAGGCGAGGCGAGGCGAGAGAGTCTGCCGCCGCCGCCGCCGCCGCCGCCGTGAGCCTACGCCTCCGCGGCCGCCGCCGTGCGCCTGCGCCTTGCCGCCGTGCGCCCGCTGCCGCCGTGCGCCTGTGCCTCCGCCGCCGCCGCGCGTGCCCCTTGCCACTGCCGCCGCCGTGCACCCGCTGCAGCGCCTGTGCCGCCGCCGCTGCCGCCGTGCCTTGCCGCTGCCGTGCGCCCGCTGCAACGCCTGCGCCGCCGCCGCTGCCGCCGTTCGCCTGCGCCTCCGCCGCCGCCGCGCGTGCACCTTGCCGCCGCCGCCACCGTGCGCCCGCTGCAGTGCCTGCGCCTCCGCCGCCGTCGCTGCCGCCGTGCGCCTGCGCCTCCGTCGCGCGTGTGCCTGCACCGCCGCCGCCGCCGCCGCCGGCCGCTGCACCTTGCCGCCGCCGCCACCGCCGTGCGCCCGCTGGACCTTGCCGCCGCCGCCGATCTATTTTGCCACAGCAGCAACGCACTACGCAGGCGCAGGCAAGACCGCAGGACCCTAAAAACTAGACATTTACGATTTTGCCCCTCCCTGAGTTGTGTGATCCTAAAAAAATTGGGGGTAACAACGTCCACAAACAAAAACCGGCCGGTTCCAATAAAACCGTCCGGTTCAGCGGTTCCGTAAAAAACCGGCTGGTTCAACCGGTTTTTAGCGGTTCGATTGCATGGGCGGTCTTTTAAGTGAACCGAGCCGCTATACTCTCCGGTTCCGGTTTTTTCCGGTCGGACCGCCGGTCCGGTCCGGTCCTAATAACTGTGGCGGTGGAGCAGGTTGACGGGTGGCATATGCCTCCGGGGTGAAGGAGCAGTGGAGGGGCTGCAGTGGGCCGACGTGGGGGCTGAGCTCCGGCAAATCGGCATGGGCGGCGCAGCGGCAGAGAGACGGTTCCCACAACAGTACTACTGTAGGGGCGGCGCTGCCTCTACTGCGGTGATCTCTCGGCTAGATCCGCCGTCTTACTCTGGCCCTCTGCCGCCAATTCTGATACGCATCTCTTCTCTACCTCCACTCCTCTACGCCACACACCAGTTCGACAAACTCCAAATTTGGCGTGTGGGGGACTCGGTTTGGAGGACATCAAAAAACGGCGTGTGTGATGGATACTCCGGTGAAGCGCATTATCTCGCTTCCACACGCCAAATACCGGATGGATGGCCAAACAGATGTTTTTCTGGGGATGCTCTTTTGCTGGTGAAACAGCCGTTCAACTTCCCAGTGCATCCTATTCCTAGTGAACCGACGTCGCTGATCATCTCAAACTGGCTAACTATCCAATCAGAATCAGCTGTAGGATTAGTAGCTCAGTAGGATCTGCACGTTTTATATCAGAACGCCCTTTTTTTTCCTGCACATGCTTCAGCAGTTAAAACCTCAACTGAACCCAGCTTGTTGGGCCTGGACCACGTTTGGGCCGGAGTAGTAGGTGAGCTAGGCCAGCCGAACCAAGAGTTCAGTGAGTAAGCCTATCCAATCTAACCATGGAGGCCTCATTTGATGGGCCTGGATTCAGGCCCATACAAAATAGTTGGGCCGGAATTAAGCCCTTCCATTCCGGCCTATCCCAGAGTTAGAAGCTGCCACCCATCGCTTGGCGGGAAACCCCGCCCTCGTTCCCGCCATTCCTCCCACTTCCCGCCGCCGCCTCCCGCCATTTTACCCATCTCCCCCTTTCCCCCTTCCCTCTCAATCCCCTCCTCTCTCTTTCCCCCCTTCTCTCTCTCTTTCTCTGTTCGCGCGCGCGGAAGCGGAAGCGATGGCGTCTCGCGGCGGCGGTAATTCCCCTCCTCCCTGTAAGATCCAATCGGCCCCTCTCGTCACAGATCGCGATTTTCTCTTGTTAGCTCCGCCGATTCCGGTGGGAAAGATCTCACTCTTTGGGTTGATTTTGCAGCCGTTTCGTCGCCGGATGTGCGCCCCTCGAGCCCTCTCCCGGCCACCAACTCCTCCCCGCCTCAGTCGGGGCGCCGCGCCGGGGGGCGGCGCCGGCGCGGCTCCGCCAGCCCGTACCCCTCGTCCCCGTCCCTCGGTGGGTTCGAGACGCCGCCTCCGCCCGGCCGCTGCACGCCCTCCGGCGCGGGCGCGGCGTCGCGGCAGCAGCGGCAGAACTGGACGGGGCGGTTCCCGCCGACCCCGTCCACCCCAATGTCCACCGACGACGTCCCGCTCTCCTCGGAGGCCGGGGACGAGGACACGCCCGAGACCGATGGCGCCGGCGCCGGCGCCGACGCCACCCCGGTCTTCGTCTGGGGCACCAACATCAGCGTCCAGGACGTCAACGCCGCCATCCTGCGGTTCCTGCGCCACTTCCGCGACCCGCGCGATGCCGGCCGCGTCGACCCCGTCATGGACGAGGGCAAGTACATGCGCGCCATCCACCGCATCCTCGAGCTCGAGGGCGGGGAGTCGCTCGACGTCGACGCGCATGACGTGTTCGACCACGACCCCGACCTCTACGGCAAGATGGTCAGGTACCCGCTCGAGGTGCTCGCCATCTTCGACATCGTGCTCATGGACCTCGTCGCTCGCATCGAGCCTCTCTTTGAGAAGCACATCCAGACAAGGATCTACAACCTCAAGTCGTCGGTGTGCTTGAGGAATCTGAACCCTTCTGGTGATTACTTGTCTCCACACGCACTGTTTGCTCTTCGAGCTCCTTGTGGTTCGTAATTCTTTGATCTGATTTTGCGTTTCTTTACAGATATCGAGAAGATGGTATCTATCAAAGGCATGATAATTAGGTGCAGCTCGGTCATTCCAGAGCTCAAGGAGGCTGTGTTTCGGTGCCTAGTTTGCGGGTTCTACTCCGAGCCTGTCATGGTTGATAGAGGTATATCAGAACTAATGTGGATATCTTTTTCACACAAATCGTTGTTAACATGAAAGTTAAAAGTGCAAACTTCATTTGTCCTGATATGTTATATGCTGCTACTAATATCATTTCTGCATTTTTTTTACCTTTCTCCCAAAAACTTCATTTTATTGGGATGCTTAGTAAAATGCAACATTCTGCAATTTATTTACCATATTACATTGCTGTGGTTTGTCATATCACATTTCTGTGGAAATGATAAATTGTGATCCTCGTTGAGTTCACAAATCATACTTCCATATTGCCCTGGTCCAATCCGACTACGAGTTATGACTGTCTATCATAAAGTAACATTTTGTATTGTGGAAGTAATTATAAGTAAAAATGCAGTTGCGTTCTTAACTGATTATATTCTAGTTGTTAAAGTTTCAAGAGATTGGTGGGAGTAATAACTAAATTTCCATCAATTTATATTGTTTTGTCGTGAAATTAATTCAATCTATTTCTTAGGGAGGGTTACTGAGCCACACATATGTCAGAAAGAACAATGCAAAGCTACAAACTCTATGACGCTTGTGCATAACCGTTGCAGGTAGCTATATCCTACTTGTAATCCTTTTATTTTCTTATAGATCCTGACAGTTATGTAGTCCTGACCTTTCGATGGAATATTTTTTTTAACTAGGTTTGCAGATAAGCAGATCATAAAGTTGCAGGAAACACCAGATGAGATACCAGAAGGTGGCACTCCACATACTGTTAGTGTCTTGATGCACGATAAGCTCGTGGATGCTGGAAAGCCTGGAGACAGGGTTGAGGTTAGGAATGAATCTTTGTTTGGTCATTAATACAATAAAATACTTTGGTTTGTGGTTCTTGCTTATGCACATTACAAAAATGTTGATTTTCTCCTTTCTTTTGATTTATAGATAACTGGGATATACAGAGCCATGAGTATTAGAGTTGGTCCAACTCAGAGGACAGTGAAGTCGATTTTCAAGGTAGAGGATATGCAATGTTATCCTACTAACAATCTTAGGTTCTTTTCTGCAAAGGAAAAAAGATTTAAATATCTACTCGAGCATCATCTAACAGCTTGCTTTAATCAGACGTACATTGATTGCCTCCACATAAAGAAGACAGACAAGTCTAGACTTCATGTTGAGGACTCCATGGATATTGATAATCCCAATGCTAACAAGACAACTGAAGATGATTTTCTCAGAGATAAGGTATCCCTCGATCACCTTACCTCTCTGTGGTAGCACTATGTGTAAATGTGTTTAACACTGTCTTTTTTGTATTGCAGGTTGAGAAATTAAAAGAGTTGTCAAAGTTGCCAGATATATATGACAGGTTAACTAGATCATTGGCTCCAAACATATGGGAGCTGGATGATGTTAAAAGGGGCCTCCTTTGTCAGGCAAGATCTTAATCAAACTATCTGTTTGAAAGTTTTTGCAATAATAGCTAAGCATAACATGCTCTTACTGTTGTGTCCAGCTTTTTGGTGGAAATCCTTTGAGGCTTCCATCTGGAGCTAGTTTCCGAGGTGACATCAATATTTTACTTGTTGGTGATCCTGGAACAAGTAAATCCCAGCTTCTCCAGTACATGCACAAACTATCTCCCCGAGGCATTTATACAAGTGGTAGAGGAAGTTCAGCTGTTGGCCTTACCGCGTACGTTACCAAGGATCCTGAAACTGGTGAAACTGTAAGTCTACTATGAATTTCACATTTTAACTTTAACTTGTTTTATATGTGATGTAATTTTCTTGATGAACTCAACCATGACATCTTATTTCAGGTTCTTGAGAGTGGAGCACTTGTTTTGAGTGACAAAGGTGTTTGTTGTATTGATGAATTTGATAAGATGTCTGATAATGCTCGAAGCATGTTACATGAGGTCTCTTGAAATTCAGCACTCCAGATTTGTATCTGATAGTATTGTTTAGTCAATGCTAAATTGTCCTGTTCAAAATATTGCAGGTGATGGAACAACAGACTGTCTCCATTGCCAAGGCTGGAATAATCGCATCTCTAAATGCTAGAACATCAGTTCTAGCATGTGCAAATCCTACTGAATCACGTTATAATCCAAGGCTCTCTGTGATTGACAATATTCACCTTCCTCCAACACTGCTTTCAAGGTGAGTGCAATTCAATGTGAATGAGCAAATTCTTTCAGGACAAACAGATCAGAATGGAAGTGTTTTAACTCTTGATCGTTTTTTTTTAATTCAGGTTTGACCTCATCTATCTGATATTGGACAAGGCAGATGAGCAAACTGATAGACGCCTGGCTAAGCATATTGTTTCATTGCATTTTGAGAATCCAAATGTAAAACACCACAACCCTCCTTTTCTTCCTGAAGTTTATACCTATTTTACTTATTTGATATGAGCTGCTAACCATTTTGCAAAACAGAACACTGTTGTTAGCTTTAGCCTATTTCTTATTAGTTGTGCATTCATCATGCTACATAGATAGAGGAGATCGAGGTCTTGGATTTGCCAACACTTGTAGCATACATAAGCTATGCAAGGAAGCATATACAACCACTGTTATCTGATGAAGCTGCAGAAGAATTGACTCGTGGCTATGTTGAGATGAGGAAAAGAGGAAACAGCCCTGGTAGCAGAAAGAAGGTAGTGTAGACTTTTTAATATGGCCTTTTGAGCCGTTAAATGGTACAAGTAACTGATGCTTTTCTGCTTATTGTATAGGTCATAACTGCGACGGCTCGACAAATTGAGAGTTTGATTCGGCTCAGTGAAGCACTGGCCCGAATGCGATTCTCAGAAGTGGTAATGGTCATTCCTGATTCCTAGTTACTTGTCTGCTTCCCAGCATAATTCTGGTCAGTTCGGTTTGTTTGACTCACGATTTCATTCTACATGTCTACAGGTAGAAGTACGAGACGTTGTAGAGGCATTCAGGCTTCTCGAAGTTGCTATGCAGCAATCAGCGACAGATCATGCAACTGGTCAGACAAATTCTCCCGACTCTAGCCTATGTATCTTTATTCTTGTAACCATCGCTCAAAATGCTGACGTTTTTATCAATCATTAAAGGTACAATTGATATGGATCTTATCATGACTGGAATATCTGCGAGCGAAAGGCAGAGGCGGGACAATCTTGTAGCAGCAACCCGCAACCTTGTCATGGAGAAAATGCAACTTGGAGGGCCCTCAGTGCGAATGATTGAGGTAAAGAACCTTCAATAAGTGTCCTTTATTCTCATCATTGTTTGCCAAACCAGTGGGCTAAGTTATTCTTCCTGATCGATTTCGCAGTTGCTGGAAGAACTTAGGAAGCAGAGCTCTATGGAAGTTCATCTGCATGATGTAAGTTGGAGGTTCTAGTCTGAATTACTTGCATTGACCTGATACCATTGCAGGCGCTAACCCATTTCTGAAAAAAAAAAATTCACAGCTTCGTAGTGCTCTTAGCACTCTGACGACTGAGGGTGCTGTAGTCATCCACGGAGACAGCGTCAAGAGGGTCTGATGCGTTGTTATGTTTGATCCCTTGGATGGCAAAGATTTGATCCGTTGTTGAGCTCAAGTGGAGACTGCTTACTCATCCTACTTCCATGACTGACTGTATAATTTTTTAGATAATGTTCTTGCTACGGTTGCTTACCTAAAGCTGTGGTGTTAATGAGAGTTGTAATGTAAGGTCACTTCCCTTTGGTTCAACTGTATGTAGGCAGGATTGACTCATATTTCAATTTGTTCTACACATTCAATTTCCAAATAGTTCTACCAGTATTAGGCTGCTAGCAGGAATCCTTTAATCTGGCATTAAGATAACCGCACACAAAGGGTTCCTTTGGAGTGCTGAAATTTTTTACGAGTATTGGGATTTGTTCATTACCCGTGAAATTCCTCAAAATTTTTCTCCAACCTAAAGAAGGGTGTGACGAAGGAAGCCAGATTATCATCCTTTGCATGTTTGATCGGTTGGACAAGGAAGAATTGTTTTATCCTACTTAGAATATTTCCTTTAAACTCAGGACATCGTCGCCCAGTAAATTTTGCCGGCCGGATGAGGTAGGAATATAATTCTCAATTATAATGGGCAAAATGTAATTGTCGCTCAAAGAGGTAGAAAAGAAATTCGTCCTGTCGAATTGAAGCTAACAATGATTTTGCTGCATGAGGGAAAGAACAAATAGGGACCTTGCAAACTACTTTCTAAGACCTCTTGACGTAAATTGGTCGGCATCAAGTTTAGCGAAAAAGAAAAAAAATGTTGCTCTCTGCAAACTAAAGTCGAAAATAGTACAAAGAGAAGGACAATAGGGAAAACTTGGCCATACATGGTGTGCTTATCTTGACCTGGAGGGAACTGCAAAGGCTTAAGCTTTGGGCGCTGAAAACAGTAAAAAAGACTATTTTGGACTTTAGATAGCGATAGGAGTTAGTGTGACGTCCTTCCAGCAGCTCTACCAGTCAAATTTTAGGCCACATAAGCTGACGGCAGACAAGAGGGGAAGGCGTAGTATCTGTTCAGAAAATGAAGGACAAAAAAAAAAGAGAGTTGCCAATATTACGAGTGAAACTTTTATGAATCATGAAACTTTTGAGTCATGAAACTCTGGGTCTTCTGTTTAGACTATACTAGTCGGCATTTGAGTGAGCCAAACCGCTGATAATCGCACGGTTACCGCCCAAACCGCCAGGGTACGCTTTCAGTTACCGATGGTTTGGTTTGAACAAATTTTATTCGAATTTAAATTTTAAAAAAATAAAAAAATCCAAAAAAATTCTAGTATGTAGTACTTGAATTATGAGTCACTATGGTGAAGAAAGTTTGTGAAAATAACGAAGTTTACTTCATATTTTGGAGCTCCACCGAAATTAAAAAAGTAAGAGATGGGTTAGGATATAATTTTTACTTTATTTAAGTGTAAAAACAATAGAAAGGGTTATGCAAAAAATTATGCAATATGACATTTTTTTTCTAGAGTTATCCACAATTTTTTTCTAAATTTTCTACATTTTTTTAGAATTTTTACTATATTTTATAATTTTTTTCTTTTTAGCTTCAACATACCGCGGTCACCACGCGGTAATTGCGACCTTATCATGAGATTTGAAAATTTTGAATTCAAATTTTTGGAAATAAAATTCGTGCGGTTTTGGACGGTTACCGCTATACCGTGGGGCGGCGGTAAGCCCCCCCAAAAAAAACAGTATGGTGAACATTGGTTGGCATGCACGTAAACCCACATAGAGAAGAAAAAAAAGCAATTTGACAACACACAAGAGGGAAGACGTAGGATGTGTTGCAAGCACCATGAGGGGTGATGGGTAGGGGAGGCAACAGGGCTGGGTTCGGCAAGAACGGCCCCACCCCCAACCCTCAATTTCGTCCCAGCCCCTGGCCCTGCTACTTTGTTTAGGGAAAAAGGTCCCCTCGCCCCCGGCGGGTCCTCGAACCCCGAACGGGGGCCCGTGGGTTGTGGAAGAAGAGGAACAGAAGGCGCACCAGGGACGGCGAAAAGGACTTGAAACGTGTTGAGGGATGGCGAGCTACTGGTGCCTAGGAAGATGGAGATGGAGGAGGTGGGGGAGCTTAGAACTAACAGGGAGGAGCGCATCCATGCCTCGTTGGGCTGTTGTAGGTAAGGAGCACCGACCGTCGGCTGGAACAGAGGAGGTGGGGGACCTTCAAACAATAGGGGAGGAGTGTCAGCTGCCGCGTTGAGCCAGGGGAAGCACCGACCATCGGTGGGAATGGAGGACCATGGAGTGGGCATGGCATTTACGCTTCGCTCTTCGCCTCTTTATGAGAATGTCGACAGAGCAATGGAGAGACAGGGGCGGCTAGGAAGAGGGAGATGGGTTGTGCTCTATGGTTGCTATTTGGGCTAGTCGTGGTGGGCTTCTCCTCTAAATTGTGATATTTGGGCCAACTTGCCTCCACCGACTAGGCCTCCTGGGCTTGGAATGTGCTATATTTTGAGTGGTAACCCATATACCCCAGGACCCTGCGGGTGACCCATGGATTAGTTCCTGTCACACCCTGATCTGACACCACCGTAACAGACAACGTCAAATAGGGCGTCCCGCGAAGGACGGAAAACTATCCCCTGTGGAACCGCGATTGCCGGTACCAGTCCCAGGATTCTAAGCTGGTACCCACGGTAATAGTATAGTAATCATTGCAAAGCTAACGATACATTATACCTTATTGCCATATTGAGTGACCCTTAGTAACAACTTCAAGCAAACATGGCAACAACGGAACTTTGCGTGGCTAGCACACCAAAATCCACAGTCAGTGGCTTGGGTCTAGGGACGAAACCGGGGTCTTCAACCTGAACTTGAGGAAGGAATAAAACAACAACAAAAGGAAGGGTGAGTACTTTTGTACTCGCAAGCCACGAGAAATGTGATTATGCAGAGTTCGAAGAAAGGCTAGTTTTATTTCACCACATTTTATTTGAAAACATTTCCCAAAAACTGTAAGTGTGGGTTTCTATAAAACATTTTGGAAAGAGACTCTTCGTCTCATTCCGTCCGTGAGTTGCTTTGCAACAACTCAAACGAAGAGATCAAAATTTTAGTTTAATATTACTTTCATTTCACATTTTATTCCATCTGCTATATCTCATCCTTATTTCATGTGATCCAACCTTGCCATATCGTTTCTAGTCCGGGAAACCTTGGCACATCTTGCAACATTTGTATCCTTCGGCTCATCGAGCCATCCATCACATATTTATTCTTCGGCTTTGTGGCGCCTCCCGACTAGGTGGAAGGCCACCATGTGCATAAGGCACCCGATCCCAGGATCAGTAGTCGGGTACGCACAACAATGATACAACTCAGAGTTACAGTAATACATAAACAGAGTACTTACATATACGTACAAGGAGATCCATCCAGGACAGACCCGGGATGGGCAAAAATAATCAACAGGTAAACTAGCGAAACAGCAGAAACAGGGCGGAAGCTGGACAAAACTACTCCACAGGCTCGGTTGGGAACTAGGCTCGAAACCTTCAGAAGTCTTCGTAGTCGGCCTGGTCTTGGAGGAACTCGGCAGCAGTCGGATCTTCGTCTTCTTCTCCGAAACCTACTATACATATATATGAACAAGGTGAGTACTTCGTACTCAGCAAGCCGGAAATGATGCCATGTCGGTCAGACAGAAAGGCTAAAGGTTTATTTGCGAAAATTGCCTTTAGAAACTCTTTTCTTTGCAAACACTAGTGAGCTTAAATTTTTGTTGTCGGACAGAGGCTCACGCCTCTATCCATTCCGCAAGTTGCTTTTCAACAACTCGCCACTTAATGAGTCAAGCATAATCATATATGTTCTTATCATCTTTTACTTCGTATTTGCTGGTCCTGTACTTCCCGAGTAGCTATAACCACTCGTTGACCCTGAGACTCGGCTACAACCAAATCTCAGCCGTGGCACTTGATGCCCGCTACACTGGCTACAACCAGCTAGCTAGTCGGCCGCCCTGGCTACAACCCGGGGGCTCATCATCGCTGCCCTGGCTACAACCCGGGAGTATGATCATGGCACTAAATGCCCGCTAGGCTGGCTACAACCAGTTAGCTAATCGGCCGCCCTGGCTACAACCGGGGGCGAACGATGCTGCCCTGGCTACAACCGGGAGCATGTTCATGGCACTAAATGCCCGCTAGGCTGGCTACAACCAGCTAGCTAATACACTGCTGCCCTGGCTACAACCCGGGAGCGTGCTCATCACCGTCTTCTGGCTACAACCCGAAGACTGAATTGCCGCCCTGGCTACAACCGGGGGCTTAAACTTTGCTGCCCTGGCTACAACCCGGGAGTATGATCTTCATCCTGTTTTACTTTCATACACTTGTTTATGGTGCTTGACACCCCGGACCACACAGATCCGTTTCTGGCCACACAGGCCTTCCGTTTTGCTCACTCGGCAACTCTGGTCACGGTTCCCTTTCCATCAAACACTTTCACAAATCACTGGCAAACAAATCTACGCTATGGAATCACCTTGCATCGCCCTTAACCGTGGGCACGGCTGTTCGAACAGTTCTGCTAAACTCTGCAGAGGGTGTGCGCTTTACCCATCCGACACGAAAATTACACCGAGTACTGGCCTGTACCAGAAATTCGTGACAAAGCCATTTCCAAAGCCAGTCTAGAGTCATCCAATGCCAGCCGAAAGATCCACACAGGATTCAGTGGTCGGCACTGAACTTCCCTAAACCTACTATTTACTCGGCCAGGGGCATCCCATAATACCCGTCTGGTCGCACTGTAAAGATGCTCGGATGGAATTCCCAAAAGGAAACGTCCTTAATGATGATACATAGCCAAGCCACACAGGCACTGTCTCTGTATATCAAGATTTTCACAACTTTATTTTTATTTCACAAACACGCCGATACACAAAGTACCGGGTTTTTCAATCAGTTTGGTAAAACCCAATGTTTTTTCCCAACGACAAACAACGTTGCAGAGCTAAGCCATTCTACTCGGCATCGTATCCTCAGATAGGATGCTAGCGTGCCATTTGTGGGGCTCTTCCAAGGGAGAAATATATCCAACATCCTACCAAATAAGTGCTACTACTGGGTAGGTCCATCGGTTGCGCTTGCAAAACCGAGGCCAACAGTTTTAAAAGGTGTAAACTAAGCATGCATAATATTTTCCAAACAACATAGTTTTTGCATATATGGGAAACAATATGATCAAAGAGGCTTGCCTTGTTCCAAGGAGGGGTCTTCTTCGGCGAAGGCGGCTTCTGGATCGTCCACCGGTTCAGGTTCTGAACAAGTAGAAAGAAACACTGATAAGCAGGAGAAGTAAAAACACCAAGAAAAAGGATCAAGAAGTAGTCGGCTGCAGAAAAGGGGCAGTCGGCTGAACCAGGCTTGCGAACCAGGCGACAGAGCTCCCAAAGCTTGAGAAAAGGAACAAGAACTCAGCAGAGCTGGAGCTGGCCGGTTTGCAAAACAAAGGAAGAAGGGGGCACGGTTGGCCATATGTATATATATAGCCGACGTGCAGGGTTGAGGCACGGTGGAGCTGGGCAACGGGTGGAGCAAGGAAGTCAAGATGAACTGACAGGGATATGACAGGAAGTGACTTTGGAGTCCAACTGGTCAGAGGAGGTGGCAGGCACTGTAGCTGCGACGAGACATTAAGGTCAAGGCTAGGACAGGTTGGAGAAATCTCACTGACCGGGCTTCGGACTGACCACTGGTCCAAGCGATGCTGCGGTTAGGTGAAGACTGATTCTTCACTACCATGGTAGTCGGCGTCCAATGGGCGGGTGCAACTCGGGGGACAAAGAAGCAACAGGTCTCAACAAGGTAGTTGGCCACATCACAGTGCTCACTCGGCAGCAAGGGGGTCCGAGTAAGACAAGGATAAGGGCAGGATACAAGGACTGAGTAGCAACTCTACTCGGCTCAAGGAAGAAGGTAGTCGGCTGGCCAGGGAGAAAAACTGGGCACAGCTGACAGGATAGGAAGGGAGCTCGGGAAAACGAAGACTAGCGGGAAAAGAAAAACGGGTCGTTACAAACCTCCCCCACTTAACAGAATCTCGTACCGAGATTCCGCTACTCGGCGAAGAGCTCCGGGTACTCAGCTTGAAGGCGATCTTCTTGTTCCCATGTAGCTTCATCCTCCGAATGGTTACTCCATTGCACCTTGCAGAATCTGATTGTCTTTCGTCTGGTACGTCTGTCCCTTGTCTCCAAAATCCGAATAGGGCGTTCCTTATAGGTGAGGTTGCGTTGTACGTCGATCTCTTTCAACGGAACTTGCTCTTCTGGGATGCGAAGACATTTCTTCAACTGGGACACATGGAACACGTCGTGGACGTCAGAGAGTTCTTCGGGTAACCTCAGTTGATACGCCACTACTCCGCGTCTGTCGATGATAGGGTAAGGTCCGATATAGTGAGGCGCTAGCTTTCCACCCATTCCAAATCTCTTTGTTCCTCGTAGGGGTGATACTCGGAGATACACATGGTCTCCTATCTGAAACTCGAGCTCTCGTCTCCGCTTGTCTGCATAGTTCTTCTGTCGGGTTTGGGCTGTCTTCAAGCGCTCTCGGATAACCTTAACTCGCTCTTCTGCCTCTTTCAAAATGTCTGGTCCAAAAACCATCTTTTCTCCTACGTCTGTCCAACAGAGTGGGGTTCTACACTTGCGTCCATATAGAGCTTCATTGGGGGCCATCTGGATACTGGCTTGATAGCTGTTATTGTAGGAGAATTCGGCATAAGGCAGACAGAGATCCCAGGTTCCTTCAAAATCCAAGGCACATGCTCTTAGCATATCTTCCACGATCTGGTTGACTCTCTCGGTTTGTCCATCCGTCTGGGGGTGATATGCGGTACTGAAATTCAGGTTAGTGCCCATTGCCTCATGCAACTTTTGCCAAAAGTGGGAGGTGAACTGAGCTCCTCGGTCAGACACTATCTTCTTTGGGACTCCATGTTGGCAGATAACCTTGGTCAGATACAGCTCGGCTAGCTTCTTGGCCGGGTAGGTTGTCTTAACGGGGATAAAGTGGGCGACCTTGGTCAGTCGATCCACTATTACCCAGATGGAATCATGTCCTGCCGGGGTTTTAGGTAATCCAACGATGAAATCCATTCCTATTTCTTCCCATTTCCACTCGGGTATCCTTAAGGGCTGAAGCAATCCTGCTGGCTTCTGATGCTCTGCTTTAACCCTTTGGCAAATGTCACAAACTGCGACATACTCGGCAATATCTCGCTTCATTCCAGGCCACCAGTAATGATCCTTAATATCCTTGTACATCTTAGTACTTCCTGGGTGGATGGAATAAGCGGACTCATGGGCTTCTCTCAAGATCAAGTCTTGGATCTCCTTTCTGTCGGGCACGCAAATGCGTTTCCCAAACCAAACAGTTCCTTTGCTGTCGATGGAGAACTCGGGGGCTTTTCCCTGGGTCATGCTTTCCTTTAGAGATACAATCTTTTCATCTACTTTTTGAGCTTCTCTGATCCGGTCCTCCAAGGTAGGCTGAATCAGCAAAGTCGCCAGCGTTCCTGGCTTGACCATATTTATCCTTAGCTTTTCCAGCTCTCGACTTAGCTCGGGTTGAAGGGCGGGGTCAAGATGGCATTTACAATGGACTTTCCGACTGAGGGCATCGGCAACAACATTTGCCCTGCCAGGGTGGTAATGTATTCCAAGGTCTTAATCCTTAATCAACTCAAGCCATCTTCTTTGTCTGAGATTAAGCTCCGTCTGAGTGAAGATGTACTTCAGACTCTTATGATCGGTGTATACTTCACACCGGTTTCCAACCAGGTAGTGTCGCCATATCTTCAAGGCATGCACTACTGCTGACAACTCTAGGTCATGGGTCGGGTAGTTCAGCTCATGGGGTCTTAACTGTCTTGAGGCATACGCAACCACTCTTCCTTCCTGCATAAGCACACAGCCTATGCCTAGTCGGGATGCATCACAGTATACCTCAAAGTCTTTTCTGATATCCGGAAGGATCAACACAGGTGGGGTAGTCAGCCTTTTCCTTAACTCCATGAAACTTCTCTCACAGGCGTCACTCCATTCAAACCTCTTTTCCCTTTTTAGCAATTCTGTCATGGGTTTGGCAATCCTTGAAAATCCTTCAATGAATCTCCGATAATAACCAGCCAAACCTAGGAAACTTCTCACTTCCGTGACCGTAGTCGGGGATTTCCAAGAAAGCACATCTCTCACTTTCCCCGGGTCCACTTCTACTCCTTGGGCAGTGACCACATGCCCGAGGAAAGCAACTCGGTCTAGCCAAAACTCACACTTCGAGTACTTGGCAAACAACTGGTGCTCTCTTAACTTTCCTAGAACCATTCTCAAATGTCCAACATGTTCTTGCTCGTCCTTGGAGAAGATTAGGATATCATCCATAAATACCACGACAAACTTGTCGAGATATTCCATGAATACCTTATTCATAAGACTCATGAAGAAAGCTGGGGCATTAGTGAGTCCGAAGGACATCACCGTATACTCATATAATCCATATCGGGTCAGGAAAGCTGTTTTGGGTATATCCTCAGGCCTGATCTTCAATTGGTGGTATCCTGATCTCAAGTCAACCTTAGAGAAAACTTTAGCTCCTTGCAGCTGGTCGAACAGATCATCTATCCTTGGTAGAGGATACTTATTCTTGACGGTTACTCCATTCAGTGCGCGATAATCAACACACATCCTCTTGGTCTTATCCTTCTTTTCCACTAGGAGCACTGGAGCTCCCCAAGGTGATGTGCTAGGTCGCACAAAACCTAGGCTCTCAAGTTCTTCTATCTGCTCTTTCACTTCGGCTAACTCATTAGCCGCCATTCTATAGGGTCTCTTGGATATGGGTGCTGTGCCGGGTAGCAACTCTATAGAGAATTCAATCTCTCTATCAGGGGGCATTCCGGGTAAACTGTCTGGGAAGACATCAGGGTACTCATTGACCACCGGCACTTCTTCCAAAGGGGCTATTTGCATGGAGCTCAGGAGGGGTCGGTTCTTAGGGTTTCCAAGGGAGGCAAACTTTACTTCTTGTCCAAAAGGGCACTGCAGGGTTATGGTGCTAGTTGCACAGTCTATTCGGCCCTTATGCTTAGCTAACCAGTCCATGCCAAGAATCAAATCCAAGCCTTGTGATTCCAGGACAATGGGGTTGGCTGAGAAACTAACTCCTTTAATTACCAAGGTAACTCCAGGGCAAGATTGGTCTAACCTAAACTCCTTGCCAGGGGAGTGTATGACCATAGGTATCCTAAGACCTTGAACATCCCAACCATACTTATCCACAAAAGATTGAGAAATAAAGGAATGCGATGCTCCAGAATCAAACAGAACAACTGCAGGTACGGAGTTGACAAGAAACGTACCCATTACCACATCTGAAGCTTCTCGGGCTGTCTCCGACTGGATATGATTGACTCGGCCACGCCCAAAGGTCGGAGGGGCACGGGAGGCAGATCCATTAGTATGTGTAGTCGGCTGTCCTCGACTGAACACAGGAGCTCTTGAAGCGCTGGCGTTAGGGCGTCCAGGGACTGCAGGGTCTGGCTTCAGGGGACAGTGTCGGGCGAAGTGACCCAACTCGTTGCAGTTGTAGCATCGGCTTCCCGGGGCACTCGGAATACTCTTCCGCTGAAGGCCGGCTGAGGTAGGGCGACTTGCACCGGTATTTGCACTGAGGGGTCGGGACTGAACAGAAGAAGCCGGGCGAGAAACAGATGGGCGAAACACCCGCTCTTGAAACTGGGATGGGGCAAACTGACGGGAAGGACTGGGGAGATAGGGCCTGGTACTCGGACCACTACGAGACTGCATCTGGGAGGCCTTGCGCTTGCGAAAAACTTCGATCTCCTTCCTCGCGTCTTCAACTACTAGGGCTCTGTTGACCATGTGCTGGAAAGTAGGGAAGTCATGGGCAATAAGCTGGATCTTCATTGCCACATTCATCCCTTTCAGAAACCTTCTGATTTTCTTCTTGTCCGTGTTCACGTCCTCGGGTGCATAGCGAGCTAGATGGTTGAACCTGCTCAGGTACTCGCTGATGCTGGAATGTCCCTGCCTGAGGTTGTTGAATTCTTCTCTCTTAATGTCTATTACTCCTTCTGGGACATGTGCGGCTCTGAAGGCTTCAACAAACTCGGGCCAGGCGATGTTGGCGGCATCTTGATGGGCAGCACAGTAGTTCTCCCACCAATCGGCTGCTGGTCCATGCAGTTGGTGTGCAGCAAACTGGGTTTTCTCCACAGGTGTGCACTGCACTAGGTTCAGTTTTCTGTCCATATCCTTTAGCCAGTCGTCAGCCTCTACTGGCTCAGCAGTCTGAGAGAACTCAGCTGGACGGGACCTCATGAAGTCGGCGAGCTTGGAGCGTCCATGAGCTTGTGCTGGTGGAGCTTGATGGAGAAGAGGCTGCATTGCGGCCAGATTCTGAGCAATGCCTTGCAAGATCTGGGTCTGGATGGCCATAAGCTGCTGGGGGTCTGCTGGAAGGTGAGGAGGTTGAGGCAATCCTCCAGGGTTTGTTGTTGCAGCGTCGAAGGTACCAAGGCCGGCTGCACGGCCACTTCCTGACATCCGATCGTCGGTCTGCTCCACTTCTTGTTCCTCCGCGGCAGTAAGCAGGTTGTTGCGGACTGGACCTTGGTCTTCAAAACCCAGGCGAGCTGGAGCACGAACATTCCGGCGCTGACGTTCTGCCATCAGGTCCTAGAAAAGGGTAACCACGGGGAAAAGGTTCGGCAAGGTTATCAGCAGCCAAACCGATGGAACAGATGAAGGAGCAACAAGATTAGCAAGATGGATTCAAGCAGCAGAACAAGGAATATACTCGGGAACCCAGCCTCAACGAAAAGATGACAGATGGGGCACTGGAACCTAAGAGCTTGCGCAGGAACCCAAGGGCTACTACCAAAGATCCACGCAGGAGCCAAGGTAGGGAGATAGCCAAGAGTTTAGAAACTTTTCCAAAATTCTACAAAGCAGAGAGAAAGATACTCAGGCAAGTCCTAGATTTTTTTTTTTTGCAAATAGTATAGTTTTCAAAATAAGATCCTCAAAGACATCTACACGGGTGGGGTTTCGCTCCTAGGGCCAACCTTTGCTCTGATACCACCGCTGTGGCGCCTCCCGACTAGGTGGAAGGCCACCATGTGCATAAGGCACCCGATCCCAGGATCAGTAGTCGGGTATGCACAACAATGATACAACTCAGAGTTACAGTAATACATAAACAGAGTACTTACATATACGTACAAGGAGATCCATCCAGGACAGACCCGGGATGGGCAAAAATAATCAACAGGTAAACTAGCGAAACAGCAGAAACAGGGCGGAAGCTGGACAAAACTACTCCACAGGCTCGGTTGGGAACTAGGCTCGAAACCTTCAGAAGTCTTCGTAGTCGGCCTGGTCTTGGAGGAACTCGGCAGCAGTTGGATCTTCGTCTTCTTCTCCGAAACCTACTATACATATATATGAACAAGGTGAGTACTTCGTACTCAGCAAGCCGGAAATGATGCCATGTCGGTCAGACAGAAAGGCTAAAGGTTTATTTGCGAAAATTGCCTTTAGAAACTCTTTTCTTTGCAAACACTAGTGAGCTTAAATTTTTGTTGTCGGACAGAGGCTCACGCCTCTATCCATTCCGCAAGTTGCTTTTCAACAACTCGCCACTTAATGAGTCAAGCATAATCATATATGTTCTTATCATCTTTTACTTCGTATTTGCTGGTCCTGTACTTCCCGAGTAGCTACAACACTCGTTGACCCTGAGACTCGGCTACAACCAAATCTCAGCCGTGGCACTTGATGCCCGCTACACTGGCTACAACCAGCTAGCTAGTCGGCCGCCCTGGCTACAACCCGGGGCTCATCATCGCTGCCCTGGCTACAACCCGGGAGCATGATCATGGCACTAAATGCCCGCTAGGCTGCTACAACCAGCTAGCTAATCGGCCGCCCTGGCTACAACCCGGGGCTCGAACGATGCTGCCCTGGCTACAACCCGGGAGCATGTTCATGGCACTAAATGCCCGCTAGGCTGGCTACAACCAGCTAGCTAATACACTGCTGCCCTGGCTACAACCCGGGAGCGTGCTCATCACCGTCTTCTGGCTACAACCCGAAGATTGAATTGCCGCCCTGGCTACAACCCGGGGGCTTAAACTTTGCTGCCCTGGCTACAACCCGGGAGCATGATCTTCATCCTGTTTACTTTTCATACACTTGTTTATGGTGCTTGACACCCCGGACCACACAGATCCGTTTCTGGCCACACAGGCCTTCCGTTTGCTCACTCGGCAAACTCTGGTCACGGTTCCCTTTCCATCAAACACTTTCACAAATCACTGGCAAACAAATCTACGCTATGGGGAATCACCTTGCATCGCCCTTAACCGTGGGCACGGCTGTTCGAACAGTTCTGCTAAACTCTGCAGAGGTGTGCGCTTTACCATCCGACACGAAAATTACACCGAGTACTGGCCTGTACCCAGAAATTCGTGACAAGGCCATTTCCAAAGCCAGTCTAGAGTCATCCAATACCAGCCGAAAGATCCACACAGGATTCAGTGGTCGGCACTGAACTTCCCTAAACCTACTATTTACTCGGCCAGGGGCATCCCATAATACCCGTCTGGTCGCACTGTAAGATGCTCGGATGGAATTCCCAAAGGAAACGGTCCTTAATGATGATACATAGCCAAGCCACACAGGCACTGTCTCTGTATATCAAGATTTTCACAACTTTATTTGTTTCACAAACACGCCGATACACGGAGTACCGGGTTTTTCAATCAGTTTGGTAAAACCCAATGTTTTTCCCAACGACAAACAACGTTGCAGAGCTAAGCCATTCTACTCGGCATCGTATCCTCAGATAGGATGCTAGCGTGCCATTTGTGGGGCTCTTCAAGGGAGAATATATCAACATCCTACCAAATAAGTGCTACTACTGGGTAGGTCCATCGGTTGCGCTTGCAAAACCGAGGCCAACAGTTTTAAAAGGTGTAAACTAAGCATGCATATATTTTCCAAACAACATAGTTTTGCATATATGGGAAACAATATGATCAAAGAGGCTTGCCTTGTTCCAAGGAGGGGTCTTCTTCGGCGAAGGCGGCTTCTGGATCGTCCACCGGTTCAGGTTCTGAACAAGCAGAAAGAAACACTGATAAGCAGGAGAAGTAAAACACCAAGAAAAAGGATCAAGAAGTAGTCGGCTGCAGAAAAGGGGGCAGTCGGCTGAACCAGGCTTGCGAACCAGGCGACAGAGCTCCAAAGCTTGAGAAAAGAACAAGAACTCAGCAGAGCTGGAGCTGGCCGGTTTGCAAAACAAAGGAAGAAGGGGGCACGGTTGGCCATATGTATATATATAGCCGACGTGCAGGGTTGAGGCACGGTGGAGCTGGGCAACGGGTGGAGCAAGGAAGTCAAGATGAACTGACAGGGATATGACAGGAAGTGACTTTGGAGTCCAACTGGTCAGAGGAGTTGGCAGGCACTGTAGCTGCGACGAGACATTAAGGTCAAGGCTAGGACAGGTTGGAGAAATCTCACTGACCGGGCTTCGGACTGACCACTGGTCCAAGCGATGCTGCGGTTAGGTGAAGACTGATTCTTCACTACCATGGTAGTCGGCGTCCAACGGGCGGGTGCAACTCGGGGGACAAAGAAGCAACAGGTCTCAACAAGGTAGTCGGCCACATCACAGTGCTCACTCGGCAGCAAGGGGGTCCGAGTAAGACAAGGATAAGGGCAGGATACAAGGACTGAGTAGCAACTCTACTCGGCTCAAGGGAGAAGGTAGTCGGCTGGCCAGGGAGAAAAACTGGGCACAGCTGACAGGATAGGAAGGGAGCTCGGGAAAACGAAGACTAGCGGGAAAAGAAAAACGGGTCGTTACAGGCTTCTTCTTGGAGACAACCTATACCTCTTTCGCTTCCACTTGGGAAGCCTACTCTATGATGCCTTTTCAACATCCCAGGTCACACAGACCTGTTTCAGACTATTCAGGTCATCCATCAGTCACCAAAACCGACTCTGGTAACGGTTCCCATACCACAAACTGTTTTCACAAAGCATAGGTAAACAAATATACGCTAGGAGAATCACCTTACATTCGCCTTTGACCGCAGGCATGGTTGTTCGAACAGTTTAGTTAAGCTCTACAGAGTTTGTACACTTTACCCACATGATACGAACTCACTTCGGTACTAGCCGGTATAGGACATTCGCAATAAGGCCTTTCCAGAGTAGACACAGAGTTACCTATGCCAACTAGGCGGGTCTAGTGATCAGCCGAGCTAGGTCATCGACCTCCTGAGCTCACCTTCAAGACCAAGCAATCAGGGCATCAAGATTTCTGTGACGAAAAAATCCCTCCTCCTCGTAGGGGCAGGTCCCGCTGGGTCCCCGGAGCCTATGGGGAAACCGCCACCCCTAGTGATGGGGTGTTGAGGTGGGCATCATATTTGCACATGGATGGCATCAATGGAAGTCAAATAAATTGTGTAGAGGAAGATGAGTAGTAGTATTTACATAACTGACAAGGAAGATGCTTAATGTACAAAATAAATGTTTAGAGGAGATTTGCGTGTAAGGATCCAACCA
Organism: Oryza meyeriana var. granulata; assembly: GCA_003991445.1. NCBI lineage: Eukaryota > Viridiplantae > Streptophyta > Magnoliopsida > Poales > Poaceae > Oryza > Oryza meyeriana. Next base: position 292,720 of record RYFJ01002043.1, on the reverse strand, counting down.
TAAAACTCAGAAGTACATAGAATCAAACAGCAACAATGGTCATTATTTGGCCCTAATCATGTTTTTTTATATTGGTCAGTAAGCGTTAATTAGATGGACAATGTCGAGGTGTGTTTACTGGTGTGACTTAATTGATAAGAAAGAGGTAATGTGAGCATCTCTAGCAATAGTCACCATTTTAGAGCCCCCAAAGGTTAAATGGGGGCTGCCCCTATTTTCTTTGGACCCCAAAAATACCCCGAACTCCAGTAACAATTCTCATTTCTCAGCCTTTATTTTTTCTATTGTATTTCACTATAGACTATATGTATATGCCTAGTTTGACACTATAATAATTGAAACATAAATATTTATAACGCATAGAATTCATCCATATACAATTGAATAATTTGAAACACCACAATTCAAATTTGTAAACATATTTGTACGGATTCTAAATGTAAATTATATATCATAGTTTATTAGCAAGACATAATAATAATTAAAGTTATCATATTGTAAACGTATATACCTTTTGATGCACATGATATGATGAGCCTAAGCGTAAATTTTCCTAGCATTTAAAAATAGTAATACACAAATTATTTTTTTCAAAAGTTTGACTAGAAGTACGACGAGAAGAATTGTTTGGCTTTACCCAATAAAAGATAAACATGAAGCTTTTGTTTACTTGGCCTGACTACCCTTCTTCTTCCTTTCTCTTCTCTCTCTTCCCGTATACGGTTAAGAGGAGCGCGGCGGGGCACCGCCTGGCTGAGCACGTTAGCCCGGCAGCTGGCCAAGTGCGTCGGGTGGCGGCTAGCCGATGGCGCCGGCCGGCGGATGGTGGAGCGTGGCAGGCCGACGCCTGGCTGGCGGCCAACCGTGCCGAGACGGTGCTTGGCTGGGTGCGGGTGGTGGTGGGCCGGCGGCCGGTCGAGCGCGGAGGGCAGGTAGGGTTCTCACCTTTTTCTCTTCCGATCTTCCTCCCATATGTGATGGTGCACAAACATGGATGGAAAATTATCGTAGGCGCCAAAAAAACGACGATGGGGGTTGTGGTATAAAGCCCTTAGGACTGGGGGCTTAGGGGAAAGATTTGAGGGCCTCCTCAATTTAGGGGTCCTATTAGGTTTCTGCTGGACCTAGTTTTTTGTCTCAACACTCAAAAATTGTTTGGGGGCCGTGTTTAGGGTTCCTGCTGGAGATGGGGATTGGATTTTTTATGACAAACTAGTTGAATGCTTTACTACGGATAAAAGAAAATATATTATAATATTATCTAAAATAAATAAAAATATTTTTTTATGAAATATGTTACACATCTATTGTTAGGGAATAATATTCACTTAATTTGATTTTATATGTGTTAGATTTGATTATTTCTTACCATTAAGAAGTTGAAGGAATAATTTATAAAATTTATATAGAAGTAGGTAAGTGGTGGATTCACTGTCATCACCGCAACCTTCTTAAAAGAAGAAGTATATATATTTAAATGAGTATAGAAAATATCATAGAGAACCGTATACATCATTAAATGGTGGCTATAAAGGCTCTGTCGTTATAGATGTAGACCGCCAGGTGGATGATACATCGATGTCTGACAGCATAGTTGGTGGTGAATTGTGAGCCTAGTTATTAGGACCGGACCGGACCGGCGGTCGGACTGAAAAAAACCAGAACCGGAGACTTCAACGGCTCGGTTCACTTAAAAGACCGCCCATGCAATCGAACCGCTAAAAATCGGTTAAATCGGCCGGTTTTTTACGAAACCGTTGAACCGGACGGTTTTATTGGAACCGGCCGGTTTTTGCTTGTGGACGTTATTACCCCTATTTTTTTTATGATCATACAAATAAGGTATGGGCAAAATCGTAAATATTCAGTTTTTTTAGGGTTGCTGCAGCAGGATTCGATCCCCACTCCCCAGACCCCATTCATCGGCAGGCCGGCGGCGTCGGCGGCGGCAAGGCGCAGCGGCGGAGGCACACGGCGGCGGCGGCGGCGGCGGCAGAGGCGCAGGCGCTCGGCGGCAGCGCCGGTGGCGGCAGCGCCGGGTGGTCGCCGGCACCCTGCCTCCTCTGCGCCGACGCAGGGGACGGCGACCTCGTCCTCCCGTTGCCAGCCTCCTTGGGCCTCCTCTGCTCCGGCGTCCTCGTCCTCGCCCTCCCCTTCTCCATCCCGCCGACGACCGCCTTCTGCTCCCCCTCCCGCTCGCCCCCGCACTTGGCCTTGGCCTTCTCCGCCGCGGCCGACGCCACCGACTCGGAAGCTTCCTCCTCCTCCTTCCGCTCCAGCCTCCTCTTCACCACCTCCTTCTCCGGCTCCGGCGGCCTAGGCCGCGATACCGACACGGCCGTCTCGGACAGCACCTCCTTCACCTCCTCCTCTACCACCACGGGGCAGAGAGACTTTCTTCTCCGGCGGCGGCAAGGTTATTTTCTACATATGTTTGCCTTGTCTTACATAATTTGTTGTCTTGATGGAATATTATGTTTGACAATGTTATTTCCTATCCTTGTATGTGTTGTGCCATGATGGATATATATGGCTTACAGTTGTTCGGGAACAAAGAGCTACAATTTCAAACAAACATGGGGAAACTCTTGCTGGTTTATTGCATCAAGCATGTTCAAAGAATCTTGTGATCCTTTGTCATGGATTCCGAGCTACAAAGGCAAGTCTGTTGCATCCATCGGAATTTTTATTCTTAATTACTTTACGTATCGTATAGAGTTTATCTGCGTAAAAGACTGACGGTCTTACCTTGACTGTTCTTTTCCCAATATGTGTGGCTGTCTCAACAGATATTGCTTTGGAATTTCAAATGTCACAATAATTTTTGAGTGCAGTTGCTGTGATTATACAATTAAAATATTTATGTGCTTATTTTTTTCTATAAATCGACTATATATATATTGCTCCGGTTCAATATATTTCATGACCGATTCAATTCATCCGGTCTAAAACTATCGAACCAGCGGTTCAACCGGTTCTTAACGGTTGGACCAGTGAACCAGCAAACCGATGGCCTCGCCGGTTCAATGTCCGGTCCGGTCCTAATAACTATGATTGTGAGTGCTATCCATGTTATCCGAATTTGTGGCATGCAATAGTGAGATCACCGAGATCCTAATCATAGCTAGATTACAATTATGTTTAAGAGAATATATATATATCAATTAGCCAAACATTCTAATCATCTCGTGCTTTTATATTGGTTAAGATATGTTTTAAAAAATTTCTATAGGTTTGATGATTGCACTAGTGTGGAAAATAAAAATAATTTAGACATACCTAATTGAAAGGGTATATATATTCTAAAACCTTCCATAAAATAATATAACAATGTATCCCTTAATTACCTAGTACAATATGTGCTGCATATATATTTTTTAGAAATCATGCGGAATTGTATCGACCAGTACATCTTTCAAAAGTAGCTTGCCATTATCCATGGACCTCATTTTCGACCTAAAGTAAGCACTTAATCATGCATGGTGCATTGTTAAAACGAGTAAATGAGGAGGGAAAAAACGAAACGGAACGAAAAGAAAAGGTGGTTGTCGTGACACATCGTTCGATCCTTCAACTGAAAAGAACAAAAGATGTATAGTGTCAAATGACGTAAATTCTTATTTGGATCTATCTCCATATATAGCAGCATAGACACTAGTTTACATTCTCTTTTAGTTAAAAATGCAGGATATAAAATAGTGATAAATTAGTTACTACAATAAAACATATCTACCTTTAATATATAAAGTTAACTTAAACTCAGTGGTGGATTCAGCTTTAAAATACAGATGAGCAGAGACAATTAATAAACATAGGCAAACTTAATACACAGTAATTTATATTGTAGTCGCATAAAACATAAGTATAATTAATAAATTAAGACATAAAAGAACATTTAAGATGGTACATCTCATTTAAAAATAACGTAATAAATCTTTGCGCCATATAATTCATCATACATGAATAAATGATAGTTAACTAGTCAATTAACTTAAAAATTGGTTAATATATGAGAAGGCGCATCTCAAATAAATATAAGAATGTCGAGGTCCTTATCTAGGAGGCATAGGCAATTCTATTCCTCGATTACCTATGACTTGAAACCTTTTCTTAATTTTATCAAAATCAACCGTTAGTCACTGGCTCCCACACTTGCACGCTGCGCACCGCACAAGCATCGAGTTGAGTTAGCAACAAATACGAACAATCGAACAAACATTAGACAGGCAAGGCGGCGAGCGTAGTCACAAAGACAAGACGACGATCAGTGCCTCATGTCTAAAATATTTGCTTGATCTGATAAGCTAATGGTGGACCAGTGACAAATATACTAGGCCTAAGACTAGGACGAGTCTGTGGTGCGGGGCAGCATAGGCCGTAGCCGGGCCGGTCATCCCTGCCCAATATATGTCCACCCCAGACTAGACTATATGTTGTATATTTATATACGTATTTTGTAAATCTAGACTATATGTTGTAGTGAATTATTGAAAAAGATCAGCCGACCAATAAATAATAAAACTGCATTATTTTCTATAGTTTGTGATCTGATAGCATTAACCCCTTGAACCGTGCGTAATCACTGTTGGCGACAAAACATGTCAGTGCAATCCACTAGCTAGCCCTATAAGCTAGCTTGAATATGCATATGTGATTGCACATCGATCACGAACGACCGAGTGTAACAGCGGTAGACCCAGTGATCCATTATTCATTGTGGTGATCATAAGCAAAGTTAACACTAGCAAACACTGCCATGCATGCAGATGAAAGCTAGCTAGCTATCTATCTAGTGCTTCGCAGCGAATCATCCATCGACGCATATATACGCAATTAAAAGAGTTTAAAGAGGGCGGCCAGCTAGGCAGCTAGCTCGTGCTGCTTTTGCATGCATTCACACATGACAGCTCCTCCCATGAGAACGACATGCTAATAGCCGAGACAGGTGGTTACGTATCATGCATGTTGCTCGTCGATATATCCGTACTACGTTGATCTCTCTCTAACCGAAGTCAATCAATCAATCTCTCTAGATTGATCCATCAATCGCGAGCACATGCATGTATGTTTCTGTGTCGTCTCGAAAAGTTAAATAAGTTGTTGCGTGTCAATAACCCCTCGACAGCAACAGTACGTATTCACGTAGTACGTACTATCTCCAATTTTCTCTATAAATAACATCATTAATTTTTATCATAATATTTAATCATTCGTCTTATTTAAAGACGAATGATTAAATATCATGTTAAAAGTCAATGGTGTTATTTATTAAAAATCGGAGGGAGTAGCACAGCACATATGATGTTGAATGTAATTTCTGAATATTTCATCTTAGCTCTGAAATTAATGTTGTTGAAAACAAAATATCGTGCAAAAATTAATCCCGTCGCGCTATTTATATTATGGAACAGTGAATTAAGACGTAGTACACCTTACGTCCTCACGAGGATTAGTGCTCGATAACTTGCGATTACATGTGCACGAGCCCATCGATCACCCATCGGGCCGACATATTATACTGTTTCCAACGACCTGTACAGACCGACGTACGGGCGTACCGGTCTTGACTTTGGTCTCTTCCATGGCTTGAAATCATTAATGTTATTTAGCAGATTTTCCTGCCTAAAATTTGAGCAGGTCAGTAAAGTACATTTATGTTTGGTATATATAATTTGTTGCTTCTGTTTTTATAAATATTATGTATAGAACTAATTTCCACCATTATGATTTTTCTATCACGATCAAACGGTGTATATAATTAACACTATTGCAGACGACCTCATCAGTGCCGGTTCAGAAAGTCCATCAGTGCCGGGTTCTGAACTGGCACTAAACTTGGGGCACTAAGAGAGGCTCATCAGTGTTAGTTGTTTGCCCGGTACTGATGTGTGCCCCTAGCCAAAAAAAAAGGAGGCCGGCTCAATGTATCGGCTCGATTTGAGTTGATGTGTCGAGCCAGACTCCCATGATTTCCATCCTTGCCGCCCTAATCTCCATCCACATCACAGATCAACAGATCAAGAACAAATTGAACTTAACTCACATCACAGATCAAGAACAACATCAACAAATCGGACTCACCGGGAAGGAGAGGTGGTCGCTGTCGCTGTGGTGGAGTAGATCTGCCGCCAAAAGAGGGGAGGAAGGAGGGGGCCGCCGCCGCCTGCGCCCGTGCCGACCATGCCCACCGCCGTTCCTGCCAGAAGAATGGGAAGGGGAAGGATGCCGCCGCAGCCTGAGCCGCCGCTACCGCCGGAAGAGGGGGAGGGAGGAGGATGCCGCTGCCGCTAGTGCCCGTGCCCACCACCATTCCCGCCCACCGCCACCGGAAGAGGGGGAGGGAGAAGGATGCCACCACTGCCCGGGCTGTTGCCGCCTGTGTCACACCCTGAAAATCGGCCTAATTAAAAATTATTTTAGGTAAAAGAAAATACAAGAATACACTAGAAAAATTGGTTGTGAAATTGTTTGAATAAAATTTCAAAATTTTCCAATATTAAAAATCCCAAGTTGAAATTTGAAAATAAAAGCTTGGATGCTTTTATATTCCTAGGGTTTTGTCGGAATATTTTAAATATTTAAGTATTTATAATAATAAATTCTTTATGTTTCGTGGTGGCATTTACTTCAAATAAATTCCCCGTGATTTAATAAACTACCTGAAATTTTCTCGGAATTTTCGGAGCTCCAGAATTAATTTTAGTGTAATAAAGATCACTTCAATAATTAATTAAAAAGGAAATAAATCACTTTTCTTTTCTCCTGTTCGTGTCGTTTCTGCTTCAGTCTTTTGATGTCCCTTTGTTCACCTCGAACTTCGATTCTCTTCACCTTCTAGGGTTTGGTGTTGTTTCCCGAAACCCTAATGTCCCCCATATTTCCGTGACTTCCAGAAACTCTTCTCCGTTGAAATTCCTATTGTTAAGCAAGCCCAGATCTCGAAAACTTTTCGAGATCTGCCCACGTTCAATCTCAATGGAATATTCTCATCCATTCTTTTATTCCTAGAATATTTACAAATTTCCGAATGTCTCTAATATATATATATATAGAGAGAGAGAGAGATGGGCTACTATGCTTTATAAAGCACAGCCCCATCTGTGCGGCATACTCCTGTCCGTTGGATGGATTGCTATCTGCGGTCAGATATGGATGGACGGAGCACTCTCTTCAGACGTAACGGCGCACTCACCTAACTCCTTACCTAACTCCGTCCGTGCCCGTTTGAACCGAGTGCGAGCGCGGGAGGAGGCGGGAGGCGGCTCCGGGGATTTTCCCCTCTGCCCGATTCAGACGGAGGAGGAAAACGATGCTAACAGGCAGGCCCGGCCTGTCAACGGGAGGCGCGCGGGCGCGGGCGCGAGCGAGGGGCGTGGGCGCGAAAGAGGGGCGCGGGCGCGCGGGGAGGGGCGAGGGGCGCTGTCGGCGAAACGGGACTGGGGGTCCCCACAGTCGTCGGGGACGCGTGGGTCTTCGGCCTCATCAGTTCCCCCGGGGCCACATCCCGTGCAAGAGAAGGCCGGCTACGGACGCTTCCCTGCTAAGTACCTGGGCGTGAGCTCTACCTCGGCCCGGGTGCGCTCTCCCCGAGCAAGTTGCAACAACGGCTCTCAGACCTTCTCGGTCCCGGGAACCACCTCCTCAGACCCCGGGTCCCGAGGACCATCCCGTGCCCGGGCCTCCCGGTCCCGGGTCCCACAGCTTCAGCCCCGGGTGGCGTCCCCGGGGCACATTGCAAACGCTCCTGGTCCCGGGCGCCGCTCCCCGGGTCCGGGACTCACATCTTCTGCCCCGAGGAGCTCTGGAAGTAGGCCTCGAGAAGATCGGTTTCTTCCGATTGGATCGGCTTTGGCTCCGGTTTAGATCGGCCTCCCCTGGCGATCGGCATCTCCCGGCCGATCGGCATCTTCCGGTTTGATCGGCATCTCCCGCCCGGATCGGCCTCTCCCAGTGTCGGCCCCTTCCGGACGGCAGCGGACCAACTTTCCAACTACCAGCCTTAATGACGGGGCAACGGGGCACGTCGCTCCTGTCGTCCGCGCGGCCACGCGTGGGCGTCTCACGATGGCCCCCCGTGGACACACGTTCGCGCCGTCAGAGACTTTTGACTTCGGCGGCGAGGGCGTGCGCCGTCACATCCCCACGACTTCACCACCCACTGCATACCAACTCCGGTGTGGCTCAGTAGGCGGACGTGTCCAGGACGTGGACGCAGCAGGCGGCAGCAGGCGGACGTGCGCGACAAGACAGCAACAAGACAAACCATACTTAGCTCTCTCACGTATCAGGGCACTATGGACTCCCCTTATACGATAAAAGGAGGATCCATGCCTCTGGCTGGGGGGGGGGGGAACTCTCGCCGGCTTAGACAACTCACAAGCTCTGTCTCCGGCCTTAGATAACTGAGGAAGCTCCTTAGATAGCGAGAGAGGTCTTCTTCTTCCTCGGGTCTGACCGCTGGTAGAGCGGCCTAAGCACCTCTAGTTCCTTCCCGGGCTAGCTCCCGAGCTCCCTGGGTTCACCTTGTAACAGCACAACATATTCATCATCCACATAGCAAAACACATAGGAGTAGGGTATTACGCTTCCGCGCGGCCCGAACCTGTCTACCTCCTCCTGTCTCCCTTGCGTGCCACCGTTCCGACGCCACAAGCCGTCCTGGGACAACTCCCCTGGCCGAACTCAAAAGGGGGGTCTCCAGACTCCCCGCGGTTGGAGTTCCATCCTCCGACAGCTGGCGCGCCAGGTAGGGGGAGTTTCTCTTCCAGGCAGCACGCCGGCGTCTCCAACACCGACACCCTTCATGGCGGGAGGCCATCGTCCGTGAGACTCCGACGAGGAATCCGGCGGCTTCACCCCGCCGGGCAACGTTAGCCCTGTGGTGAGCCCGCCACGTTCCTCCTCGCCTTCCTGGAGGCGCGCGGCACGCTCCCGGCGGGCCGAGCTTGCCCCGCGGCGGCCTGGTCCTACGGCCTCGGCCCCTTCCCTCGCGGAGGGGGTCGGCAAGTGCCCCACCGGGTCTGCCGCGGCTTCGTCCATGAGGCGCGAACAGACGCGCCACTCCACGGCGCGTCGTGGCCTCAACTTCCAGTTGGCGACCCCGCAGGGAGCCATCCTCGCGGCGGAAGCCCTCCTGCGCCACCCCCCGGCTTTTATCGGGGCGGAGGCCGGGAGCGGCGGTGGCTGAACGAGGTCGCTGACCTGGTAGGCGCGGCCCATCGTCGGGTCGCCGCGGACATCCATGCAAGGGCCGGAAGCGCCGACCACGCGGCTTCTAGCGCGAGCCGGCCTACCGCCCCGAAGCGGAATCAAGCCCGAGGCACGGCGCCTCGCGTCGCGCCCGGGACCAAGAAGAGCCCTAGCGACCTCCGTAACCGGCTAAACCAGGTGCGGAGCCAAGAGGATGCCCGGGTCACATTGGAGCGACAGCGCGAACGGCGCGCGGACGCCGCCAGGTGCTCCGAGGCCCAGGCCTCCAGCTCCAACCCACCGACGGGAAACCATCGTCCATCACCCGAGCCCGCTCGATACGGCGCCTCGGGTTGCCTGGCGCTCTCCCCAGGCCTCCGGCAGGTGCGCTGGCCGACCAAGTTCCGGTCCAACTTGCCGGAGAAATACGATGGCTTCGTCGACCCCACGGAGTTCTTACAGATCTACACCATTGCCATCCAGGCGGCGGGCGGCGATGAGAAAGTGATGGCGAATTACTTCCCCGTCGCCCTCAAGGCCTAGGCTCGCTCTTGGATGATGAACCTCCCTGAGGGGTCCATCTACTCGTGGGAGAATCTCTGCCACCAGTTCGTGGCAAACTTCCAGGGCACCTTCCCGCGCCCTGGGACCGAGGCGGACCTCCATGCCCTACGTCAAGGCAGGGATGAGTTGCTGAGGCACTTCCTGCAGTGCTTCAGCCAGGTCCGCAACACCATCCCTCACATCGCCCCCCACGCGGTTATCCACGCATTTCGCTCGGGCGTGCGCGACCAGCGCATGCTCGAGAAGTTGGGCACCCGCGACATCCAAACCGCGGCCGAGCTGTTCAGACTCGCCGACCTCTATGCCCGTAAGGAGGAGGGCCGAGCGTGGAACAAGCCACGCCCCGAGGTCCCCGACCAGGGCCCTGGAGAGGACCGCGAGTCCTCACGTTCCGCACCGTGTCGGGACAGGAGGAAGCGCCAGAAGGAGGCCGCCGGGAACTTTGCCTTGGCGGCAACGGGCGGCCCCCGACGCGACATAGTCCGCGGGGACGACAACGGCGGCAAGCGGCAAAGGGCCGCACGAGCGCCGCCGCCACCGGCAGTGGCCCGGAAGTGGTGCTCCGTCCACAAGACGGACCATCACGACCTCACGGAGTGCCGCGCCGTCCAGAACCTGGCCGAGCGCACCAGGAAGTTCTAGCAGGAGCGGCTACAGGCCAAGCCCGCTCCCGATTCGGAGCAGCCTCTCGAGTTCCAAGAACCCGAGAATGTCGTCGCCACCCTCGACGGCGGGGCACACGCTCACTCCTCGCACCGTGGCTTCAAGGCCATGAAGCACGAGCTGTTGGCCGTGACCCTAGGCCCAGCGACGTCCCGGAGGCTGAAGTGGTCGGACACTCCAATCACCTTCGGCCCCACGGACCATCCGGCCTGGGTACCTGGGAGGGGCAGCTCGCCCTGGCTGTCTCCCCTACCATATGCAATGTCAAGGTGGGCCGCGTCCTCGTCGATGGGGGCGCCGCCCTCAACATCCTTTCCCCCGAGGTCTTCGAGAAGATCAAGGCCCCGGGGATGAATCTTGCGCCCTCGTTGCCCATCATTGGGATTACGAAGGGCCTCACTTGGCCTCTCGGCCAGGTCTCGTTGCCCGTCACCTCGGTGACCGCGGCAACTTCCGCACCGAGCGCATCGTCTTCGACGTCGCCGAGTGCAACCTCCCGTACAACGCGGTCCTCGGGCGCCCCGCGTTGGTGAAGTTCATGGCGGTTACGCACTATGCGTATCTAACCATGAAGCTCCCGGGCCCCTCGGGCCCGATCATGGTCCTCGGGGACGTGAAGGCCGCCCTCTCGTGCGCCGAGCAGCACGCGGCCGACATCACCCCTGCAGCTCCCGGCGCAACGAGCGGCGCGGGGCCCTCGCTTCCCCGTGCTCCCAAGCCGCGCACCATCGCCAGCGACGTAGAGCTGGTCAAGGAAGTCGTCCTCGGCGATGACCCGTCCCGGACCGTCAAAATTGGCGGTTCGCTGGACGACAAATAGGAAAGCGCGCTCATCGCCTTCCTTCGGGCAAACTCCGACGTCTTCGCCTGGCAGCCGTCGGACATGCCCGGGGTCCCCAGGGAGGTGATTGAGCACCGCTTGGCCATCCGCGTGGGCTCGCGCCCGATGCGGCAGAAGGTACGACGACAGGCCCCGGAGCGCCAAGCCTTCATCTGCGAGGAGATCGACAAGCTTCTTGCGGCCGGCTTCGTCCGCGAAGTCGTCCACCCGGAGTGGCTGGCCAACCCAGTCGCCGTCCCCAAGTCCAACGGAAAGCTGCGCATGTGCATAGACTACACCGACCTCAATAAGGCTTGCCCCAAAGATCCATTCCCTCTGCCCCGCATAGACCAGATAGTCGACTCCACAGCGAGGTGCGACCTCTTGTGTTTTCTCGATGCTTATGCAAGATATCATCAGATCCGTATGGCAGAGGAGGATGAGGAAAAAACTTCTTCATTACCCCCCAGGGGGCCTATTGTTATGTGTGCATGCCTTTTGGGTTGAAAAACGCTTGTTCTACATTCCAGCGTGCTGTCCGTGTAACATTTGAATCACAGCTAGGTCGCAACATGGAGGCCTACGTCGACGATTTGGTGCTGAAGTCGCGCGACCGCGCCACTCTGCTCCACGACTTGGCCGAGACATTCAGCAACCTTCGATGCACGAGGATGAAGCTGAACCCGGACAAGTGCGTCTTCGAGGTCCCGGCCGGCAAGCTCCTCAGGTTCCTCGTGTCCAGCCGCGGCATTGAGGCGAACCTGGAGAAGATAGCAGCCATCGACCGCATGCGCCCCCCGACAAGGCTCCGGGAGGCCCAAAAGCTGACCGGGTGCGTGGCCGCACTAGGTCGTTTCATCTCCAGGCTAGGGGAGCGTGCCCTCCCCCTATTCAAGCTTCTTAAGAGCACTGGGCAGTTCGCGTGGACGGAAGAGGCCGATCAAGCCGTTGACGAGCTCAAGAGGTACTTGACTGCGCCCCCTGTCCTCATGGCACCGGCGCCAGACGAGCCTTTGTTGCTCTACATCGCGGCAACCCCGCAAGTGGTGAGCGCGGCGCTCGTCGTCGAGTGCCCCTGGCCAGACAGACGTGCGGCCCGGGATACGCCTTCCGGGCCCGCCACCGCGGAGCCCGAGCCAGGGCAGCCTCGCCAAGGCGGGTGCGAGCCTTGGGACGTGGCTCCCGGGACAATCTCAACATTTCCACAGCCAGACGGGACGCGATTACCCGGACGGCATCGCCCTGGCGAGAGCGGGTTTGGGGAAGTCGTCCCGATGCATTCCACATTCCACCCGGGGCCCCCGGGTCTCGGGTCCACGTGTCCCCGGTGGCGAGAACTCCCTCCCTCCCGAGGGAGCTGAGCCCGAGCCCCCGGCCCCTGTCAGGCCGGGATCCGGGGGCACGCAGCAGAAGCCGGTGTACTTCGTCAGCGAGGTACTCTGCGACGCCAAATCGCGCTATCCCCAGGCACAAAAGATGCTCTACGCGGTTCTCATCGCGTCCAGGAAGCTTCGCCACTACTTCCAGGCGCACAAGGTATCGGTGGTCACCTCCTTCCCCCTTGGGCAGATACTGCATAACAGGGAGGGGACGGGCCGCGTGGCCAAGTGAGCGGTTGAGCTCGCTGAGTTCGACCTCCATTTTCAGGCGCGCCATGCCATCAAAAGCCAAGTCCTGGCGGATTTTCTAGCCGAATGGACGTCGGGGCCCGAGCTGGATCCTGTGCTGGACGTCGGGTCCCCGGTCCCCAAGCTAGCTCCCGATCTGCGCCTCTGTTGGACGATGAACTTCGACGGCTCCTGCGCCAGGCGGGCCTCCCACCCCAGCGCCGGGGCCGAGGTCGTCCTCGTGTCACCCGCCGGGGATGAGTTCCGTTTCGTCGTCCACCTCAACTTCGGAGCCACCAACAACATGGCCGAATACGAGGGCCTTCTCGCCGGCCTCCGGGCCGCGATCGCCCTCGGGGTGCGACGGTTGTGCGCGCAAGGCGACTCCGAGCTCGTCGTCAACCAGGTGTCCAGGGAGTACCAGACTTGGGATCCCCAATTGGCCGCGTATGTGGACGAAGTGCGGAGGCTCGAGCGCCGTTTCGACGACCTCAGGCTTTGCCACGTCCCTCGCAATCGCAACCTCGCCGCCAACGAGCTCTCAAGGCTGGCTTCCTCGCGGGCGCCGGTTCCCTCGGGGGTTTTTCAGGAAGCCCTCGAGGCCCCCTCGGCGCGCTCACCCAGGGTATTGGAGACCGTGCCCGAACCCGGGTCCAAGCCAGACACGGGCTCCCGGCCCCAGGATTTGGTCCTTGTGGCCGGACCCAACGCGCCTTCCTGGATGGACGAAATCCGGGCATATCTTCTCCGAGCGCATCTCCCCGAAGACGACGCGGAAGCAGAAAGGGTCGCTCGCTTGTCTAAGCGCTACGTCATGGTAGAAGGGGACCTCTACCGGCGTGGCACCAACGGCGTCCTGCTCAAGTGCATTCCGCGCGACTCCGGCGTCGAGATCCTCGCCGACATCCACGAAGGGGAATGTGGCAGTCACGCCGCATTTCGATCCCTGGCCGGTAAGGCTTTCCGGCAAGGATTTTATTGGCCCACGGCTTTGCAAGACGCGTTCGACCTTGTCCAGCGCTGCCGCGCGTGCCAGTTTCACGCCAAACAGAGCCACCAGCCGGCGCAAGCACTCCAGGTGATCCCCCTGTCTTGGCCCTTCGCGGTCTGGGGACTCGATATCCTCGGCCCCTTCCCCCGGGCAGTCGGGGGTTATCGGCATCTGTATGTCGCCATCGACAAGTTCACGAAGTGGCCGGAGGCGTTCCCCGTGATCGACATCGACAAGCATTCAGCGCTCAAGTTCATCCGGGGAATCACCAGCCGCTTCAGAATCCCCAACCGCATCATCACCGACAACGGCGCACAGTTCACGAGCGAGCTCTTCGGCGAGTACTGCTCCGACATCGGCATCAGGCTCTGCTTCGCCTCCCCTGCCCACCCTGCTAGCAATGGGCAGGCCAAGCGGGCGAATGCCGAAATCCTGCGGGGCCTCAAGACAAGGTCCTACAACGACCTCAAAAAGCATGGCGCCAAGTGGATCAACGAACTCCCAGCGGTCCTGTGGGCGAATCGTACCACACCAAGCCGGGCGACCGGGGAGACCCCGTTCTTCCTGGTGTACGGGGCCGAGGCCGTTCTGCCATCAGAACTCACTTTCGGCTCTCCCCGGGTACAACACTACAGCGACGACGTCGACCACAACAACATGCAACTCGACAACCTCGACTTCCTCGAGGAACGAAGGCGGAGCGCCTCGCTCCGCGTCGCTCATTACCAGCAGAGCCTTAAGCGCTATCATCAGCGTAAAGTTCGGGCCCGATCACTCCAGGTCGGGGACCTAGTCCTCCGTCGTGTCCTCACACGTGCCGGAAAGAATAAACTTTCCCCCATGTGGGAAGGCCCCTTCCTGGTGATTGGTGTCTCCCGGCCGGGCTCGGTAAGACTGGGCCAGGAGGATGGGACCCCGCTTCCCAATCCCTGGAACATCGAGCATCTTCGCAAATTCTATCCATAAACACATTCTGTAAGTTGCTCGGGCCAGCGTCAGATTCCTCCTAATCTCAGCGCTGGCCGGGGGCCGCCACCATGTACATTCCTAGCAGCATTTTCAACATCCTTGGCCGAGCATGTCAAGAAGTTCCGGCCGGAGCGGTAGCAGACCAAGCCCGATCCGATCAGTATGGTTCGGACGGTCCAATTCCTGGGAGGATGGTCCGATCGTCGAGATTCGGACGGTCCGATTCCTGGGCGGACGGTCCGAATCTGGCTCCCGACCCGGGGCAACCTCTCGAGTCCAAGAACCCGAGAGCGTCCTCGCTCCACGCACCGTGACTTCAAGCAACCATACGCAGGGTGCTGGCCGCGGCACCAAGCCCAGCGGCAACCCCGCAGGAGGTGAGCGCGGCACTCGTCGTCGAGCGCCCCTCGCCCGATAAACACGCGGCCTGGGACCCGCCTCTTCTGGGAAGCCCGAACCCGGACAGCCTCGCCAAGGCGAGTGCGAGTCTTAGACGCGGCACCCGGAACAACCATATCGGGCGCGATAAGCCAGACAGCATCGCCCCGTCGATAGCAGTTCCGGGGAGTCGTCCCGATACATCCCATATCCAAGCCCGGGCCCTCGGATCCCGGCACAAATCAACCACATTCCAGCCGGGCCCCCGGGTCCCAGGGCCCCTTGCCCGATAAGGGCGTGGCCCGAGATCCGCCTCCCGGGCCCGGCACCGCGGAGCCCGAACCAGGGCCGCCTCGCCAAGGCGAGTGCAAGCCTAGCAACGCGGCGCCCAGGACAACCTCAGCATTTTCACAACCAGATGGGGCGTGATTACCCAGACAGCTTCGCCCGGGCGAGAGCGAGTCCGGGGAAGTCGTCCCGATACATTCCATATCCAAGCCCGGGCCCCTGGATCCCGGCATATATCAAACCACATTCCAGCCAGGGCCCCCGGGCCCCGGGCCTACATGTGCTCCCGGCCGCGAGAGCTCGCTCCCTCCCGAGGGAGTTGAGCCCGGGCCACCGGCCCCCGTTAGGCCGGGATCGGGGAGCACGCAACAAAAGCCGGGGTACTTCGTCAGCGAAGTACTCCGCAATGCTACATCGCGTCGAATCGTCACCAACAGCGGCGCGCTTCGGTCCGTGTCGGTCGTAACCAGCACAGCCTCAAGCGCTACTATCAGCGCAAGTTTCGGGCCTGATCACTCCAGGTCGGGGACCTAGTCCTCCGCCGTGTCCTCACACGTGCCGGAAAGAAATAAACCTTCCCCCCGCGGGATGGCCCCTTCCTGGTGATCGGTGTCTCCCGGCCGGGCTCGGTAAGCCTGGGAGATCTTCGCGAATTTCATCAGTAAACACATCCTACAAGTGCGGTGTGCCCGGGCCAGCGCCGGATTTCTCCAAATCTCAGCGTTGGCCGGGGCCCCCATGTGTATACCCTTTGCTGAGCAGCATTTTTTATATCCTTCCCGGTCTCGTGCCCTTTGTCCTTTTCTGTGTGTTGTGTTCCTGGCGGTCTCCCCCCGGGGGGCAAAATCGGGCCGCGCCCGTCCGGCGGCTACGTTTTGCGCTTAAGTATCAGTTCCCTGCCAGCGAGCTACCGTATCCCATCCTGCTAAACCCTGGACATTGTCCAAGCCCCGAGGCCCCCCGGGCCCCCGTTGGCTTGCGGTGTCCCGCCTGGTTTGCTTCGGGCTCGGTTTTTTCCGCTGCTAGGGGGCAAAATACTTATGCGCAATCCTTTCATCCGCACGGTCGCGACCGCGAAGAGGCCCTTAGGAGGTGGTAGATGCCACGGTTCGTAGCATGGAAGGGACAAGGGAACGAGCCAGATACTCTCACAGTTTATCATGTGCAGATTAGACCCATCTCCGGCAGGCTTTCCGAACCTCGACGCGGGCCGGGGGCCTGCCTGGCTAGCGCAGCCCCGGTCGCCGAGGCCTCATGGCCGGGTCGTGGACCGCGCCCCAGGCACCGCCGAAGCTCCGGGGTCTTAGGCATAACCCCCCGTCGGGCCAGCCTAGATTCTCGAGGCAGGCAGCGGTGCACGACCTGGCCAGTTCCACCCCGACCATCAGCGCCGAGGCGCCGGGTGCTTTGCTGCCCCGCGGCTAGCGACCCCGGGCATAGTCGAGCGGTCTGTCCCCGCGGCCTTGCTGCCCCCGGGGGCACGGAGAGCCCCCGGATCCGGAAGACGGAAAGGGTCAAACCTACGACTTGACCGTCTCCGCAAGGCTCGCGCCCGGTTGCCCACAGCCCCTCGGTGCCGAGCTCTCAGGGCAGGCGTCTACCCCAAGCCCCAGAAAGGGGACCGGGGTGCTACGACGTTTCAAGCCGGATGGGCCTGGCACTCGGCGTTCCCGAAGGTGAGCAGCGATCTCGGCCCCGGGACTGTGCTCGCGGAGCCATGCCTGTCCTTTCCAAACATCCAGATACGTAATCTTATCCAACTTTACGCATCGCTCAATTCCTATTTCTTCCCCGTTTGTATGGCCTTGTGTCTCGTTCTCCTCGGCCCCGGGGGCAAAGCGGAACTCGCCACTGCCTACCCGGTCAGAGTCGGTTCCCAAGGGGCTCCCGGCGAGCCAAAAGGTACGGACTTAGTGCTTTGGCCATACCTAACCCACGCGGGGCATTTTTCGTATTCCCTCTTCCAGCAGTTTTCTCCCCGGGTCGGAGCGCTCGGGGGCATGGAGGGCCCCCGGGCCCGAAGGACGGCCGCAGGAGGAGTCAGAAGGGGACTGCCGCCTTCATCGACTTCCTCATCGGGCATCGGCTCCACAGGGTGCTCGCCGCGATCGAGGAACCCTGCCTCCGTCGCAGCGGTCTCAGCCACAGCTTCCGGCGCCTCCTCGTGAACCAGCACGGCTTCCTCAACACTTCATATTTCCAACCCAGGTCCCTGGGTCCCGGGTACATATTCGTCGCATTACAGCCGGGGCCTCCGGGTCCCGGCCCATATCTGTTCCCGGCGAACCAAGCTCCACCAGCTCAAGACGAACCAGGCGGACCCAGCGTCCCCTCGTTTCTTCAAAGACGTGGCCCTGTTCCTGCTCGGAGCGGTTCCGGCCGAGCAACAGGGCCAGGGGCCACTGTCGGCGAAACGGGACTGGGGGTCCCCACAGTCGTCGAGGACGCGTGGGTCTTCGGCCACATCAGTTCCCCCAGGGCCACATCCCGCGCAAGAGAAGGCCGGCTACGGACGCTTCCCTGCTAAGTACCTGGGCGCGAGCTCTACCTCGGCCTGGGTGCGCTCTCCCCGAGCAAGTTGCAACAACGGCTCTCGGACCTTCCCGGTCCCGGGAACCACCTCCTTGGACCCCGGGTCCCGAGGGCCATCCCGTGCCCGGGCCCGGCGCCCGGTCCCAGGAACCACCTCCTCGAGCCCCGGATCCGAGGACCATCCCGTGCCCAGGCCCCAGCGCCCGGTCCCGGGAACCACCTTCACGAGCCCCGGATCCGAGGACCATCCCGTGCCCAGGCCCCGGCGCCCGGTCCCGGGAACCACCTCCACGAACCCCAGGTCCCGAGGACCATCCCGTGCCCGGGCCTCCCGGTCTCGGGTCCCACAGCTTCAGCCCCAGGTGGCGTCCCCGGGGCACATTGCAAACGCTCCTGGTCCCGGGCGCCGCTCCCCGGGTCCGGGACTCACATCTTCCGCCCCGAGGAGCTCTGGAAGTAGGCCTCGAAAAGATCGGTTTCTTCCGATTGGATCGGCTTCGGCTCCGGTTTAGATCGGCCTCCCCTGGCGATCGGCATCTCCCGGCCGATCGGCATCTTCCGGTTTGATCGGCATCTCCCGTCCGGATCAGCCTCTCCCAGTGATCGGCCCCTTCCGGACGGCAGCGGACCAACTTTCCAACTACCAGCCTTAATGACGGGGCAACGGGGCACGTCGCTCCTGTCGTCCGCGCGGCCACGCGTGGGCGTCTCACGATGGCCCCCCGTGGACACACGTTCGCGCCGTCAGAGACTTTTGACTTCGGCGGCGAGGGCGTGCGCCGTCACATCCCCACGACTTCACCACCCACTGCATACCAACTCCAGCGTGGCTCAGCAGGCGGACGTGTCCAGGACGTGGGCGCAGCAGGCGGCAGCAGGCGGACGTGCGCGACAAGACAGCGACAAGACAAACCATACTTAGCTCTCTCACGTATCAGGGCACTGTGGACTCCCCTTATACGATAAAAGGAGGATCCATGCCTCTGGCTGGGGGGGGGGGAACTCTCGCCGGCTTAGACAATTCACAAGCTCTGTCTCCAGCCTTAGATAACTAAGGAAGCTCCTTAGATAGCGAGAGAGGTCTTCTTTTTCCTCGGGTCCGGCCGCTGGTAGAGCGGCCTGAGCACCTCTAGTTCCTTCCCGGGCTATCTCCCGAGCTCCCTGGGTTCACCTTGTAACAGCATAACATATTCATCATCCACATAGCAAAACACACAGGAGTAGGGTATTACGCTTCCGCGCGGCCCGAACCTGTCTACCTCCTCCTGTCTCCCTTGCGTGCCACCGTTCCGATGCCGCAAGCCGTCCTGGGACAACTCCCCTGGCCGAACTCAAAAGGGGGGTCTCCAGACTCCCCGCGGTTGGAGTTCCATCCTCCGACAGGCGCGGGCACGAACGGAGTTAGGTGAGGAGCGAGGGGCGCGGGGAGGGGTGTGGGCGTGGACAGAGTTAGGTGAGGAGTTAGGTGAGTGCGCCGTTACGTCTGAAGAGAGTGCTTTGTCCATCCATATCTGACCGCAGATAGCAATCCATCCAACGGACAAGAGTATGCCGCACGGATGGGGCTGTGCTTTATAAAGCATAGTAGCCCATCTCTCTCTCTCTTTCTATATATATATATATATATAGGACATTCAATTCCTCGACTATTTCAATTTCTCGATCGCCGTAAAATATCCTCTAAAATTCTAGCTTCCATAAATATTCCCGAGTTATCGATTCCCAAAAAGAAATAATATCCAAATATCCGAAATATTCCTATATTCCGAAAATTCGATTTATCCCCAAAATATTCTTATACTTTGAAGGTTCCAAAGTTCCTTGGATCTCCCCAACTCCAAATAAATATTTCGATTCCCATAAACACCCGAAAATTCCCGAGTTTCCGAGATATATGTGTGTGTGTATGTATGTATGTATGTATGTACATATCAAAATATTCGTGACACTCTAAAAATTTCGAACATTTACCCAATCCCCAATATTTCTGTTTATTGCTTGAAATTCTAAAATTCAATTTCCAAAATTTTGAAAATTTTCAGGAAAACCTTCGCTTTCCCCTTTCTTTCTCCTCTTTTCCTCTTTTCTCTTTTTCCCCTTCTTTTTTCCTCTCTTCCTCCCTTTCCTGTTCATCTTCCTCCAGATTCCTTCTCTCTCTTGGCTAGAGCTCGGCCCAGCCTAGCCTGCCCCCTGCGTGCCTCGGCCTGGCCTCCCGTGCGCCACAACGCTTGGCCCAGCCCGCCGCCGCCTCGGGCCCGCTCGGCCGCGCCTTGCGCAGCCGCCACAGCCGCCTGCTCGGGCCCGCGTCAGCACCCACGCCGCCGCCCTGCGCAGCGCCCTAGCTTGCCCTACCCCTGCAAATAGCTGCGCCGCCCTGTGCTCTAGCTGCCACTTCGCCTGCTGCCCTAGCCACGCCAGCGCCGCCGCCTCTCTCTTCTGCCCAGCGTCGCCGCCCTGTTCGGAGAGCGCCGCCGCCGCTCTCCAGTCTCGCCGCCCGTGCGCCGCGCCGCCGCCTCTGCTGCAGCACGGCAGGCCGCCGTCGCCTCTGCCCTGCCGCGCCAACCCCCGCCTCTGCCTTGTGGCCGCCTGGCTCGGCTGCTCCCGAGCGCGCCGCTGCCCTGCGCGCTGAGCTGCTGCCGCCGCCGTCGTGCGGCCGTTGCCTCTGCATCCTCATCCTCCTGCTGGTGAGCATCGACTCCCCGGTTCCATCTTTTCTCTTCCCTCGGTTCGGCGTCATCGTCGTCGGACGTCGCTATGCCGTCTCGGGCAACCCCGGGTCCACCCCTCCTCGCAGCACCGTCGCTGGGAACGTCCTCGCCGTCGACTGTGCCGCCACTCCTTGCCGCCGGCCGCCGCCCGACCCCCTCGGCCGAGCGCTATGGCATGTTCGCTCGGCCCCGGGCCACCGACAGGCTGGCCCCGCAGGCATCCCCATCTTTTGTCTGACAAGCCGAGCCCACAAATGCCTCCCCTCTAGAGAATGACAAGTAGGGCCCGGCGCATCTCCCCACGTGTGACCGACAATTGGACCCCACGAACAGATCAAGGAATCTGAGCCATCCATCTCAAGCTGATCAGATCAGAGCCGTTCGATCAATTGGATTTAATCTCCACCATCGGATCTCCATAAAACCCTAGGGCTCAATCCAAGCCGTTGGATCGCCGAGATCGAATCCTAGCTGTTGACTCTTTTTAATCTAGTTAGAGCCACCTCAGCCCTAGCCTGTCCACCTCAGCTGTCACCTTGGCATTTTATCCACGTGTGCTGCCACGTTATAGATCCACCACCTCTCTTTATCTCTTGGTCCATGGACCTGGTCCACGAGAACTGAGCCGTTGATAGTGGGCCCCACTATTGTACACAGCAAAATATTTATTTTAATCCAAAAATTCAGAGAATATTCTAGGGAATATTTTTTTTCAATTCTTTTCGGATTTTCTCTGAATTCAATCTTCCGGCAGCCATATCTTTTCCGTCCGAACTCTGATTCGACCTGTTCTTCTTCCTAAATTCATCTAAAATTATGATCTACCTGTTTATGTACTGTTTATTTGGAATTTCTTAGGGTTTTTTCTTGTTTTACGTGTAATCGCGTATTTTCGTCGTTTCGAAGGATCGCGAAGACCGAGGAAGAGTTCGGAAGATTTGCGGAAGACGCTTGCGATTGCAAGGCAAGTCATATGATAATCCCCTTGATTATGTTGATCCTATTTGTGAAAGCTATTTTATTTTAATATTATTGCATGAAATGTTTTAGAATGTCATTATTCCGGGTATTTATTTATTATCCAATATTCCTTAATAATTATGGCCACTTTGATGTTGATATCTGTACCTTGGTACCCTAGGTGTCTAATATGGACTAGCTGGATATGTAATTCATTATCTAGCTAGATTATTTAGGTTCTGCTTAGCTATGCCTAGAAACTTTAGCGTCATTTTATGTGAGAATTAATGATTCACTCACCGATAATTCATGGTTAATGGTTATTGTTTCACGACAGTGGTCATGGCTGGTTAATTAATTGTGCTAACTAAAACTTGACTGAATAGTTAGTTGTGAGCACCAGAGTTGTGAATGTTGCTAGCAGTGCTCATGACGGTTAAGGACCGGTTCGCGGACTACTTCTTGCGAAGCAACACTCGTGCTAACCACAAGCTAGAATAGGATAGCGGGATTTAAAGTGTGCCAAGATTAATAAGAGGCACCAGGGCTTTGTTTGTGGCTGATATAAGTCCACACATGGTAGTGTCAATAAGTCCATACTCTAGACGTTGAGTCGTCTTGCGGGAAGATACTTGATCACCCCTATCGGAGATCGAAGGCTTGGCGGGAAGCTCTCTTATTGTGCGAGTTATATGGATAATCTTGTCATAACTTTTTTTCGAGGTACCGTACAGTGATATGTTGTGGGGTTATGTCTAGAGCATCTCCAGCAGGGACACCAAACTCAGCCCCCAAACAGTTTTTGGGCGTGAGATAAAAATTTTAGGATCCAGCAGGGACCCTAATAGGCCCCCTAAAATGAGGAGGCCCCCAAATCCAGCCCCCAAGCCCCCAGTCCTGGGGGCTCTACACCATAGCCCCTATCAACGTTTTTTTGGCGCCTACGACATTTCCTCAAGCCCCGCAGCCTCCCGCCCGGCCTCCTGCGCGCCGCCTGCGCCGCCTGCGCCTCCCGCTGGCCTCCTGCCCACCGTCTCCGCCTGCGCCGCCCGGCCTCCTGCGCGGCGCCTCCTGCCCGGCCTCCTGCCCCGCCGCCTCCCGCCTGTGCCGCCCGGCCTCCTGCGCGCCGCCTGCGCCGCCTCCTGCCAGCCTCCTGCCCCGCTGCCTCCCACCTGGCCTCCTGCACGCCGCCTCCCGCCTACGCCGCCCTGCGCCGCCCAGCCTCTTGCGCTGCGTGTGTGTGTGTGTGTATGAGTACTACTAGCTGCATATTTCTACGGTGAAAAATAATAGAAAAAGAAATAGGGGCTGAGAAATGGGGGCTGTTGCTGAAGTTCGGAGCATTTTGGGGTCCAAAGGAAAATAGAGACACCCCCATTTAACATTTGGGGCTCTAAAATAAGGGCTATTGCTGGAGATGCTCTAAGTAAATTGGTACACCTCTGGTCAGAGTAAAACTATTCAAATAGCCGTACTCGCGGTTAATGGACAGGCCTAGCAATGTTTTCTATGATTAGTTCCACACTACTCATCAATGCTGATAAATGGTGGAATTTGATAGCTCCAGTTTGGAGGAATATGGCTTGGGCCTGAACTGCGTTGGAGCGCTGTTCAGTGGTTGATTTAATATTGATTAATAATTAAACCATACTTGTCGGAGGATGAAACCTCGACGGCGGGAAGTCAGGAGACCCCCCTTTTGAGATTCGGCCAGGGAGTAGTTCTCAGGCGAAGCGACGTCAAGGTGTAGAAGAAAGATACGCAAAGGAGACGGTAGAAGAAACTGCGGGGTCGGACGTCCGCAACCGTGTGAAGCAGAGAACGAAGGCAGAAGGGTCTGGACCGTCCTGAGCGTAGTAATCGCGCGGGGCGCCGAGGAAGACGACGAACAGCGCACAAGAGCTACGAGGATTTATACAAGGTTCGGGCCGCCGGAGCGTAATACCCTACTCCTATGTGTTTGCTATGAGGTGGTGAAGAATGGTTATAGGGTGAGCTCAGCGAGCTGAGAGAAGAACTGTCGTGTGAGAATGAGCTCGAGTGCTGAGAGCTGGGAGTTAGAGGTCCTCAGTCGAGTCTGAGTGTCTAAGGCGGGAGCTCCAGCTGGGAGAGTCCCCTTCTAAATGTGGCATGGATCCTCCTTTATAGGCGAGGGGAGTCCACAGTGCCAGTACATGGGGAGAGAGGAAGCGCTGTCTTGTCGCACGTCTCCGCCTACTGCCACCTGCTGCGCCCACGCCGGGGTAGGTTGGCTGCGGGCGGCCTAGTCTTCGGGACGTGAGGATGTGACGGGATGTGACGGGATGTGACGAGTCGTCTTGCCGCTCGGCTGCGGGCGGCTGAAGTACAAAGATGTGACAGAGGCTGTCGCCCTCCGCTGCCATAGGGCAGAGAACCGAAGTCATCTCAGTCAAAAGTCTCTAACGGTATTGACGGGTGTTCACGGGGGGCCGTCCTGGGACGTCCACGCGTGGCAAAGCAGGCGACAGGGGCGACAGGCCCTGTCGTGTCGTCATTAATGTAGGTAGTTGGGGACTGCTCCGCACCGAAAGTAATGGCACAACGAGCGGCCAAAGAGCTTACTTGAGCTTTGACCGTGAAAACTAGCATCGGCAGTCGGTCAGTCGGCCCCGGGCCTGGGCGTCGGCACCCGGGACCGAAAGGATCGTCACCCGGGCACCGGAAGGACGTACTTGGGTGAGGCGCACCCGGGCACGGGAGGGCGCGCTCGGGGAAGGCGCTCCCGGGCCGGGGAAGACACACCCGGGCACGGGAGGCGCGCTCTGCGGGACGACGACCATAGCCGGCTGTCTTTTGTGCAGAACGTGGGCCCGGAGGGGCTGACGTGGCCGGGGATCCACGCGTCCCCGCAGACTGTGGGACCCCCAGTCCCATTTCGCCGACAATACTGTTTCAATGTTTTTAAATGTAGATGTTTTAAATGTTGTTTTATGCAAACGAGCCATACTATGTCTTTTCTTTGGTATCTTGTTGTATTACATTGCATTTTCTAGTATGGCTTGTTAAATATGGTGGGTGGTACTCAGTCTTGCTATATCACAATTATCAGAGTGAAGATTCGCGAGGAGGAGAAGTTGGTATTTGGCTTATACTCCGGTTGAGCTACCTGTGGCTTAGCGCTGAAGCTATGCTAGTTGCCGTCCCGCTGCTGTTTCTTCTATGTGAGGACTAAGTACCTTTTTTGTAAGTATTTATCGTTTATCGTTTTGATTATGTTTATCAATTGTCGATTTATGTACCTCGGCTAATTCCTGGACGAGAATTTATTGTATAAATTAGTTTTGAAAATTCTGGTGAATTTTTGGATGTGACAGCCTGCACCCATGCCCGTGCCATTGCTGTTCCCGCCCACCGCGTCAGAAGAGGGGGGGAGGAGGGGGCCACTACCCCGTGCTCGGGAGAGAAGAGAGACGAGAGAAGAGAGCTAGGAAGAAGAGCAACCATAGAAGAGGATACAAGTTGCGAGAGAAATATTGCATGGCTGTCGCTCGGCTCGACTCAATCCATCTGTACTGGCTAATTAGAAAAAACCAGCACTATATCTTCTAATTAACAATATTTAATACTATCAGTACCGGTTTTTAATAAACCGACACTGATGTGGTGTCATCAATACCGGTTCTTGTTCATAGAGAGTGTGGACCGAGCAGGTGGGCGAAACACCACCTATCAGTGCTGAGTTTTCTTTAACCGACACTAATAAGACGGTACGATTGAGCAGTTCTATAGTAGTGTAACTTTTTTTTTGATTTGATTATCATGATACCTTATAGTCCTCAATTGTTAACATGGTGGATCCATTAACCCCTCTTAATAATATAGGAGTATATGAGAGTATTAATGGTTAACATGAGCCTACCGCTGGAAGAGAAGCGAGCACGCGGGGAACGCCACCCCTAGATCCAAGGAGGTTGTCGCTCGATCCGCCAGGAGCTCGCCGGATCTACGAGGTAGTCGCCGCCGCCGCCAGGAAGCCGCACGACCTCCGCACTCCCTGCCATCACTGGCCGCTCGTCGCACCATCACCGCCCCCGATTCTGCTTCAAGAAGACGGTCGCAGCCCGATAGAGGCGCCGTGTCGCCGGATCGACGGGAAGGAGCGCTCGCTGGGGAGCTCGTCGCCTGGGAGCTCGCCGCTTGGGAGAGAGTCGTCGGTAGCCACCGGGGAGAGAAAGAGGGGAGAGGGAGAGGCGGCGCCCGCAGGAACTCACCGAGCCAGAGCCGTCCCGATGTGCACAGCTGCGGAGGCCGCCGCTTCGATCTACAACGCGCCGTCCCGATCTGTGCCACCGCTTCGATCTGAGCCGCTGCATCATTTGGAAAGTATGAGGTCTGAAATAGATGGTAAGTGCTGTCATACAAAATTGAAGCCACCTCTTGAAGCCGCCACTTATATTGTAGAGAGATTTTAAGAGGTTTGTGGTATTTGTAGGGTGAGTGCTCGCCGCACTATAAATAACTTTAGTTATCTATATAATAGTGGATTGTCACTATTTAAGCCGTTTTCATGGTTCGCTAGATTAACAAATCATAGAGAAAACAAAAGATTTTTGCCTATCACTCTTAGCTCTAGATCGATCAATTTGTGATATCAGGATCCAAGCGAGGTTATTATCCATCTTGCCATGCCAGTGCCAACAACGTCCACTAGCCTTTAATTTGTTCTTTCTTCTCTACCATACCATGCATCACCTTTGTTTCCCTAATCACTCGGTCCCTCCGTAATTCCCACATGGTTTTATATCGGTTTGACCTCCTCCACCCATAATCGTAATATCTCTAGGCATGATGTTTTAATCTCATAGGTTTATTTCTATGTACATGATTTCTCTAATCTCATAGATTTATTTTTATGTATATTAAAAAATTTCTAAGTACAAATTTATATCGGTAAAGGAGTTTGAGTCAACTAAATTTACTGAAATGAGTAGTTGTGATTAAGAACTTTGAACATAAAAAACTTGTGTTGAAGTACAAGTGAATCGTCCGTCCTTATTCACCAGCTTAACTTTACTGTGTGCAGTTACAAGAGCTTTGTAGCTAGCTCAAATGTTTTGTGTTCACATATAGGATATACCTGAATCATTTTGTATAAAGAATCTGGTAGCATATTGGTATTTGAGTTAGATATTTTCTGTTCTACCTTGGATCCAGAACATGATAATAGATTTTCCAATCAAAAAATAGCAGAAAAACACAAGTTGTTTACTGCGCTTTACTAGCTAGTTATCCGCGATTACAAGTTTTGGCCAACTTTAAGTAGAAAGTCTAATTGTTTGTTTAAAAATACAAGATAATTAATGAAATTCAATTATATTAATAGGCTTGCTCCCTCTTAAGTTTTATTTACAATCAATACGGCCAAATTACCAAATAATGAACACCAAGTTGACGTGTAAGACTTATATATGGTAATAGAGATTAAATACTTTAATTGATCCAATCATTATTTATCTGTAAAACATGTTCTCAACTCATATATCTGTTACAAGGTGCCTTTGTAGCACTTGTCTGTGTTACTGTACTATATGCTTGTAACACGTTTCTTCACCCTGTTGAGTTTGTGTTACAAGGCCTCTCTTGGGACACAAGACGTGTTGCTGGTTATTTCCCTGTAACACAACTTGTGTTACAAGGATGTGTTACATTAGCCCTGTACTAATGCTTTTTAGGTAAACGATAGGTAGCATACACAACTTAACATGGTATTAGAGTAAGAGTTCTCCATGTGATATGGGTCTCATAACTAAAATGTGATGGGGATTGTTGACGTAAAGTGAACTGTCCATGTGCTTCAATACAATGTACTAGTGCAGAAATGTGATCACTCATTACTAGAAAACGGAGATTTCATGAGGGTTAAAATACTATCACGAAAATAAAAATACCGTCACTAAAATATTTTCATGACGGTCCACCCTCACGAAAACCCCTCACGGATCAGAAGCCAGGAAAATATCATTTTTGAGGCGGTTAACCGTCACGAATTATTTTCGTAGCGGTGCTCACCGTCATGAAAATTACGAGACCACCCGGTCTGTATTTCGTGACGGTGGGTGCTCACCGTCACGAAAATTAAGTTCCCAGGAGGTCACCCATCCTCTCACCACTCCGGAGTTTTAACGGGAGCCGGTGTTTTAGTGCTGGTATAATCACATCTGAAATGGTTACATCGCCGGTGGGTCTAATCCTTTCTTGTCCAAGTAGAGAGGCGATGGTACTGTATTATTTTCATGGCGGTTTTTGATGCACCGTCACGAAAACAATTACTTTTCGTGACGGTGTGTCAAGCACCATCACGAAAATATGTTTTCGTGGTGGTTTTTGATGCACCGTCACAAAAATTGTGATTTTCGTGAGAGTGTATCTAATACTCTCACGAAAATTCAACGCCGTCACGAAATCTCGATTTTCTGGTAGTGACTGTCGTTTTGTAACTGGTGTTGAGCATGCGATAGTGATATAAAAATGTGCCATTACCGATTCCACAATTGGCGGTGTTTGGGAGTATATCACTGTCAGTTCCTCACATGAACCAACAATGCTACCCATTGTCATCCAAAATAACAATACAATCAACAGGCAAATTTCATTTGAGATCATCTCACATCTGACAATTTTCATTTACAACCAGCTGTCATATTTACAATAATTTTCATTTACAAGAGAAAACATTTACTACAGATCATTTTTTTTTGACATTTATACATCAATTCACATCAAGATATCCATATATCAACTTGGATCAAAACAAAAAAAAACATCAACTCACACAAGGCACCGCCCCATCCCCCTCCCCCCCCTCCTCACCGTCTCCCTAGCGTTGTCCAACGTCCATCAACCTGAGTGATGCCAGATCCTTCGTCCACAGGTGTCCCCGGTGCTGGACCTGTTGTCTCCAGCACCAGACCGTTGTCCCCAGCCTCCAATACGCCAGATCCACACCATCTAAGCTACCATTGTCGTCGTTCCATCTAAGCCGCCACCATCATAGTGCCTCCCAATCTACCTAGCTTCCCTTCCCCCCTCCCCTCCTCCTCAGCGGCGCAGGGCCAGGTCCAATGTGACGATGCCTCCCCATGGGGGAGAAGGGTGATCTGAGAGGGAGAGCTGACCACTGTGACAATGAGGCTTAAGAAGGGGGCGGCATCAGCATTGCGGCTAGAGGAGGCTAGGGTTGGAAGAGATATATGAAGACAACAAGAGAGATACAGGGGAGGAGGGACGGTTAGGGACATAAAACAACTTTTGTCGGGACGGTGAGCTCTGATAGTAGCAATTCATCTAGATCACGGTTCATTAAAAAAAGGTATTGCTAGTATTACTGCTGGTTTTTATTACTAAAACTATCACTGCTGGTTCAGTTCCAACATTCAATTTTTTTTGTTCAGACCTCTTTATCACTGCTGATTCTGAAAGAACTGATAGTGATCATAAGCTGGTAATTGGCTTTTTTACTAGTTATCGTAATTGAAATTTTTTAGTCTTTACACTCCTTAACTTTATAGACAAATGTACATGCATGGTCATGATATTTACAGCGCGGTGATGTGGCGAGTGGCCTCGACAGGCCACATTAGAGCCAACCCACCAGCTCGGCCAGAGCCATGCCCCCACCAGGCTCCTCATACCCTGTAGAGGGCACGGGTGCCCCGGCAGAGCTAAGGCCACTCACACTTGGGGCACGGCTCTCAAGCCGTTGTGCCTAGCCCTACCCCCTCCTCCTTCCAAGAGGCGGTGGCTAGATCTGACAGAAAGTGGAAGCGCCGTGGACAAGATTGGTGAGCGAATTAGCATAGCAGAGGAGGGGGGAAGAAGAGTACCGCCAAGGACGTAGCTGCAGGACACTGCCACGGCTGAGCTCGTCTTGCTAGATTTGTGGTTCGATCGAGGAAGTGGCGCAGAGGACCGTCGACGTCGATGAAGACAACAACGACTAGGGCCAGCACCTCGCCGAGCTCCATGTGAGACCCACGCGCGCCACTGAGCTTCTTTTTGCTAGATCTGCGTCGCTGGTGAGGGAGGAGAAGAGGGGCTGCCTCGTCCACAATGAGTTCGTCGGCCTGAGCCAGAGGACGATGACGGTGGCAACTCCCGGCTCTTGTTGCTACTGCCGCCGAGCCCCTCTCGGCTCCAACAGCCACCGCCGCCTCGATTTGAGCTTCGTCACATCCGTCCTCGATCCGTGATGCTAGGAGGAAGGAGTAGTTGCAGTGGCCAGAGCAGGGAGAAGCTACGGTAGCTAGAGCAGGGAGAAATTATGGCGGTTTTAGCGAGGGACAGCTATGGCAGCAGCGGGAGTGGGGAGGGCAGCTACGGCTGCGCCACTCGATAGAAGTGGAATGACAATGAGTGCGTTTATGTGACAATGAGGGTGAGAGATGAGTGGCGGGGAGGGGAAAGTGGAATGGTGTGAGCCTGTGAGGATGACAAGTGGGCCAGGAGAATTATAGGGTATGCGTGTGGTTTGATTTCTTGCTTGAAGGCTCATAGTGTGAAAACTCCAACATATATATTTGATAATAGAAAATATGCTAAGGGCTAATACAAAAATCGTTGAGGGCTGAAATGAAAAATAGTGAAAGGGTAGCTTCCGCTGTATAGGGTAGTTTCTTTGCAATGGCCTTATTCTACGTTTCACACTCTCTCCCCCTGAGGCCACTTGAAGGAGTGGTTTGCATTGTGAATGTCCTCAGTGGCTGCATTGCCTGCTTTTTCTGTAGGATGGGGGGCCAGGTAGCTACAGGGACTACCGGTGGTTGCATTCGTGGGTTCCAAAATCGACAATGTATGCCATGACAACACCCAAAAAGCTGTGTGTACTCATTTGGTTGTCAACCAAAGTACCTTTTGGTGGATGTGCAATGTACTAGTTCCATCCCAATAACCTCGTTTCTAGTCATTTAAATTAGTATGAAGAGAAAAAGATTAAAGTGTCCCTTATTAATACTCCCTCCGTTATATATTATAAGATATTTTAACTTTTTTAAAAGTCAAACCTCTTTAAGTTTATTAATTTTATAGCAAAACGTAGCAACTTTTACAATGTCAAACTAGTTTCATTAAATCCAAAATTAAGTGTATTTTGATAGCATATTTGTTTTGTGTTGAAAATGTTGCTATGTTTCTCTATAAATTAGATCAAACTTAAATAAGTTGAATTTTAAAAAAGTCAAAACGTCTTATAATATGAAACGGAGGAAGTAGAAAAATATTATTGGTAGGTTGGTTAGTTAATACGTATGGAAGGGATAAAACTTCTAAACTACGAGCCGAAGATAGATTAAGAGGATAGAAATAAATTTATTTTAGGATAAAAATGGTAGATGCTACTAGTAGAAAATAAATTATTTTGGGACCGAGGGTGCAACAATCTCTAGCTAGGTTGGTGCATATATGTGGTGTCTCATGTATAGCTAGATTCTCCGACAGTTAATGAATTGCATCTACACACCACTACTAGGACAGGTGAAGATCCCTAGCGTCAAAAAACACTCGGTAACAATGCCAAAACACTTGTAATATAACAACTCCGAACACTCACTAAAAGTCTTGCTGAGTGAAAAATTCACTCGGAAGTGACATGCAGTTCCCGTGCTGGCTTCATGTGTGTATTTATGAAAATACTCAGAAACAGTTGGAAGTTAGCGAGTGTCTAGACTCCACTCGGTAACGTTCCACTAACGGTACTACGGACTTCCAAACGGAAATGTTGAGCTTGCCGAGCGTTTAGAACACAAGGGCGTTAACCATGTCGTCAGCACGTCCGGTGTGTCTCAACGTAACACTCGGTAATCTAAAATTCTTACCGTGTGTACTTTTACATTTACCACTCGGGATGCACTGTCGTGTTGCCGTGTGTTTCAGCTACTGTACACGGTAACCTTTTTTTAAAAAAATGTATTCGTTTGCTACTAATTGATGTACACTAATAATCTCCAGATAAAAGCTTAGTTAAGCTTGTAATAAACCCGTCAGCGCAATCAAACATTCAACAAGCTAAAGTATTACAACCAAGGTTATTATTAATTGACATGCAACTGTAGTAAAAAAAGAGAAATATTGAACATACATCTCAATAACCATCAAAGAATGCACTAGCCCTACGCAATCCTAAGAAAATAACCTGAAAAAACGGTTTAAGCTCTCAACACTTGAAGCACCGTCCTGAACTCAACAAGAATGTGACGCACAAACATCTCTAGCAAGATGGCTTCTTGAAGACCATAACCCACTCTGAACTGGTAAGGGGCCGGCAATCACCTAAGACAATATATAATGGTAAACTTGTCTTAGGTTGATATATAACCAACCAGTAGTAACTGCTGATAACCTAATCAACGAACAAAATGATATGTTTCAAAATAGGTGGTAATCAGCAGCTAGCCATTCACAGCATAAACAAGAGAACTTGTACAACTGAGAAATCGGGGTGAAGTATCCTTAAACAGTTATCACAGTGTGCATAGATAGGACACTCGGTAGGATTTCAGTGCTACGTAGCGTTTTCCATTAATTCACACTCGGTAATTTCATACTCCCTCCGGATCCATCCAAAATATAACAATTTCTAGTATTCAAAATTTGTCATAAAATATAACAAATTCTTCACCTACATTCTCTTCTCAACCAGTCACTATCTTTCACCTTTTAATTTCTTCACCTATTTTTATACTCAATCAATCACAATCTTCCTCTATTTAATTTTACCTAAGAAATAGGGATGGTTCGAATCTGTGTTAGGGGTGAAAAACCCCTCGCTTTCCGTGAGCATTTTCTCGAACTGCTAAACGGTATATTTTTTATAAAATTTTATATCTAAAAGTTGCTTTAAAAAGTCATATTAATCTATTTTTCAAGTTTGCAATAGCTAATACTCAATTAATCATATGCTAATGACTTACCTTGTTTTACGTGAACTTCTTCTTCTTCCTTTCTCTCACCTTCAAACTATGACTTAATATTCGTGTCTAAACTTAAAACTTATATATTTTAAGACGAAGCCAGTAGTAAACACTTGGTAACCTTGGCAGGTAGCAGGGAGGCTCTCCCGATCTGGTAGTGCACTACAACACGTACCGTACACATCGTTGCGAAGCAGTTAACTATCAGGCAGAAACGCTATATATATGCACGGCATGAGTTGATGCCTTAACAGCTCAAATAGATGCACGGCATGAGTTGATGCCTTAACCGCTCAAATAGATGGCGAATATATTGATTGGAAGATAATATAAAAATTCGAAGAAGTTTCTCCACAATGGAAGAAGAAGCTAAATGAAGAAATATTTAAGAAATTAAAACAAGAAATAAACGAAAAATTTGAAGAAATAAGAAAAGCATATGATGATAAATTTGATATTTCTTTATTCGAGATGGATACTATGGATATCGGAGGTCATGGGCAGCTAGACCATTAGAAAGAATAGTTAACATATGAAATATATATGAAAAGTTAAATTGATAAGGTATTATCAATCTTTTGGGCGTGGATAAACATATACGCTTAATTGAATCAACGCCTAAAGTACCTCAATTATATGGACTAACTAAGATAAAGTAAAAAATAAGTCTAGAAGGACACTCTATAAGAATAGAGTGATAATGGAGGAATACTCTACAAGCGTAGAGTGATAATGCACGCAGCTTAGACCGAATAAATCCAGAAGTATATATATATAGATAGAGAGATGGGCTACTATGCTTTATAAAGCACAGCCCTATCCGTGCGGCATACTCCTGTCCGTTGGATGGATTGCTATCTGCGGTCAGATATGGATGGATGGAGCGCTCTCTTCAGACGTAACGGCACACTCACCTAACTCCTCACCTAACTCCGTCTGCGCCCGCGCCCCTTCCCGCGCGCTCGCGCCCGCGCCCCTCGCTCCTCACCTAACTCCGTTCGCGCCCGCTCCCCTCGCTTGCGCCCGCGCCCACGCGCCTCCCGCTGACAGGCCAGGCCCGCCTGTCAGCATCGTCTTCCTCCTCCGTCCGAATCGGGCGGAGGGAAAATCCCCGGAGCCATCCGATCCGGCGCCGCCTCTCGCCTCCTCCCGCGCTCGCACTCGGTTCAAACGGGCGCGGATGGAGTTAGGTGAGGAGTTAGGTGAGTGCGCCGTTACGTCTGAAGAGAGCGCTCCGTCCATCCATATCTGACCGCAGATAGCAATTCATCCAACGGACAGGAGTATATCGCACGGATGGGGCTGTGCTTTATAAAGCATAGTAGCCCATCTCTCTCTCTATATATATATATATAGCCGTAAATATTCTAGGCAGTAGGGCATGTATGTACCCTAGCTGGCTGGTGAGATGTGTTCAAATATTCTTGCTGGTACTGCATGCTGCTGTGGCTTTATAGTGGTTTTGGCGCACGTATTCAGAGCTGCAAACTGCAAACTTCTGTAGGCATGCACGGGCCGGGTTTAGGGATGAAAGATGCCTTGGGAAATGGATTAATTATATTGGTGGATAGAGAGGAAACTCGATCGTATGTTGCACGAATATGCTCCTTATATATCCAGGTGAACCTACGCACGTTCTGGGAATCTAACTTCCCGCTTGTATGTATAGGCAAAGTATATACACACATATACATATACATACATATATTTTTTAGATAATGGATAGTTATCCGGTCTCTATACGCATAAATAGATATACACAGCCAAAAGTTATATGGATACTTAGATTCTAGATCTTATAACTGAGAAATAATAAAGAAAACGAAAAGCCTAGAAGACTAAGCTTCGGTATTACGTTGCACGATGAGCCCTGCCGCACCAAAAATCGCACTGAGTCGATCTTGATACGTAGCCTGAACTCCTACACCCTGCATCCGCTTTTCATCCATCTTTAACCGGCTCCTTCACCACCCTACCCCATTCTATCGGCCAATCCCTAGTCGATCCAAACCCGGCAGTTCTCAGCCCCTAGGGCCTTCGCTCACCGACACCATCCAGTGGGGGTAGAGAAGGAGAAGCCCCTCCAACTCAGTTTGTCGTAACGCAATAGATTTGAGCAAAAACACCACAGATCCAGCAACACTTAGGCCCCAGATCCAGCGTCACACCCAATCTGTTGACGGCATTGCCAACCAGCCCTCCATCATCCTACCGATGTCGCTTCTCGTTGTAGTCATCTTGCATACAGAGGAAAACCAGATCAGGCCATTAGGCCGAAATCTGCCATCATCCCGCTGTCCGTCTGACGACAAGCTTAGACCCTCACGCCGGCCACACCTATGTACCTCCACATCCCACCTCATCTGCAGACAAAGTTGCCGTTGCGCGGCATCGAACGACGCCGGCGAACTCCATCCCTCCTCTCAACCGGGCATGCCCTAGCTGCCGCTATGCAGACTCCCTGGTCAGCACCTCTGACTGCGCCAAAGAGCTCCGGCCTGCCTCTTCGCTAGTGGCGCTCCATCTGCCGCCATCTTGCCGCTATACGACCTACATGGCTGTCCGCCTCCTTCTGCTTCCAGCGAGCTCCGCCCCACTCCGGCCGGACAACAACCAACTGAGATGAGGAGGTGCTAGATCCAAGCAAGAGGACGTCGGATTTGGCCGCTCCGCCTCGATGTGCTGCGCCCCACCGACCTCCTCGCCTCACTGACCGCTGCCTCCAAGCTTTGTGCCTCGCCGACCACCGCCTCGAAGCGTCCACCTCGCTAACCAGAGAGGATCGTCGCTACCGCTTTCCTTATGGCCTATGGGCGTTGCCCTGCCGCCGCCGTCCTAGCTCGCTGCGGGGCTTGTCGGCGGCTCGCTCCGGCGGCGGCGAAGCGGGGAGGGAGAGGAAGAGGTTTCCGTGGAGAGAGAGAGACTCTCTAGGACTTAGTACCATCAAGGATGCATCCTAAACATACATACACATAGGAAAATGGTTCTATACTCGCTAGGAGTATGTACTCCTGCTTGCATCTACTGTCTATCAGTAGCCAGTGCTCAATCGATACTTTAGGTATATATCGCTACCAAATAAAAAAAAGGTATATACCGTTACCAAATAAAAAAGTATATACCGTTACCAAATAAAAAAAGATATATACCCCTATGAAATAAAAAAAGGTTTGTACCGCTATCAAATAAAAAAAGGTATATACCGCTACTAAATAAAAATAGGTATATACTGCTACTAAATAAAAAAGATATATACTATACTGCTACTTAAATAAAAAATAGTACATACTACCTCCTATAAAAGAAAGTGTATGCATACAGAGGAGAGTACGTACTCCTGGGAGTATAAAAGAGGGTTCCCATACACATATACATATGCATATATATACACATACATACATATATGTGTATATATATGCATATGTATATGTGTGTATATATGCATGCACAAATTAAAGGTTTGGGTGTACTAACGATACATGCCAACTAACAATGTTATAAAAAAAAATCTATATATAAGAGATTTACATGTACTTCTAAGTTACTCCACCTATATATAAAATTTTCAAATTTAAATTTATTATATGTTAGCAGTAACAAAAAAAATAGGAAATATCTACGGTTTTAAGAGTATAAATTTGTTAAAATTTTTATTTAGGTGAAAGAAGACTAGAAGTACATGCATAATAATTCTATTTTTGGATTTCTTTAACATTTATATAGTTGGTGTGCACAATGAGTGTAACTGAAGTTTGTGTGCATACGATATATATTTTTCCCATCTATGTTGTCTATATCAATATATCATGTACACACAAACTTCTCATGCATTTATCATGCATACCAACTCATAAATTCTAGAAACAATTGTACATATACTTATAATAGTATTACAGTTATGTGCAAAGCCCGACAATTTTAAGGGTATAGATTTGTCAAAAATTATCTTTTTTTATAGCTAAAATATAATGGGTTTGAAGATGAAACTTTGTAAATAGGTGTAATACTATTGTAAGTATATGTAAAAATTTTTCTAAAATTTTTGGTGATATTTGCTAGTTGGTGCACAATAAATTCACGGAAAATTTGTGTGCATAGGATATATTTTTGGTTAATTTGCTATTCCGAGAAAATTGCCACTTTAAAATGTGGATAAAGCTAGCTAACCATATCGGTGGTTCCGTGAATTATAACGAAATTTGAAATATATTTATGTATATAACTTGATAATTACTTATTTTGAATTTTATAGCTATTAACTAAATAGCAAAGTTGAGATACCAAAATCAATACAACATGATAGCTACTGAAACTCATAGCGGCACAGTTTGGAAGACGTTGGTAATAGCGGTTTTGAACAGCTTGTGGATGATATTTTTTACTAGTGGTACTTAAGTTGACAATCTTATGAGGATAAGTACAAAGTTGAGAATGATTAAGTAGTATTATGTTGAGACCATTTTAATACAACAGTTGAGATAACAGTAACACAAGGATCTAATTAAATGTTAGTACACCGAATTAATTTTAAGTAAAATATACTGGCGGTTTTTAAACTGGTGTCCTTATGTTATCTTTAGATCCCTAA
The DNA here is from genome assembly GCA_003991445.1 of Oryza meyeriana var. granulata. Classification (NCBI taxonomy): domain Eukaryota; kingdom Viridiplantae; phylum Streptophyta; class Magnoliopsida; order Poales; family Poaceae; genus Oryza; species Oryza meyeriana. The sequence continues at coordinate 255,538 of RYFJ01002043.1, read as the reverse complement.
AATTTAAAAATACATATCTATATCTCTAAATTTGCTAAAGTGTGTCAACCATATATTCCTCCACAAGCCTATTTGGCACCGATTTAGCTAACACTTCGCTCTCTTCTCTCTCCATATCAGCTACGTCGACACCACATAAGCTTCAGAAGGGGTATGTACCAGTTTTAGATTTGGATGATACATTTCAGCAAGTTTAAGAACATGAATATATATTTTCAAAGTTTATGGAGACAAATGACCCATCAACATTAGTTTAAATACTGTCGGTGTAATTTTACTCAATTTTCAATTATCCTTCCTTCCTATAACCTAATGCAGCAAAATTACCCTTTATCTTTTGCCAAAAATCGGTGTTAAGTCAAGAGTCGATATTTCTCTCTCCTACCTCTTTCTCCCCTCCATATTAAAAAATTTGCTTAATTAGCTGGCAGTTGAGCTCACTAGTTAAAGTATTTTTCTACTGATCTGATAGTTAATTACTTCAGCAAGTTCCATCATAAACTACATAGAATTGTTGGACAACATCGAGAGTCAAAAAACAAAGTTGCATTGGTTCTTAATTTGAATCTTTCGTTATCGTTTGAATACATATTAAAAATTTCCATCAATGTATATATAGCTATTCTGATAAAAAACGTTATTATCTGGAGCATATATATGTAACCCTTATTATGCACACACAACTTAGTCCAATATAAAAGTGTGCGAATAGAGGGATTTGTAAGTACGTAACCGAGGCCGATTCCTGACACGTGTCGTGCCTTCTGATCGACGATCTTCTGTGGCAGACAGCGAGGTGTGTACGTTCGTGTGGTCGATGCTTACGTGGACGGACGTCTCGGTTACCCGCGCTTTCGATTTCGGAAGTCAGAGGAAGTCGACGCTGAACTCGTCGTCCAGCGCGCCGCGGCCGAGGTCGAAGCAGGACTCCGGCATGTCCCGCGACAGCGACCGGATCGGGAAGCTCGCCGCACCGCCGCCGCCGTCCAGCCTTTGCGGCGGTGTCGGCTCGTGGTGGTGGTGGTGGTTCCAGGGCTGACCTGGCCGGGTCGAACGGGTATGCGGCGGCTCCGCGTCCCGGCCGAACATGTCCACCATGTGCGGAAGCGGCTCGCCGGCGCCGCCGACAACGACGTTGCCGCATGTCCAGGCCGTGCTGTTGCTGTTGCTGGAGCTGTCGCCGCCGGTGGTGTAGGCGCTGTACGTGCCGGCGTCGGACACGACGTCGACGCCGCCGCCGCTGCCGCCGTAGTTGCAGAGGGTGTCCGACCGGAAGGAGTGCTCGGCGGCGGCGTAGGGGGACGACGGGTGCATCGTCGGCACGTTGGTCACGGACAGCGGGTCGAAGCTGACGGCCGGGGAGTGCGGCGGCGCCAGGGAGGAGTCGCTCCCGGCGGGGCCGCAGATGGCGAAGCAGCCGTCGTCCGCCGGGAGGTAGTGCTGCTGCTGCTTCTTGTCGACGTCCTCCTGCTCCGCTCCGGCACCGGCGCCGTCGTCGTTGAGCGGCTTGTGGGTGGACGGGTCGATGCCCCGCTGCCGGAGCTTCTTCTTGATGCACGAGTTCCAGAAGTTCTTGATCTCGTTGTCCGTCCGGCCTGGCAGCTGCGACGCGATCTGGGACCACCTGGTCACATATCCATGTGCAAACATTGGAATCGTGTCGAAACGAAACACACACTCTCAGCTCATGTACCAAGTCGTTATTAAGTTATTAATTGCAGACATGTAGACACGCTACGATAAATACTCAATATGATATCAGAATAAGACAAGGCTGAGCGGTAAGAACTTGTATTAGCCGAGTCAATTGCAGATACATTAGTCAAACATAGTGGTTGTTGATTAATTAGTATATGGTGTTCTGTTGACTAAACTGAAACTATTCATGAGCTTGTTTACCTAGCTAATCACCTATATGAATGGTTCAGAACCTCACAAAGCAAAAACAGAAAAGACCTATAAACATATATTTTTACTAAATATGGAACCTTTTTTATAAATTCAAATGTTTTTTATTGCAGAAGGTTTATCCTTCCGGGACCCTCTGTAGGACACAAAATTTAAAAATTGCAGAAATTTCGAACCGGAAATGTGAACCCTGATCGATCACCTGTTGCCAAGGATTTTATGGAGACTGATGATGAGCTCCTCCTCCTGTTGGGAGAAGCTGCCTCTCTTGAGGTCAGGCCTCAGGTAGTTGATCCATCTCAGCCTGCAGCTCTTGCCACACCTCTCCAACCCTGTGCACACAGAAACACACATTACACAGTGTCAGAGAGTGAGCGAGAGATCCAAGCAAGAGCTGGCAATTAAATATTTAAATTACGATACACTACGATCGAGATCTTGGGATGAGCAATTGAGCATTACGCAGGAAAGATGAACTGATTAAACACATTTCAGTGAGCACTATGCAGGAGAGAAACTGATTAAGTATCTAATTAACCAAATAGCTTCTCACTTGCCGTTTGGTTACGCATAGTCACATACACTCACCGGCGAGCTTTGGGACGGAGCTCCAGCAGCCGACGCCGTAGCGGATAATGTGGTTGTAGAGCTTCTCGTCCTCCTCCGGTGACCACAGCCCCCTCCTCAGCTTCGGCTTGGGCGAGCACGCCGCCGCCGCCTCCCGCCCCATTGCGCGCCGCGAGCCGCCCGGCGAATCACCTTCGCCGCTCAGCGCAGCGCTAGCTAGCTAGGCGTGTTTGCGGCTGGCGATGGCCGGCAACAATGACGTCGAGACAACTGACGGCCGGCAGCAGGCGGCACGCAGCTGTTGGTATAAAAGCGGTGGTTATCGATCTCAGCTCAGGCGAGGAGGCGACAGGAGGCAGTTCGATGCTTGTGCCTTAAGCCACACATAATAGCGGATTAAAGTGATGCTCTCCTAGCTAGCTGCTGCTTAACCAAAAATAATAATAATAACACACTGTGCAGGAGAGGAGAGAGAGAAACTAATTACAACAAGAGAAAGAGAGAGAGATCTAGACGAGGACATGCATGATCAGAGAGAGATGACAGTTGATGATAAAGTGTGGGGTTGAAGCAACGGAGAAGAGAGGGGCAAAGAAAAAAAAGGTGTCATTATTTAAGGGAGAGGGAAGGTAGCTTGAGGTGCAGGGAAGAGGCGATCAAGTACAATAATCTGTGATCGATCCATCGACAACTAACGCAGCAGCAGCTATAGCTGCATGTGGGGGCAACATCTCATGCATTATCGTCATCCTCGTCGTCGCCATCATCATCGTCGTCATCTGTGTGAGGAGTCTATGTGTGTGGTACTGTTAAAGGCACTTAATTAATAATTCGCCGTTATCATTATTGTTGCCATATATATTGCCCACCTTTTTCTTGTCATCTCTCCTTTTTCCTTAACGGTTCAGGATAGTTGTTGGTTGGGTGTTTATTGTGAGTAAACATTTATCAATTGTCGCACCATCGCTTAGAAACATGTCACGCAAAGAGACTACTGCTATCGTTTCAAAATATAATAACTTCTGGGCTATATATCTGGTCAAACACTTATCTAGATACATCACCAAAAGTTACTATATTTTAGAATGGAGATAGTAGTTTTTTATCTGTGCTTGTCTATGGGAGAGACTACGGCTCAGGCACCTGATTTATTCCCCAAATTAGGTGTTGTTCACCGCTTCATAGAAAATTGTTTCATCACTTAGTCCAATGTTTCAACTCACATGATGAAATATTTGAAAGATCGCAACAATAAAAAATATTGTCTACAACATCGACATCTGCTACATGAAACATTGTCCCTATGACCGAAACATCAAAAAAATTATAAAATCAAAACTTAAAATGTGCAACATAGTCGAATTCTAGATGAAACATTCGCTTCTCGCACATAAAAATAAAATTTCAACGGTTGGAATTGTATGTATTTTTTCATCAGAATATAATCATGTGGATCTTGTTGTAAATGTTTAATTGCAATAAATACAATGTTGTAATCGGATCGTAGATCGGATAAATAATTTAGGAGAAAAAATCATTTAAAGCATACAAATGGTTCCTCATTCATGTAGATAGAGAGAGAGGTCGGTGCAGGCTCTGCGCACTACACAGAGAGACTGAGACAGAGGGGGCCAGGCTGCATGGTTCTGCACATAAGAACATCACCAACAGAAGTCTCAAAATCTATTCTCAAAATTCTTTTGTTGGGATCCCTAATCAGATTTTTAGTTGTGCATACATTACTCATTCTAATAAATAACTAAAAATTAACTTTCAATAATAAAAAGTGGGTCAACTCCAAACCATGTAAACAAATCACACCCGTTCTCCTCGTGTGATCCCTTTCTCTGGCCCACGCATCGCTCTCTTCCTGCTCCCACGTGGAAATTGGGAGCAAGAGCTCTTCCCGACCTGTGAAGAGTGAGAAAGGAGGAAAAGAGGATTTCAATTTTTAGGAATGTATTTAGCGGTATTGTTGGATTCTAATTTTTTCGTAGAGACCTAAAATTTTGGGATTGTGATCCATTTTAAGTTACTGTTGGCCATGCTGTAAGGAGAGAGAGCAGGACGCATGCAGCACTAGGCCGGATGCATTAGCTCGGCGTCCGATTTTTAGTCTCCATTGAGTGACTGGGCGCAAGCATTTTCCTTTTATCTATTATCAGTTTGTCTTATTGAACCTTTTTTTCCTTTGTTATCAGTGGTTATTATTATTCGGATCGATCCATGATTCATGCAGACAACCCTAAATTCTCTGCTCCCTCTATCCTCCAACCACCAGTCCACCCCCACACACAGATCAGTACCTTATTCATCCGCTGATCGATCTACCACCCGTCCACCCCCACACACAGATCAGTACGTTAATCAGTCGTACTTGCTGAACCTCGGTGATTGTCTCGATCCGTAGAAGCTTTCAATTAAAGCAGCTGGATCCAACTGATCATCGGCCAGAGGTTGAAGAAAGTCGTTTCATCAATTCATGTATTAAGACTATCGTGGACGGCATAAGAAACGGGGCGATCGATCATTCAGAGCAACAGTACTGCCACTAGCTAGCTACATGCAGAAACGTACGTAGGTACGTACAATGATCATGCAGCTGTGGTCATGTCGTTATAAGCTGAGGTGGTTGCACTGTTGCAGCACCGGTGGCCCGGCGAGAGTACTACGTTGTCGTTGAACACGTAGGTTAGTAGTATGACGAGCGACGAGCGCATACATGATTAAGTTTTGCTTTAATTTAGTAACGAAGGAGCTAGTGCGAGCGCTTTGGGCGACGACATTGTCCTATAATCGATGGACTCGCTAACAGACCAAGTACTTTGCCCGCCTCCGCCTCATGCATGGCCAGTTGGCCACAAAACTAGCCCCCAGAAGACACTACTACACAACAACCCATTCATATCACTTTATTAGTATCGGTTGGAGAAAACTCGACACTAATAGCGTCCACCCGACCCACACCCAAATCTAGGAAAAAAAGGTAATGATGTTGGTTCATTAAAAAAACCGATACGCATTAGTGCTGGTTTTTAAATTAACCGTAAAAAACCGAGCCAACATAAGCCGCCCTATCAGTGTTGGGGAATATATTCTTTAAGTGTTGGCCGATCTCTCCCCACGATTCCCCAAGACCATTCCCCTACCTTTCTCCCCCGGCCACCAGACAACCACAACCACGCCGTCGATCTCTTGGCGACCACCAGGCGACCCTACCTCTCTCCCCCGATCGGCCGGTGATCTCTACTCCCTCCGGCCACTTGATCTCTCCACAACAACTATGAGCCTCTCTCTCCCCCACCTCTCTTCCCCGCTCTCCCACTCACCCCTCCCACTCCTCTCCAGCTCGGGGGCCAGATCTAACAGCCCCTGTGCTCCATTCCATCGGATCCGGCGTATGGAGATTGGGGGCCGCCGGATCTGCCCCTCCCTCCCCCATTCCGTCGGATCCGGCGTATGGAGATTGGGGGCTGCCGGATCTACCCCTCCCTCCCCCAGTGCCTCCTCCACCACGCCGGTGAGGAGAACAGAGGGAGAGGTGGACAGCATGACAGCGGCAGTGATAGTGGGCCGGTGTGGAGGAGGAGCGGCGGCGACTACGGACCGTGCACATGGGGGGGACGGCAACGGAGGGCTAGCTGGAGGAGTGATGGGCTGTGAACGGTTTTTTGATTTGCTATTGAATCTGTTCGATGAATCTTTTCTTATTGATATTGTGGATGATCTTTTGTCACTGAAATTATTGATCTATTGGATGAGTGCTTGGTCCGTTCTCATGGTTCTCGGTAGATGTATGTGGCTGCTTGATCATTAGCTTGATGAATTGGCTATCGAGCCAATTCATCGAGTCGGGTTTTTTTTACTCCTCCTCATCAATGCCGGAATTGTAGTGCCAGTTCTTGAACCGGCATTGATGTCCCTTAGCAACTGGCACTATGTTCTGTACTAGTGAGAGAAATTTTACTGTGCTTTGCAAGGTAACTGAGAGAAAACATATTTTCTAATGTAAAATTTGGTATCTTTTGGTATTTGGTATTTGAAGTACTAGGAGACACTAAATTTAACACTAAATTAAGAAGTACTACTAGTACTTTCTAGTACCTCGCACACAACTGTCCTCTCCATACATCGTAAATCATTTTGACTTACGCTATATATGCCACCGGCTACCTTGGAGGCTAGCTAGGACTCACTCTTTCAATTTGATGTGTATAGGAACATTTTGTGCATTAGCCTCAACTAGTCGATAACTCGTGTGTTGCACGGCCATTATTATTGATATTATAAATACAATCTTAATTTTGTATTGAGTATGTTGGTTTTTTTAAAAAAATTGTTGCTTAGATTAAAGAAGAGTCAGTGTCAGTTGGGTTATAACTTAATAACTATTAATTTTAAATTTTAGAGTTAAATAATAAGATGATAAATTGAAGTCAAAGAATGGTACAGCTTCATATTTATTAATTCCTATTTTTTAAAAAAATGTTAGAAAAGCTAAAACTAAAACTAGAGAATAGTATTTCTAATTGTATATCTTATTTAATATATATGGACTCTTAATACATTCTATGGTTATGATAATATGATGAGTACTAAATCAACCGTCAGTATTTCCAGTTAAAGTAGGAGCAATGTTTTTTTACAATCAAATTCAAACCTAAAAGTTCAGAGTACTTACTAAATATGCTTTTAGCTCAACATCTCAAAACCAATTGTGGCATGACTTACACATGGTGAAAATTTGAAAATGGAGAAGGGTGAGTGAATTTGGAGTTATTTTGTTAATCGGCAGAAATTGCCTCCTCATTCTTATGCTGATGTTGCTCGTCGCAGTTAGCAGCTGGCAGGTGCTTCTTCTTCTAAGGATGTGCCAGTCAAGTCGGTGTTTCAACGATTGATTTTTCCTCTGAACAAAGCCTGTAGTTTGGCTCCGGCGATCGCTGGACTAACGTAGATCAACGAAAATCTGAAGGGTATATGCGGCCAGATCCTGTTTTACCGCTAGTTTGTGATTTGAGTTTTCAAGTTTTGAATTGTGCTTGTTGTTTAAACATGTGTCATTTGTAAATACTAACCGTAATAAAGTCATTCCTTTCAAGCACTAAAAACAGTACCATGGTCCACCTGTTACCGACGCGGTGATCTCAAATATTTTTCATTGGCTTCTTACATATCGATTTTTGTGGTAGTGCAAGGATTCATGCTCTTTGTTTTGCTCCAGTGCCTCATATGATAACTAGATCCTGAGCTCCATCGCACTTATCACATTCGTTAGAAGTCAGTTTAGACGGTTAGCTATATATATGTACCTATGTTGCCACGACCTACAATAAAGGTTTCACCGTATGTATGCACTAGCAAATGACTGCTGCATCCAACGAGCTATATATTAGCCTATTAGCAGCCAGCGAGCTCATGCATTTCTGGCCCTCCGGTCACCATCAACATGCTGGCTCATGCTGTGTTGAATTTTGTGTATGTCTTGTTTCACCAACCCATCTCGAGGAAATGGATAACTTGTGTTTATGTGCCAACTGTGCCTCTCCATGGATTTGGTTTTCATGCTTGGCACGTGGGAATGATCTATTGACCCTTTCGGATTTCCCCACTGGAAACTTTTACTCTACCTGCCAATTACTTGGTTATTTTTTTCACATCAAATAGGATAAAATCTACGGATTTGCTAAATAACTTTTGATGGATTTTTTAGGAGCAAATTTATCGATTTTTGGACCATTTGATGTGCTCTGAGATTCGTGCTAGGAAAGAGAAAAAAATTTCATGCACAGGCAACACTAGGGATCAAAGCCGCGTCCTTGCATTACGTGCATATACGCGCTTCCTCACTGAGCTACAAAGAACTTTGTGTATTTACATACCACGTATACCCTATTTATATTATAGTTGTAAGTTAGTTATATTGTAATTGTATTGTAGTTATATTTGACAGATTTTTTTAAATTTTCTACCGAATGTTAAATAGGTGGTCCCTAAAATCTATTTGTTCTCTTATTTGCCCCCTCATCTCTAGATGACATGGATCCAGGGTCCTTTGGTGGACAGGGATAATGCATCAATTAGACAATGGTGAATAAGAAATCATTTTGAATAGGATAAAATGTCCTTCAAGTAAATTTTTTATAGTAACTATTTGTCTCTTTCTATAGTTGAAACTCATTGTGCGCGCCTCTTCCAGGTTATTTTTGAAATGTTTTGGGGCTATTGTTCTCACCAAAACAGAGATTTGTAATCTCTACTCTATAAACGAGACAACTCTTCTGCTGGCCGTCGGTTAGCCTGGGATGTTTTAATCAAAATACGCCGTGTCCCTAATTAAGATCCAAATCAAATGCGACATCAGGGCGTGGATTGATCAAGGAATTAGCAGTTTAGCATACTAAATACATCTAGGTGGTCGATCTATGCAGCTAATTGACACCTACAGAAGATCGATACAAAGAACTTGCAAGCATAAATTGATCTCACAAACAGAACAGCCTCGATCACAATCCATTTACGCCTTGTTTGTTGCTCATTAGTTTGCTGACCATGGCTACACATACTCTCCTGCTCTTGGCTATGGCCTCCGTGTCGCTCGTCTGCGCCAGAGTCGTCGACGCACGCAGTTTACCAGAAGGAAGCAGGAGGAGGAGCTTGGAAGGGCGAGCAGAATGGCAGCCCATGCAATGCAACGCAACGTCGTCATCGCCTAGTGCTCCTCCTACATGCACGTCCTACCTCTACGTCACTCCCAACGGCCGCAGTCCGGCCACCGTGGCGTCCGACCTCTCGGCGAACGCCGCTCTCATGCAGCCGATCAGGCGTCAGTCCGGCAAGGTGGACCTGCTGGTGCAGGTGCCATGCGTGTGCGAAGGAGCGACCGGTAATGGCGCCGCCGCCGCCGCGGCTCTCTTCCATGACACGATCTACACGGTAAAGACGGGCGACACGCCGGCGTCTGTCTCCGACAAGATTTTCGGTGGCCTCGCCGTGGATTTTGCTGACGGTGGCAGCAGGCTGGTGTTGGGGGAGAGAATCACGGTTCACCTGCTGTGTGGGTGTTCTTCCTCGGCGACGGCGGCGGCGGAGGGAGTCATGTCTTATGAAGTGCAGGAGGGGGACGACATGAGGGAGATTGCCACCCTATTCAGGTCGAGCAAGGAGGCGATCCTGAAGCTGAACCCAAGCTTGGTGGATCCTGATTTTGTGAAGCCTCGATTGGTATTGTTTATCCCTCTCGGAATTGGGGATGGTCTGTTTTAAGTTGCATTTAGTACTCTGTGTATTTGGTTGTCATTTACCAGGCTAATCTCTTGCTTTGAAAATTCAATATATACTTAATTACATAAAGTGATTTTAGAGTCCTTCACATAATGTTCAGTGTTCTTAATTGCTTTCGTGTTACGCGGGCAATTTCGACGATGTTGATCTATACATAAGAATGGGAAATTTACGGTGAAGTACGATGCGTTGTTGAATTCAAGTGTGATTATTCGTCGGAAGAGTATATGGAGCCTTAGAATCCCACTAAAAGTTAAAATGTTTATATGGTTTTTATGCAGTAACTAAAGATAATTTGGCCAAACGAAAATGGAGAGGTAATAAAAATTGCAGTTTTCCCAACTCTTAGAGAGACAATTCAAGGTCTCCTCTTTGAGTGTTCTTTTGCACATAATGTTTGGCCTTGTATTTATTTATTTTGCTTTTAACTTACCTCCCCTGTGTAATGCTAGTAACTGGTCACGTGGGCTAGACAAACATTTGCCGAATATTATATTAATGGGTGCATCTGCATCAGTTTAGTCAATTTAGCTTTATTGTAATGATTTTGTTTTTAACAAAAAAAATCTAAATCTATTACACCTCTTATTCACATGTATCAAATGGCTCCGTACATGGTCTATGATATAGCGTCAGGAGGACCAAGATATTATAGCTATTGGAGCCATATGCTTGGAATCTATCATGAGGAGCTTCTTCACCTATTTTGGATGACAGATTATTAATAGGCTACAGCCTTAGCTTGTGTTTTGTTATTTGTTTTGCTTAATTTGTTTTATATAGGATTTGTCCCAAGCTGTTTTTTTATTATTTAGTTGCAAGAACTTCGGTTGTGTGCATCCTAGATGCAAAGGCCGGGTATGTAATTCATCATCCTTATCTAAAAAAAATAAAAATTTTGACTAGTGATTAGAACATAAGTAGTTCACAGAAGTGCATGATTGAGCGAATGACTACTTTGTGTTTAATTAGTTTATTGGTTAAGCTTGTTGGAATTAAATCTCTCGGCATGGAAACCCGAGCTGATCACGCATGGTTGTTTCCACCCGTTGCCGTGCGTGATCACGATGATCATAATCGCTATCCATTAGGCAATTTTGTGTGATGATCACCTAATGGATAGTGATTGTGATAGCGATGATCACGCACGGTATATTAGTATCATGTTGTGAAAGATAGAATCGTATTGTGAAAGATAGAATCATGCGTGATCACCGTGATCACAGAAGCACATTAAGTATCATGTTGTGAAAGATAAAATCCAGGATCAAACCATTAATATTGAGCATATTAGTACTAAGTCAATGCTTGCGGATCCGCTAACCAAAGGCTTACCTCCCAACTTATTTAAAAATTATGTAGACGACATGGGAATAACTGAATGCCTTTGAATCAGTAATTCTAGAAATAGAGGCATTAGTCCCAACTGACTCCCATTAGAATTAGACAGAATTCTTTCGAAGTTCTATAGTGAACTATAGGTACCGGAGTTTTGGTAGTGCATGACTAACTACCTTGACGCGTTGCCTTAGGAAACTATTCTACTAAGAACGGATTCATTAGCCTCAAGATCAGGGGAGAATGTTGGAATTAAATCTCACGGCATGGAAACCCGAGGTGATCACGCATGGCTGTTTCCACCTGTTGCCGTGCATGATCACAGTGATCACAATCGCTATCCATTATGCAATTTTGCGTGATGATCAGAAGTGCCAAAACCTTTTTTTTAGCCGCCCCCCGATTCCCTTAGCGCTGGACTAAAAGGGGAGTACGGCCGTGAGGAGGGACGCCTCTCTCACGTTCATCTTCTCCCCGACAAAACCTAAAACCTTAACCGATCCTTAGTGCGCTGGAAGGGAAGCAAAGTGTGGTTCCCGGGCAGTGTAGGTGGCGACCGGAGGGACTGCGTCACTTCGCCCAGTGGCCTGTCACACCCTGAATTTTCCCCTTAAATAGAGCCACACAAAATATATTAAAGAAAAAGCCTCAAAGAAATGATTTTAAAAGGCCACAAGAAGTAATTAAATAAGTAAAATGCGAGATAATAAATTATCATGGCTGAGAATATTTTTCCTATATTCTCCTTGCCAAAATACACTAACAGGAATTTTACTGAAATTTTTAGATCACTGGAAATATTTTTAATAAATCCAAAAAATTATCGGAATTAAAATTCTACTGAAATCTCTTTTCTTTTCCCTTTTCTTTCCCTTTCTCTTTTTTTTCCTTTTTTCCCGTCGGGCTGCCGGCCCAGTCCTATTCCTCGGCCGGGGACCCTACTTGTTAGCCACGCGCGCCCTGCTCTCTCTCGCTCTGTCATGTGGGGCCCGCCGGTCAGCGCCTCCTCGCACGCGCCCTGTTTTTCCCCTCGCCCTCTCTCTACCAACCGGGTCCCACCTGTTAGCTAACTGTTCCGCCTCTCCACTCTTTCTCCCGCTGACGTGTGGGACCGGGGCCCACTCGTCAGTCCCGTCTTCAACCTCTGGCCGAATCGGCTAGAGGGGATCCGCTCGCCACAGCCGTGCGATTCCAACTCGGCCCACGATCTCCCGTCCTCGCACGTGGTTCAAACGACGCGGACGCGGTCGTCTATCCGTTCCCCCACTCCTCCATTTTCTTCGTGCACGCCTACAGACGAATCTCACCGATCTTGCCATTGTCGCTGCCCCACTTTCTCGTGAAATTCGGCCAACTAGGCCACAAACTCCCGCAGCCGAGTACATATAAACCCTCCCCTTGCTCTGCTATCACTTTCCCCTCAGTTGCCCCATCTGCCGAGTACTCAAACCCCCTCCGCGCCGTGTTCCTGAACCGCCGCCGCGCTCTGCCGACTCCAATCACATGTCGCCATCTCTACAGTTGTCGCCGACCACCGCACTCGCGCTTGCTAGCTTTGCCGCACCCCACTGCGTCCTGTTCCATCGCCAGCCGCCTCGGATTCCCGCCGAAACTCCATCCTCTCCGTCATCCCTTTCGGTAAGCCTTTCTGCCGGCTGTCGGCCGCGGATTTCCGTCGACCCCCTCGGTCTTTTTCCCTCCTAACACGTGCTACACCTTCGCCAGGTTCTCCTAAACCCTGTCCGCACCTCCATCGTTGCTGTGCACCGCCGGAACGCCATCGCCGTCGGCTACCCGAACCTCGCTGCCGTCAAACCCCTCTGATTGTCGTCGTCCGCCGCTCTCCATCGGTCGCCGCACCTCGGTGAGCACTCGGTCGCATTGCTCACCTCCTCCGCCGCTCGCCGTTGCCCTCCGCCGCGCCGGATGGTTACCGACGGCGACCATCGGGCCACGCGCGCTGGCGGGGCTCGGTCCCGGCTTGATCTGAGCCACCCGATCTGCTGAGAGATCGGGACTGCTCGTGCGCCTGTGTCCGCGGTTGCACACGCGTGGACTGCATCCACCGTGCGCCACACTCTCATGCGCCACTGACCCGTGGGTCACGCTTGTCGGCGCCGGTTCCCTGTGGTCCGCTGACGTATTAATTCCTTGTTAATGTGCAATAAATCGTTTAAAAATTGTTTTTGCATAGGAAAATCACAGTAAAACTTCTAAAATTCATAACTAATTCATACGAGCTCCGATTAATCCCGTCCAAATTTCATTAAATCCAGAAAAATACCAAGAATCCATTGAGAATACTTTCCGCCCCTGTGTCCACATGTATTGTTTTTAATTGTTTGTGCTTTGTTTGCTTTAGAAACTGACGCCATCGACCCTCTAGTTTACTACGAAGTCGTTGCCGAATTTGCCGAGTCAGAGCAAGGCAAGTCACATCATTTCCTCGATTATTTTGTACCCATTTATTGCAAATTATTTGTTTTAAATTAATAAACATGCATTATTTTATCATTTCATGTGGGAAGGGTGACCTATATAAATGCAATTTTAATTGCTCTGACTTTATTCCACCTGTACACCTTTGTAGCTGGGTAATAATATGACTAGAAGCTATTGTTATGATGCTTAGCCCTGCTTAGAAACCTTTAGCTCACATGGGGATTTAAATACTTTATTTTACATTTATGATTCAACTCGATGTCGGGAAATGAAACTTTGGATATGTTGATGTTAAATTACTAAAATTTGACCTAAATGGTGGGCTGTGGGTGCATGGTTTTGTTGGTCGCACTCATGGCAGTTAAGGACTGGTTCACGAGAACTCCTTAGGCAAATAATCGTACATTCCACAAGCCAGCATGGGCAACGGCTAGGCTTGTAGCGTTTCTTCTCCCTCTCCTAGGCACCGTTGGTGAGAATGGGCATGATGGAGTTGGGTTGGCTCAGGGTCGGATTGATCGGCTTTCAGATCCATTGTGGCGCAAGGGGGGTAACCTGGCCGGTATGGGGTGTCCTATTGGCAGGTGCAACCTCAGCATGGTGTTGGTGGTTAGGGAGAGGTTGCGTGAACGGTCCTGTCACAGCCTCTCGCGGGGTGTCGTGGTGACACGCCGGCACATAGGAATGTGTGTGGGGATATGTCTTGTGGGTACAGTTGTACACCTCTGATCAGAGTTAATCTATTCGAATAGCCGCGCCCACGGTCATGGGCATCTTGGTCAAGACTCACCGTGATTAGTCTCACTATAATAAATTAACATGAAAATTTTCTATAGTGTTAGGATGGATGGTTGGGCCTGGTTAACGTGGTGTAATGTTGATCAGTAGGGAATTAATATTGTTTAATTAATCAACATTTTACTGTTTGCGAACTACTATTGTTTGCAATTGCTTTTTTCGTAAATAAACCCCTAGCCTATCTTTGTCTCCCATGCACTGTGCATATTTGCGGGTGTGACTTGTTGGATACTGTAGGTGGTACTCAGTCTTGCTCTCTTTTTCCTCTCAGTGGTGGAGTACCTGTCCGATGAGGATCATCTGGAGGACTAGGCTGGATCTGCCGTCAAGACGCCAGTGGAATGGAAGCCTCCGCTTGGCTAACTGTGTATAGACTTTAATTATATTTACCGCTGCATTTATGTAAGACAATTTTATTCTATTTGTAAGACGCACTCTATATGACAATTTGGTGTTATGTACCATAGTTTTCCTGGACATGGATTTAATACACAGGAATGTTCAGAATTCTAGTTACGAATTTCTGGGCGTTACACATCCTCGACGAACGCCGGTGAGGTTCGAGGAGCTCCATCCTCTACATCTGCACCGAACATCGCCAAGAAGATCGAAAGCATCGTCATGACTTCAAACCATGCCGGTTAGTATCCTAATTCCGTATTAAGTGATCAAGGATAGGCTAAGCTTTTAACTTTAGTAGATTGCATAATCTACAAAGCTTACTAGTCATCAACCTGTTGCATAGGGTTAATGTCATTGATATTATAAATCTTTAAATTTTAAGCAATGTTAATTATATTTGTTCTTTTTCGAATTATAATGACTTAAATTAAAAGAAGAGTTCCACACAATTATTAGAAATTACTAATTATTATTTTGGAAATCTAGAATTAAATTAATAAAATACAAATTTGAGAGTCAAGATTGGTACAACTCTATTTGTTAATTCAGAATTTAAGAATTATTAAATTTTGAAAAACTAAAAATAAAAGTCAATGATATTTTCAAAAGCATTTTTAGTCATTCTAGAGTGAAATCAAACTAAACAAACTAAAGTGTCCATGGTATTTTCAGTTGCATGTTTTATTTAATACGAATCCTCAATAATATGATCCCACCTAATCAATAGCTTGGTCTTACTACTTATAAATGTGGCATCCTCCTAAGGTCGCCCAATCAATACATGTAAAATTAATAATTATGAAATTTTGGGTTTAACGTGACATCTTTTCACGATTCAGTGATTCTACAATTCGGATTCATAAATACGATGTTACAATTGCGTTGGAGTGCCAGCTATAGTATTTTCTAAATTTATTAATTCTGAAATCCAAAATTAATATTATCTAAGCATCTTCAAAAGAGGTCTAAAAATTAGTTCCCAAAAACTTTAGATTAGGGCCATCCTAAAAAAATTTTAGGCTCAAAACGCTTTACCATCTCCAAGAGAGACCTAAAAATTAGATCCTAAAAATTAGTCTGTTGGCCATGTAGGATAGATGTCCAGTGTTTGCTTGCGATTGTTTTTTAGATACCGTGCCTTGTGCGTACACCGATCAAAAGGATCCTTATTAACAACGCTGCTCTTTGGCACCAGAGAACACGTCGACAGCCGTACCCTCGGCGAAAGACTTTGCCGTTAGCCTATGGAAAAACGGAAGGTCTTATCGATCCCCTAGCCAAATGTGTCATCAATCGTGGTCGATGGAGAGACAGATCGGCGACGACTCGTGGTGGTATGCGGATCAAACAACTGCGACAGGCGGCGTAAAAAAATCGGCGCGAGCGGAAGGCGTCGAGAGGAAGAAAAGTCACACAAGGAGAATTCCTGACACGTGAACGGTGAAATTTTTCCATGGGAGCAGTGATTGGGAACGCCAATAGGTTTTTTAAATCTAGTTTACTTTTAGGCTAAGATTAAACATAGGGGATTTTTAGGATAGGTTTGGGTATTGTTGGAGACCTGTTTTTAACTTAAATTTCAAAATTTAACTTTTGGAAATCTTTTTAGGCCTCTTTTAAAGATACTCTAAGTTAATTATTTGTGATCTAAATCCTTAATAATATGATTCCACGTAATCAACGGCAAATGACTAGATCTTACTTATTAATGTACCATCCTCCTCATGTTGCCTAATTAATATAGGTATAAATATTTTTATAGTTAGACTAGTAATGTACCCGTACTTGGTGTCGTGCGGGTGGGGGAGCAGGAGATGGATGTGATCTGGTCACGTGGGGTCGCCCCAATCCTAATCTGGCATCGTGCTGGGATCAGCAGGAGATGAATGCGCGCGTAGAAGAAACGTGCTTGCGGTGGCAGAGGGAGACGGACGAAAAGCGGGCCATGGAAGTAGGTTTTATTTTTGGTTTTGCTATACATCAATCTGTTTCTTTTTGTTTTGTCAGTCGAATCTATGGTCGTTGGATGCATATAATATATGGCCATCATGTATGCATATGTGACTATATAATAATGTGTAACATATAGTGTATTCAGATAAATAATATATAAGTAATGTCTACTATTTTTGTCGTCTATTAGGTTCATGACCAATTCAGTGTAATTCAAGGTAAATAAGGATGTGTGTTTTGTTTTTGCTGTTGTTTTATTTTTTGAATTTTTCATGGACTGCATGAGCTTACAGAAAACAAACTTTGCTATTTTTGGATAGCTTAATGCTGTATTACTTTGTTGCCAAACGATGAAATGAGAGATGTGATGTACTGCTTATTTTCTGAAATCAGTGGATCATCCTGATGTACAGTCAGGTTGATCAGAGTCATGTACTGCTTATTTTTCCATACTACCTATGCCATTTGTGATTGTCAGCTAGATGCTAATCAACCTGATGCACTATCTAGATATATTACTACTAGATCATACTAATACTTGGAGGCTTTTTTTTTTTGGTCCTAGTGTTTAATGGGGGTATGATGTCGCACAACTGGAAGCTATTCTTGGATCCGACGCTCTCCTCCAGGTAGCCTCCCCTCTCACCCTGATCCCAATTTTATAATAAAAATCAATTGACCTTGCTTCATTGGGCAGTAGCTCCTACTCATAAATTTTACCAAAAACCTGATTCATTTTTTGTTGGTTGGATTTTTTACAAATTTTAAATTATCTGAATACTAGAACACAACCAACCATTTGTGGCGGCGGCAGTGGTGGCTTTCTAGTCTGCGAATATGCTGGCAGTTATTTCATCTGGCATCATTTTGGGAGAATGGCAGCAAGAAAGGTCTGTGTTGAAGGTGTCTAACATGCACTTCACTAATTTCTCTTTGTTATGATTTTATAAGCAATCAATCTGACCAAATCAGCTCAACCTGACTATGCATTTTGTGGATGAAGTCCTCAAGATGTCTGCATTTAGGAAGACAGGGACTACCGTTGTGGGACTTTTGCTCTTTTTTCAGGCCACTGTCTCTCTTCTGTTCGACTTCCAGCATTACTCTAGTTTTGAGCTGATATTATACTTTCTAGTATGATACTATGGTGTACTTTTTTTGCTTCTAGTGTTGCTCCTTGTGTAGGACAATTCTTACAAGGTCCTGGATCTAATGCAGCACCATAGGCATAGGCAATGAAGAGCACTATGTTAGTCTATGTTTTTGTTTATGCTGGATAGTAAATACAGTGAATAGGCAGCATTTTTCCCTCTTGTTTTTTTTAGTCCTCCATGTAAAAATAGTATGTGCCTTTTTACTTTTCAAATCATTGGCACATTTTATGTTTTCTACATGTGTTTTGGCCTAACTGGTTATTAATGGTGTACCAAGAATTTGGTACACACTTAGGTTTGTAGCTAGGTAGCATTTTATCACTTATTGCTCATCTCTATATTTTCGAAGTTTTCTTGGTTTCAGATCGTCAACACAGTTTTTGGTCATGTAAGTTTTTGGGTCAAGTGCTAATCTACTTTTCTGTTATGACAATAATGTAGTATATATTATGAAAATCTTCAAAAAAATATAGTAGTATGAATCACTCCTGCTAGTCAAAGAGGACTGTAGGATCAAAACAAGAAAACAAAAACCACAAGAGGAGAGTGAATGGTAGGAAAATCAAATAAACAAATTTTTTTTAAATTAAAAGAACCCAAAACTTGATAGGTTACTTGTCGATCACGATCCGATCGCCCGCCCTCTTGTCGCCGGTCCGTCTTCTTTAAAAAAGAATAAGGCTCAATTTCATCAACAGTTCATGACAGCCTAAATAACTAAATAACAACATCATTTAAACACACCATAAAAATAATCATAGAAGGGTACAAATTTCTCATTATTTTGATGGATCATTTTTAGTGAGTATTGCCCTAATATTGCTACATGATCATTAATCTCGTGCATCTTTCATTTCAAGGGATGTTAAAAACAGATTGAAAAATGCTTCATGCCGGGTTCCCGATTGAGACCAACAGATGGGGCGCCCAGCGCTGCAGTCCAAGTCCCGCCTCCTTGCGCTCTTTCTAACAGCTGCAAGCACGCCTCCTTTGCTCTTTCTCGCTTGACAGCCGCATGCACCAACCGCTCAGCTCTATGTGCCTGCAAAGCTCTCACTTGCATGCATGCAAGCAAGTTTTTAGTAACATTTGACGAATTTTCTTCTTAACTAATTATCTGATCTAGGATATGATTACACCTTTATATTTGTTGCAATGAAATCTTTACAGCAAGATATCAAATTATTATATTTTAATAAAAATACATGTTTTAATCATTGAAATTCGATGTTTATTTTAAAAACCCTTATGGGAAAAATAGAGATATGATATATTTACGTTGATATATTGTCTCATTAAAAACCTTCCATGAGAAATTGTCACACCCTAAAATTCCCTAAATAATTAAATAATGAGAAAAAGCATTTTTAGAATTTATTTTAAAAGTCCAAGGAGTGAAATAATAAAAATCAGTGAAAATTTTCAACAAAAAGTGGGCCTATATAAAATTTTATAAAATATTTTGCTTAATCTTTTAGCTCATGGAATTTTCTGGGAATTAATTGATCAAGAAAAATATTTTTAATAAATAAAAGAACATTTCAGCAATTATTTTAACTGGAAAATCAATTGGAAATCCTCCTCGGCCAATCAGGCCGAATCCAGCCCATCCCAGCTCGGGCTGGCACCAAAGGAGAGAGAGGGAGACAGAGGAAGAAGATGGAGGAGGACGAAGAGAGAAAAAGAAGGAAGAAAAAGGAAAAGAAAGAAAAAGAGAAGAAAGGAGAATGGGAAAAAAAAAAGGGAAAACAAGGGTTTTTGTGGAAATTTCCCAAATTTGGGAAAAAAAGGAGAGAACTCTAGGATTAACAGGAATTTTTGGGAATATTTAGAATATTGGAATATTTGGGATATATTGGAATAAAAGGGATTTTGGGACATTCGGAATATTTCGGGATCTAGAAAATTGGAATATTCAGAATATTGAGAATATTTTCAAGACTTGGAAGTTGGAGAATATTTCACTGGAGTCGGGAATTTGAAGGTATTTTTGAGCACTGGAGACTCGAGGATATTTATAGTGTTTCGAGAATTTAGGGAATATTCTAAATATAGGAATATTTTGGGAACTGGAAAAGAAATGAGGATATTTATGGAGATAGGGATTGGAGCCAAAACTTGGAATATTTGAGGATTTGGATTAGTTTTAACTGAAATTGGATTTCAAGGAAATATAGAGGATTTATTCAAAAAAGGAAATGGCTTCTTGGGAATTAGAGATTTTAGAGATTTGGAATTTTGGATATATCCGAGAATTCGGATTTTGGTTTTTGAGGAGATTTGCGAAATCAAACTTTTCAGGGAAATCAAGGATTCGGGACCAACATGAAACATATGAAGCGGAGGGGAACCAGAGTTCGTTTGAACAGGGAGATACAAAGGGACTGGAGCAGGAACGACCCGAAATTGGGGGAACAAAAGGAATTGTTCTCTATTTATTTAATTACTAAAATGATCTTTGTAACATTAAAATTAATTCTAGAGCTCTAAAAAAACCGAGAAAATTTCTGAGAGTTTATTAAACCATGGGGAATTTACCAATAGTAAATACCATCACGAAACAAAAATAAAATCCATTATTATAAATAATTTAATGCATAAAATATTCCAACCAACCCCATGGAATATAAAAGCATGCCAAGCATTAATTAAATTTTAACTTGAAATTTTGAATATTGGAAATTTAGGATTTTATTCCAACACTTTCACAAACTATTTTAGTGTATTCTTTTGTATTTCCATTTACCCATAATGATGTTTAATTAGGGCTATTTTCAGGTGTGACATATTCGACATGAACAAGGATTTGGGTATGACTTGCTAGGCTCACAACTAAACTCTTCAGCGACAACTTCCACGAACAGCGGAGAACCAGGAGCAGCGGCATCTACACTGTGGCGCCTCCCGACTAGGTGGAAGGCCACCATGTGCATAAGGCACCCGATCCCAGGATCAGTAGTCGGGTACGCACAACAATGATACAACACAGAGTTACAATAATACATAAACAGAGTACTTACATATATGTACAAGGAGATCCATCCAGGACAGACCCGGAATGGGCAAAAAATAATCAACAGGTAAACTAACGAAACAGCAGAAACAGGGCGGAAGCTGGGCAAAAACTACTCCACAGGCTCGGTTGGGAACTAGGCTCGAAACCTTCAGAAGTCTTCGTAGTCGGCCTGGTCTTGGAGGAACTCGGCAGCAGTCGGATCTTCGTCTTCTTCTCCAAAACCTACTATACATATATATGAACAAGGTGAGTACTTTCGTACTCAGCAAGCCGGAAATGATGCCATGTCGGTCAGACAGAAAGGCTAAAGGTTTATTTGCGAAAATTGCCTTAAGAAACTCTTTTCTTTGCAAACACTAGTGAGCTTAAATTTTTGTTGTCGGACAGAGGCTCACGCCTCTATCCATTCCGCAAGTTGCTTTTCAACAACTCGCCACTTAATGAATCAAGCATAAACATATATGTTCTTATCATCTTTTCCTTCGTATTTGCTGGTCCTGTACTTCCCGAGTAGCTACAACCACTCGTTGACCCTGAGACTCGGCTACAACCAAATCTCAGCTGTGGCACTTGATGCCCGCTACACTGGCTACAACCAGCTAGCTAGTCGGCCGCCCTGGCTACAACCCGGGGGCTCATCATCGCTGCCCTGGCTACAACCCGGGAGCATGATCATGGCACTAAATGCCCGCTAGGCTGGCTACAACCAGCTAGCTAGAGTGGCTTCCCTGGCTACAACCCGGGAGCACAACTTGATCAACTTGCTGCCCTGGCTACAACCCGGGAGCTTGATCAATCCGTCTTCTGGCTACAACCCGAAGACATCAGTACAACTGCCGCCCTGGCTACAACCCGGGGGCTTAAGTTTGCTGCCCTGGCTACAACCCGGGAGCTTGATCTTCATCCTGTTTACTTTTCATTCACTTGATTATGGTGCTTCACACCCCGGATCACACAGATCCGTTTCTGGCCACACAGGCCTTCCGTTTGCTCACTCGGCAAACTCTGGTCACGGTTCCCTTCCCATCAAACACTTTCACAAATCACTGGCAAACAAATCTACGCTATGGGAATCACCTTGCATCGCCCTTAACCGTGGGCACGGCTGTTCGAACAGTTCTGCTAAACTCTGCAGAGGGTGTGCGCTTTACCCATCCGACACGAAAATTACACCGAGTACTGGCCTGTACCCAGAAATTCGTGACAAGGCCATTTCCAAAGCCAGTCTAGAGTCATCCAATGCCAGCCGAAAGATCCACACAGGATTCAGTGGTCGGCACTGAACTTCCTTAAACCTACTATTTACTCGGCCAGGGGCATCCCATAATACCCGTCTGGTCGCACTGTAAGATGCTCGGATGGAATTCCCAAAGGAAACGGTCCTTAATGATGATACATAGCCAAGCCACACAGGCACTGTCTCTGTATATCAAGATTTTCACAACTTTATTTGTTTCACAAACACGCCGATACACGGAGTACCGGGTTTTTCGATCAGTTTGGTAAAACCCAATGTTTTTCCCAACGACAAACAACGTTGCAGAGCTAAGCCATTCTACTCGGCATCGTATCCTCAGATAGGATGCTAGCGTGCCATTTGTGGGGCTCTTCAAGGGAGAAATATAACAACATCCTACCAAATAAGTGTTACTACTGGGTAGGTCCATCGGTTGCGCTTGCAAAACCGAGGCCAACAGTTTACAAAGGTGTAAACTAAGCATGCATAATATTTTCCAAACAACATAGTTTTGCATATATGGGAAACAATATGATCAAAGAGGCTTGCCTTGTTCCAAGGAGGGGTCTTCTTCGGCGAAGGCGGCTTCTGGATCGTCCACCGGTTCAGGCTCTGAACAAGCAGAAAGGAAACACTGATAAGCAGGAGAAGTAAAACACCAAGAAAAGATCAAGAAGTAGTCGGCTGCAGGAAAGGTGGCAGTCGGCTGAACCAGGTTTGCAATCCGGGCGACAGAGCTCCAAACTTGAGAGGAGAACAAGAACTCAGCAGAGCTGGAGCTGGCCCGGTTTGCAAAACAAAGGAAGAAGGAGCATGGATGGCTCAATATATAGCCGGCGTGCAAGAGTGAGGCACGGTGGAGTTGGGCAACGGGTAGGGAGAAAAAGTCAAGGTGAACTGACAAAGGATTTGACAGGGAGTGACCTTGGAGTCCAACTGGTCAGGGGAGTTGGCAGGCACTGCAGCTGCGATGAGACATTAAGGTCAAGGCTAGGACAGGTTGGAGAAATCTCACTGACAGGGCTTCGGACAGACCACTGGTCCAAGCGATGCAGCAGGTTATTGTCCATCGGTCCAAGCGGTGCTGCGGACAGGTGAAGACTGGTTCTTTTCCACTCCGGTAGTCGGCGTCCAACCGGCGGGTGCAACTCGGGGGACAAGGAAACAACAGGTCTCAACAAGGTAGTCGGCCACTTCACAGTGCTTACTCGGCAGCAAGGAGGTCCGAGTAAGACAAGGGAAAGGGCAGGATACAAGGACTGAGTAGCAATCTACTCGGCTCAAGGGAGAAGGTAGTCGGCTTAGCCGGGGAGAAAAACTGAGGCACAGCTGACAGGATAGGAGGGGAGCTCGGGAAAACGAAGACTAGCGGAAAAGGAAAACGGGTCGTTACAAACCTCCCCCACTTAACAGAATCTCGCCCCGAGATTCCGCTACTCGGCGAAGAGCTCCGGGTACTCAGCTTGAAGGCGATCTTCTCGTTCCCATGTAGCTTCATCCTCCGAATGGTTACTCCATTGCACCCTGCAGAATCTGATTGTCTCTCGTCTGGTACGTCTGTCCCTTGTCTCCAAAATCCGAATAGGGCGTTCCTTGTAGGTAAGGTTGCGTTGTACGTCGATCTCTTTCAACGGAACTTGCTCTTCTGGGATGCGAAGACATTTCTTCAATTGGGACACATGGAACACGTCGTGGACGTCAGAGAGTTCTTCGGGTAACCTCAGTTGATACGCCACTACTCGCGTCTGTCGACGATAGGGTAAGGTCCGATATAGCGAGGCGCTAGCTTTCCACCATTCCAAATCTCTTTGTTCCTCGTAGGGGTGATACTCGGAGATACACATGGTCTCCTATCTGAAACTCGAGCTCTCGTCTCCGATTATCTGCATAGTTCTTCTGCCGGTTTGGGCTGTCTTCAAGCGCTCTCGGATAACCTTGACTCGCTCTTCTGCCTCTTTCAAAATGTCTGGTCCAAAAAACCATCTTTTCTCCTACGTCTGTCCAACAGAGTGGGGTTCTACACTTGCGTCCATATAGAGCTTCATTGGGGCCATCTGGATACTGGCTTGATAGCTGTTATTGTAGGAGAACTCGCATAAGGCAGACAGAGATCCCAGGTTCCTTCAAAATCCAGGCACATGCTCTTAGCATATCTTCCACGATCTGGTTGACTCTCTCGGTTTGTCCATCCGTCTGGGGGTGATATGCGGTACTGAAGTTCAGGTTAGTGCCCATTGTCTCATGCAACTTTTGCCAAAAGTGGGAGGTGAACTGAGCTCCTCGGTCAGACACTATCTTCTTTGGGACTCCATGTTGGCAGATGACCTTGGTCAGATACAGCTCGGCTAGCTTCTTGGCCGGGTAGGTTGTCTTGACGGGGATAAAGTGGGCGACCTTGGTCAGTCGATCCACTATTACCCAAATGGAATCATGTCCGGCCGGGGTCTTAGGTAATCCAACGATGAAATCCATTCCTATTTCTTCCCATTTCCACTCGGGTATCCTTAAGGGCTGAAGCAATCCTGCTGGCTTCTGATGCTCTGCTTTAACCCTTTGGCAAATGTCACAAACTGCGACATACTCGGCAATATCTCGCTTCATTCCAGGCCACCAGTAATGATCCTTAATATCCTTGTACATCTTGGTACTTCCTGGATGGATGGAATAAGCGGACTCATGGGCTTCTCTCAAGATCAAGTCTCGGATTTCCTTTCTGTCGGGCACGCAAATGCGTTTCCCAAACCAAACAGTTCCTTTGCTGTCGATGGAGAACTCGGGGGCTTTTCCCTGGGTCATGCTTTCCTTTAGAGATACAATCTTTTCATCTACTTCTTGAGCTTCTCTGATCCGGTCCTCCAAAGTAGGCTGAATCAGCAAAGTCGCCAGCGTTCCTGGCTTGACCATATTTATCCTTAGCTTTTCCAGTTCTCGACTTAGCTCGGGTTGAAGGGGCGGGGTTAAGACGGCATTACAATGGACTTTCCGACTGAGGGCATCGGCAACAACATTTGCCTTGCCAGGGTGGTAATGTATTCCAAGGTCGTAATCCTTAATCAACTCAAGCCATCTTCTTTGTCTGAGATTAAGCTCTGTCTGAGTGAAGATGTACTTCAGACTCTTATGATCGGTGTATACTTCACACCGGTTTCCAACCAGGTAGTGTCGCCATATCTTCAAGGCATGCACTACTGCTGACAACTCTAGGTCATGGGTCGGGTAGTTCAGCTCATGGGGTCTTAACTGTCTTGAGGCATACGCAACCACTCTTCCTTCCTGCATAAGCACACAGCCTATGCCTAGTCGGGATGCATCACAGTATACCTCAAAGTCTTTCCTGATATCCGGAAGGATCAACACAGGTGGGGTAGTCAGCCTTTTCCTTAACTCCATGAAACTTTTCTCACAGGCGTCACTCCATTCAAACCTCTTTTCCTTTTTTAGCAATTCTGTCATGGGTTTGTCAATCCTTGAAAATCCTTCAATGAATCTCCGATAATAACCAGCCAAACCTAGGAAACTTCTCACTTCCGTGACCGTAGTCGGGGATTTCCAAGAAAGCACGTCTCTCACTTTCCCCGGGTCCACTTCTACTCCTTGGGCAGTGACCACATGCCCGAGGAAAGCAACTCGGTCTAGCCAAAACTCACACTTCGAGTACTTGGCAAACAACTGGTGCTCTCTTAACTTTCCTAGAACCATTCTCAAATGTCCAACATGTTCTTGCTCGTCCTTGGAGAAGATTAGGATATCATCCATAAATACCACGACAAACTTGTCGAGATATTCCATGAATACCTTATTCATAAGACTCATGAAGAAAGCTGGAGCATTAGTGAGTCCAAAGGACATCACCGTATACTCATATAATCCATATCGGGTCAGGAAAGCTGTCTTGGGTATATCCTCAGGCCTGATCTTCAATTGGTGGTATCCTGATCTCAAGTCAACCTTAGAGAAAACTTTAGCTCCTTGCAGCTGGTCGAACAGGTCGTCTATCCTTGGTAGAGGATACTTATTCTTGATGGTTACTCCATTCAGTGCGCGATAATCAACGCACATCCTCTTGGTCTTATCCTTCTTTTCCACTAGGAGCACTGGAGCTCCCCAAGGTGATGTGCTAGGTCGCACAAAACCTAGGCTCTCAAGTTCTTCTATCTGCTCTTTCACTTCGGCTAACTCTTTAGCCGCCATTCTATAGGGCCTCTTGGATATGGGTGCTGTGCCGGGTAGCAACTCTATAGAGAATTCAATCTCTCTATCAGGGGGCATTCCGGGTAGACTGTCTGGGAAGACATCAGGGTACTCATTGATCACCGGCACTCCTTCCAAAGGGACTACTTGCACCGAGCTCAGGAGGGGTCGGTTCTTGGGGTTTCCAAGGGAGGCAAACTTTACTTCTTGTCCAAAAGGGCACTGCAGGGTTATGGTGCTGGTTGCACAGTCTATTCGGCCCTTATGCTTAGCTAACCAGTCCATGCCAAGAATCAAATCCAAGCCTTGTGATTCCAGGATAATGGGGTTGGCTGAGAAACTAACTCCTTTAATTACCAAGGTAACTCCAGGGCAAGATTGGTCTGACCTAAACTCCTTACCAGGGGAGTGTATGACCATAGGTATCCTAAGACCTTGAACATCCCAACCATACTTATCCACAAAAGATTGAGAAATAAAGGAATGCGATACTCCAGAATCAAACAGAACAACTGCAGGTACGGAGTTGACAAGAAACGTACCCATTACCACATCTGAAGCTTCTCGGGCTGTGTCCGACTGGATATGATTGACTCGGCCACGTCCAAGGGCCGGAGGGGCACGGTAGGCAGATCCACTAGCATGTGTAGTCGGCTATCCTCGACTGAACACAGGGGCTCTTGAAGCGCTGGCGTTGGGGCGTCCGGAGGCTGCAGAGTCTTGCTTCAGGGGGCAGTGTCGGGCGAAGTGACCCAACTCGTTGCAGTTGTAGCATCGGCTTCCTGGGGCACTCGGGATACTCCTCTGCTGAAGGCCGGCTGGGGTAGGGCGACTTGCACCGGTGCTTGCACTGAGGGGTCGGGACTGAACAGAAGAAGCTGGGCGAGAAACAGATGGGCGAAACACCCGCTCTTGGAACTGGGTTGGGGCAAACTGACGGGAAGGACTGGGGAGACAGGGCCTGGTACTCGGACCACTACGAGACTGCATCTGGGAGGCCTTGCGCTTGCGAAAAACTTCGATCTCCTTCCTCGCGTCTTCAACTATTAGGGCTCTATTGACCATGTGCTGGAAAGTAGGGAAGTCATGGGCAATAAGCTGGATCTTCATTGCCACATTCATCCCATTCAGAAACCTTCTGATTTTCTTCTTGTCCGTGTTCACGTCCTCTGGTGCATAGCGAGCTAGATGGTTGAACCTGCTCAGGTACTCGCTGATGCTGGAATGTCTCTGCTTGAGGTCGTTGAATTCTTCTCTCTTAATGTCTATTACTCCTTCTGGGACATGTGCGGCTCTGAAGGCTTCAACAAACTCGGGCCAGGCGATGTTGGCGGCATCTTGATGGGCAGCACAGTAGTTCTCCCACCAATCGGCTGCTGGTCCATGCAGTTGGTGTGCAGCAAACTGGGTTTTCTCCACAGGTGTGCACTGCACTAGGTTCAATTTTCTGTCCATATCCTTCAGCCAGTCGTCAGCCTCTACTGGCTCAGCAGTCTGAGAGAACTCGGCTGGACGAGACCTCATGAAGTCGGCGAGCTTGGAGCGTCCATGAGCTTGTGCTGGTGGAGCTTGATGGAGAAGAGGCTGCATTGCGGCCAGATTCTGAGCAATGCCTTGCAAGATCTGGGTCTGGATGGCCATAAGCTGCTGGGGGTCTGCTGGAAGGTGAGGAGGTTGAGGCAATCCTCCAAGGTTTGCTGTTGCAGCGTCGAAGGTACCAAGGCCGGCTGCACGGCCACTTCCTGACATCCGATCGTGGGTCTGCTCCACTTCTTGTTCCTCCGCGGCAGTAAGCAGGTTGTTGCGGACTGGACCTTGGTCTTCAAAACCCAAGCGGGCCGGGGTACGGACGGCACGGCGCTGACGTTCTGCCATCTGGTCCTAGAAAAGGGCAACCAAAGGAAGAGGGGCTCAGCAAGGATATCGGCAACCAAACCGATGGAACAGATGAAGGAGCAACAAGATTAGCAAGATGGATTCAAGCAGCAGAACAAGGAATATACTCGGGAACCCAGCCTCAACGAAAAGATGACAGATGGGGCACTGGAACCTAAGAGCTTACGCAGGAACCCAAGGTAGGGAGATAGTCAAGAGTTTAGAAACTTTTCCAAAATTCTATAAAGCAGAGAGAGGTACCCAGACAAGTCCTAGTCTTTTGCAAATAGTATAGTTTTCAAAATAAGATCCTCAAAGACATCTACACGGGTGGGGTTTCGTTCCTAGGGCCAACCTTTTGCTCTGATACCACCGCTGTGGCGCCTCCCGACTAGGTGGAAGGCCACCATGTGCATAAGGCACCCGATCCCAGGATCAGTAGTCGGGTACGCACAACAATGATACAACACAGAGTTACAATAATACATAAACAGAGTACTTACATATATGTACAAGGAGATCCATCCAGGACAGACCCGGAATGGGCAAAAATAATCAACAGGTAAACTAACGAAACAGCAGAAACAGGGCGGAAGCTGGGCAAAAACTACTCCACAGGCTCGGTTGGGAACTAGGCTCGAAACCTTCAGAAGTCTTCGTAGTCGGCCTGGTCTTGGAGGAACTCGGCAGCAGTCGGATCTTCGTCTTCTTCTCCAAAACCTACTATACATATATATGAACAAGGTGAGTACTTTCGTACTCAGCAAGCCAGAAATGATGCCATGTCGGTCAGACAGAAAGGCTAAAGGTTTATTTGCGAAAATTGCCTTAAGAAACTCTTTTCTTTGCAAACACTAGTGAGCTTAAATTTTTGTTGTCGGACAGAGGCTCACGCCTCTATCCATTCCGCAAGTTGCTTTTCAACAACTCGCCACTTAATGAATCAAGCATAAACATATATGTTCTTATCATCTTTTCCTTCGTATTTGCTGGTCCTGTACTTCCCGAGTAGCTACAACCACTCGTTGACCCTGAGACTCGGCTACAACCAAATCTCAGCTGTGGCACTTGATGCCCGCTACACTGGCTACAACCAGCTAGCTAGTCGGCCGCCCTGGCTACAACCCGGGGGCTCATCATCGCTGCCCTGGCTACAACCCGGGAGCATGATCATGGCACTAAATGCCCGCTAGGCTGGCTACAACCAGCTAGCTAGAGTGGCTTCCCTGGCTACAACCCGGGAGCACAACTTGATCAACTTGCTGCCCTGGCTACAACCCGGGAGCTTGATCAATCCGTCTTCTGGCTACAACCCGAAGACATCAGTACAACTGCCGCCCTGGCTACAACCCGGGGGCTTAAGTTTGCTGCCCTGGCTACAACCCGGGAGCTTGATCTTCATCCTGTTTACTTTTCATTCACTTGATTATGGTGCTTCACACCCCGGATCACACAGATCCGTTTCTGGCCACACAGGCCTTCCGTTTGCTCACTCGGCAAACTCTGGTCACGGTTCCCTTCCCATCAAACACTTTCACAAATCACTGGCAAACAAATCTACGCTATGGGAATCACCTTGCATCGCCCTTAACCGTGGGCACGGCTGTTCGAACAGTTCTGCTAAACTCTGCAGAGGGTGTGCGCTTTACCCATCCGACACGAAAATTACACCGAGTACTGGCCTGTACCCAGAAATTCGTGACAAGGCCATTTCCAAAGCCAGTCTAGAGTCATCCAATGCCAGCCGAAAGATCCACACAGGATTCAGTGGTCGGCACTGAACTTCCTTAAACCTACTATTTACTCGGCCAGGGGCATCCCATAATACCCGTCTGGTCGCACTGTAAGATGCTCGGATGGAATTCCCAAAGGAAACGGTCCTTAATGATGATACATAGCCAAGCCACACAGGCACTGTCTCTGTATATCAAGATTTTCACAACTTTATTTGTTTCACAAACACGCCGATACACGGAGTACCGGGTTTTTCGATCAGTTTGGTAAAACCCAATGTTTTTCCCAACGACAAACAACGTTGCAGAGCTAAGCCATTCTACTCGGCATCGTATCCTCAGATAGGATGCTAGCGTGCCATTTGTGGGGCTCTTCAAGGGAGAAATATAACAACATCCTACCAAATAAGTGTTACTACTGGGTAGGTCCATCGGTTGCGCTTGCAAAACCGAGGCCAACAGTTTACAAAGGTGTAAACTAAGCATGCATAATATTTTCCAAACAACATAGTTTTGCATATATGGGAAACAATATGATCAAAGAGGCTTGCCTTGTTCCAAGGAGGGGTCTTCTTCGGCGAAGGCGGCTTCTGGATCGTCCACCGGTTCAGGCTCTGAACAAGCAGAAAGGAAACACTGATAAGCAGGAGAAGTAAAACACCAAGAAAAAGATCAAGAAGTAGTCGGCTGCAGGAAAGGTGGCAGTCGGCTGAACCAGGTTTGCAATCCGGGCGACAGAGCTCCAAAACTTGAGAGGAGAACAAGAACTCAGCAGAGCTGGAGCTGGCCGGTTTGCAAAACAAAGGAAGAAGGAGCATGGATGGCTCAATATATAGCCGGCGTGCAAGAGTGAGGCACGGTGGAGTTGGGCAACGGGTAGGGAGAAAAAGTCAAGGTGAACTGACAAAGGATTTGACAGGGAGTGACCTTGGAGTCCAACTGGTCAGGGGAGTTGGCAGGCACTGCAGCTGCGATGAGACATTAAGGTCAAGGCTAGGACAGGTTGGAGAAATCTCACTGACAGGGCTTCGGACAGACCACTGGTCCAAGCGATGCAGCAGGTTATTGTCCATCGGTCCAAGCGGTGCTGCGGACAGGTGAAGACTGGTTCTTTTCCACTCCGGTAGTCGGCGTCCAACCGGCGGGTGCAACTCGGGGGACAAGGAAACAACAGGTCTCAACAAGGTAGTCGGCCACTTCACAGTGCTTACTCGGCAGCAAGGAGGTCCGAGTAAGACAAGGGAAAGGGCAGGATACAAGGACTGAGTAGCAATCTACTCGGCTCAAGGGAGAAGGTAGTCGGCTAGCCGGGGAGAAAAACTGAGGCACAGCTGACAGGATAGGAGGGGAGCTCGGGAAAACGAAGACTAGCGGAAAAGGAAAACGGGTCGTTACATACACGACATATGTAAAGGAAAAAGGGCTTTACGCTATGAAAATGCAAATAAACAGTGGAAATAAAGCATATAAATGGGTTCTTCACATTTTAAGGAAAATTTAGAAACTTGAACGGGTCAATTCCAAGTTCAAACAGCCAAGTTATAGCCATTTGAAGTTTATGTGTAATTTAAATTAAGATTTCACATTTTTTGGATTATTTTTGTTTAGAAAAAACGATTTATTACGTTAGGGCAGCAACCATCGGCGTGGCGGAGCGGCTCTGGACGGGCGGAGCAAAGAGAGGATGAGGAGACAAGCCTCACCCCAACGAGAATGACGACGAACAGCGATGAGGGCGACCGGCGGCAAGGTAGAAGCGGAGGGACGGCTCGGGTTCACGAGGACGATGGCGTTCCACTGGGCTTTGGGCTTGGTGAGGCGGTGGCCGGGTGTGCGACGGCACGACGAAACCGGTGGTGGCAACGGTGAAGCTTGGCGATGATCCGGTCGATGGCAAAGCGCAACAAAAGGCAAGCGGCAGCGGCTGAGCTCGGAAACGACGGTGCGACATCAAGAAAGGGTATAGGGAGCTCGGGAGGTGTTCAAAAGAGGAAGAGGGGGACGTGAGCTCCTTTTTAAGGCGCATGGTAGGGGAGGGGAGGCGCCGAGGAGAGAGAATCGCAGCGGCGAAGAACTCGGCCGCCATCAATGGCGCCGACGAGTAAATGGGAATAAATCCGGGGTTTCCTCCACCGGATTGAAGGGGGTTTATGGGGGGAATTGATGCAGGCGCTATGGGGATTAATTCCCCCTATCAATTTGATCACCTGGCCGGTGCGAAGGCGGATTGCGTAGCGGAGGTGGAGCAGATCGGCCGGGCGCGGCGGGGCGGCTGGAGGTGGGGGATGACAGGCGAGCCCCGCCAGTCAGCACCTGGTGTGCAGGGCCATCGGGATGGGCTGCGCGGGCGCACGTGCGGCGCGGCTGGGCCTACGTAAGAGTGAAGCAAAGAGGAGGGGAGGCAACAGGCCGAGCGGGCCGACGCGTGGAGAGAGAGGAAGGCTGGGCCGGATTCAGCCTAGCGAAGGAGGGGGGGGTTTCTTTTAGTTTTTTATTTTTAGAAAACCCTGTGAATTGTTTTTATTGCTTAAAAATTAGTATTTGTGCTCTGAAAATTGCAGTAAAAATTGGGAGAGCATTTTAGGACATGGGGAATTTAAGAAAAATACCCACAAGCCAAATTAAATTTTATTCTTGAGGATTTTTAATCAATTAAAGGCTCTTTCCACATTTTAAAATTTCTAAAAATTCAGTTAAAGCACGATTTAAACTTTAAGGTGATTTCAGGGTGTTACAAACCTACCCCCTTACAGAGAATCTCGACCCTGAGATTTGGAAGCACTGTCGAAGAGATGTGGATGCGCTAACTTCAACTCATCTTCTTGCTCCCAAGTTGCTTCGTCCTCCAAGTAGTTACTCCATTGGACCTTGCAAAACCGAATCACTTTACTTTGGGTGTGCCTCTCTGATGTGTCTAATATCTTGGCAGGTTTCTCCACATATGTCAGATCCTCCTGTAATTCTATCTGGTCAGGGTCCGCTTGCTCAATTGGTACCCGTAAACATTTCTTGAGCTGGGAGACAAGGAATACATCATGTACATCTCCCAAGGATGTAGGCAGTTCAAGCTGGTAAGCAACTTCCCCTCTTTTGCCCACTATCTTGTAGGGTCCCACATATCTGGGTGCAAGTTTACCTTTGGTGTTAAACCGTCGTACGCCACGAAGTGGTGTGACTCACAGGTACACAAAATCCCCTGCTTCAAACTCCAGATCTCTGAGTTGATTATCTGCGTAACTTTTCTGTCTGGATTGAGCCACTTTCAAGTTTTGCTGTATCACTCTGACCTTTTCTTCTGCTTCTCTCAGAGTATCAGTTCCAAACACCTGGCGTTCTACTGTTTGATCCCAAAGGAGTGGAGTTCGGCACCTACATCCATATAGCGCCTCAAAAGGTGCCATCTTCAAACTAGCTTAGTAGCTATTGTTGTAAGAGAATTCAACATAAGGAAGACTCTTATCCCATGTCTTTCCAAAATCAAGGACACAAGCCTGAAGCATATCCTCAAGGATCTGGTTGGTTCATTTGGTCTGTTCAACAGTTTGAGGATGATAGCTGTACTGAAGTTGAGCCATGTGCCCATTTCTTCTTACAATTTCCACCAAAAATTTGAAGTGAACTGGCTACCTTGATCAGACCTGATCCTCTTGGGCACCCCATGAAAACACACAATCCTTGCAAAGCACAGTTCTGCTAGCTTACCACCGGAGTAAGTAGTTTTAACCGGAATAAAGTGTGCCACCTTGGTCAATCTATTGACCACCATCCATATCGAATTATACCCTCCTTGAGTACGTGGAAGTCTAGTAATGAAATCCATACCAATCTCCTCCCACTTCCATTTTAGTATCTTCAGTGGTTGTAGTAATCCTAGCGGCCTTTGATATTCTGCCTTACCCCGTTGACACACATTGCACAAAGCCACGAATTCTGCTATTTCCCACTTCATGTTGACCCACCAATATTGATCCTTCAAATCCTGATACATCTTGGTGCTGCCGGGATGAATGGAATATTGACTCTTGTGAGCTTCTCGCAGAATGAGCTTCTTCAAATCAGGATGTTGGGAACACAAATGCGCTCCCCATTCCATACTGCACCAAACTCATCCTCCATGAAACCCACTGCTTTACCCCTTCACATATTCTTTTTAAGTTCTCGAATATCCACATCATTTTCATGGGCTTCATGAATCTAATCCAGGAGCAAACGTTTGGCTTCGAGAGTAGCCAAATATCCATATCTGACAACACAAAGATTCAAGGCCTCCATTTCTTTGCACAGATCTACTAGGCAATTCTTTAATTGAGTGGTGCAGCAATAACTTTTTCGGCCCAAAGCATCTGCGACCACATTTACCTTGCTCGGGTGGTAATGAATTCCCACATCATAGTCCTTGATCAATTCCAGCCATCTTCTCTGTCGTAAATTCAGATCTGGTTGGGTGAAGATATACTTTAGACTCTTATGATCAGTGTATATCTCGCAGCTATTCCCAATGAGATAATGGTGCCAAATCTTTAGAGCATGGACTACGGCAGCCAGTTCTAGATCATGGGTAGGATAATTATTCTCATGTGGTTGTAGCTGACGGGAAGCATAAGCTACCACATGCCCTTCCTGCATCAAAACGCATCCAAGCCCTTGGCGAGACGCATCACAGTACACATGAAAATCCTTTCAGACATCAGGTAGGATTAACACAGGGGCTGACACAAGCTTCTTCTTGAGCAACTGAAATGCCTCTTCACACGAAGGAGTCCAAATAAACTTCTCTTCCTTCTTCAACAGTTGGGTCATGGGTCTGGCTATATTTGAGAAGTTTTTGATGAACCTTCGATAATACCCTGCTAGACCCAAGAAACTATGAATCTGGGTAACCGACTTGAGTTGTTTCCAGTTTGTGCTAGAATCCACGGTGGAAGGATCTACTGCCACTCCTTGAGCAGTGATAACATGACCCAAGAACTTCACTTCTGACGTAGAGCTGGTGCTGACGAAACTTCTCCAAAACCAACCGTAAATGGTGCTCGTGTTCTTTTTCCAACATGAAGTAAATCAAGATATCATCTATAAAGACCACTATAAACTTATCTAGATACTCCAAGAATACTTTATTCATCAAGTTCATGCAAAATGTCGGAGCATTATTTAACCCGAAGGACATCACTGTGCACTCATATAACCCATATCTGGTTGTAAAGGCTGTCTTTGGGATATCCTCCTCACGTATATGCAAATGATGATAACCTGATCGGGGATCGATCTTGGAGAACACCTTAGCGCCCTTTAGTTGGTCAAACAAATCATCAATCCTTGGGAGAAGATATTTATTCTTTATGGTAACTTCATTGAAGGCACGGTAATCCACACACATCCTCTTTGTTTTATCCTTCTTGTCCACAAAGATGATTGGGGTTCCCCAAGGTGAAGTACTGGGACAGATATACCATTTCTCCTTCAGCTCTTCCAATTGTTTCTTTACTTTTGCCAACTCATTAGCGGCCATGCGGTAGGGTCTCTTAGAGATTGGGGCAGTTCCGGGTACCAAGTCTATCCGAAACTCGATTTTCCTTTCTAGTGGCATCCTGGGTAAATCATTAGGGAAAACGTTGGGGTATTCCTTAACAACAGAGATCTCCCCCAGACTGAGTTGATGCAACCTTTGTTGTGTCGGGTATGCAGGTTGAGCATAGAGGCTACTGGTTGATCAGTTCCATTGTTCAAGATGACCGTTCTCCTGGCACAGTCCAACACTCCTTGAAATTTGGTAAGCCAATTCATCCCTAGTATGACATCTAGGTCTTTAGTGTCTAGAAGGATTAAATTGGTCAGAAAAGAAACCCCTTGGATTTCTATGGACACAGAGGGACAATAATGCCGAGCTAGCATTTGCCTGTTGGGAGTAGTGATCACCATATCATTCCTAAGACCCTCAACCCTTAAACCATGTTGCCCCACAAATCGTCTTGATATGAAAGAATACGTAGATCCAGAATCAAATAAAACTGTAGCAGGTACGGAATTAACAGGGAACGTACCGACTATGACATCTGGAGCAGCCTATAGGTCCTCCGTGGTGACATGGTTGAGACGCCCCCTTGTTGTGTTGCTACCGTTGTTATTGCGGGGAGGCGCTTGTCCTTGTGGACGCTTGGGCTCTGGGCATTTGTTGGCAAAGTGCCCTAGTTCCCTACAGTTAAAGTAGAGGAGGGCCTTTCCACTGTTGTCCTTGCATACATTTCCCCTGGAAGACTGTGTTGTGGCTGTCGTTGGTGCCCGAGGAGTGGAGTTGTTCTATTGTGGTGTAGCTGGCTTGTTAACATACTGTGGTTGAGTTGGAGGAGTCTGGTGGGTCCGTGAGCTTGATGAGGATCCACCCTGGTAAGGGGTCATATACTGGAGCTATTGGTTTGGTCCTTGTTGAGACTTGAAATTTGCCATACAATGCTTGATGGCATCAATCTCCTTGTGCTTGGCTTCCTGGCGGACGGCCATGTTGACTAGCCTCTAGTAATCCGCAGTCGTTGGCGATCAACTAGACCGATAGCTCGAGGTTGAGACCTATTGAGAACTTCTCCTGTTTTTCCTCATCATCCCGCACATCCTCTGGTGCATATCTCACCAGACGGTTGAACTCATGAAGGTACTCTATCACAGAACGGTTGCCCTGTTTAAGATCCCTAAACTCTCGCTTCTTTAGTGCCATAGTCCTAGCCAGCATATGCGTCCTATCACACCCTGAGTTTCCCCTTAAACAGAGCCACACAAATTATATTAAAGAAAAAGCCTCAAAGAAATTATTTTAAAAGGCCTTGGAAATTAATTAAATAAGTAAAATACGAAATAATAAATTATCTTGGCTGAGAATATTTTTCCTATATTCTATTGGCAAAAATACACTAACAAGATTTTTATGGGAATTTTTAGAACACTGGAAGCAATTTTAATAAATCAAAACGAATTATCAGAATTAAAATCCTTCTGGAAATTTTCCTTTCCTTCCTTTTCTCTTTTCCTTTTTCTTTCTTCCCGCTGGGCCGTGGCCCAGTTCTATGTCTCGGGCTGCCGCAGCTCACGTCGCCCCACGCCTATCCCCGCTCCTCCTCACTGACTGACCTTGCCCGGCTGCCAGCTGCGTTAGCTCGCCTCGCCTACCAGCTGCGTTAGCTCGCCTCGCCTACTGACATGTAGGGCCGGGACCCACATGTCAAACCCATCTTTAACCTCCGGCCGACTCGGCCGGAGGGGATCGGCCTTCCTTGAGCGTCGGATTTTGCCCGTCCCCGCTCCCCCGTGCCTCGGCCCTTGATTCAAATGCCGCGGACCGAGTCCCCGCCCGTTACCCCTACCTTCTCCACCCTTCTCACCCATGACCGCGGTTGAATCACGCCCACTAGCCGCCACGGTCGCTACCCTCAACTCCGTGAAATTCGGCCAACTCGGCCACGAACTCCCACAGCCGAGTACATATAAACTCTCCCCGTGCTCCGTCCTCACTTTCCCCTCATTTGCCCATGCCTGCCGAGTACCCAAACCCCTTCCGCGCCGAGCTCCCGAATCGTCGCCACGCTCACGCTCGCTAGCTTCGCCGCACCCCGCTACGTCTTGTTACACCGCCGGTCGCCTTGGATTCTAGCCGGAACTCCATCCTCTCCTTCGCCCCTCTCGGTAAGCCTCTCCGCCGGTAGTCAGCCGCGGATTTCTGTCGACCTATTCGGTCTTCTTCTCTCCTAACACGTTCTACACCTCTACCAGGTCCTCCTAAACCTCGTCCGCACCTCCGTCGTTGCTGTGCACCACCGGAACGCCAACGCCATCGGCTACCCGAACCTCATTGCCACCAATCCTCACTGCTCACCGCCGTTCGCCGCTCTCCGTCGATCGCCGCACCTCGGTGAGCACTCGGTCGCATTCCTCACCTCCTCCGCCGCGTTAGATGGTTGCCGGCGGTGACCATCAGGCCACGCGCGCTGTTGCCGGCTGCGCGCGCTGGCGGGGCTCGTTCCCGACTTGGTCTTAGCCGTCCGATCTGTCTCGGCAGATCGGGACCAGTTGTGTGCCTATGTCCGCAGTCGCACGCGCATGGAGTGCGTCCACCGTGCGCCGCACTCTCATGCGCCACTGACCCGTGGGTCCTGCCTATCGGCGCCGGTCCCCCGTGGTCCGCTGAAGCCTTAAATCCTTGTTAATGCGCAATAAATCGTTTAGAAATTGTTTTTGCATAGGAAAATCACAATAAAACTTCTAAAATTCATAACTAATTCATTCGAGCTCCGATTAATTCCATTCAAATTTCATTAAATCTAAAAAAAATACCAAGAATCCATTAAAAATACTTTTAGCCCCCTGTTCAGTGTCCACATGTACTGTTTTTAATTGTTTGTGCGTTGTTTGCTATAGAAACTGACGCCGTCGATCCTCCGGTTTACTACGAAGTCGTTGCTGAATTCGCCGAGCCGGAGCAAGGCAAGTCACATCTTTTCCTCGATCATTTTGTGCCCATTTATTGCAAATGATTTGTTTTAAATTAATAAACATGCATTATTTCATCAATTCATGTGGGAAGGGTGACCTATATACATGCAATTTTAATTGCTCTGACTTTATTCCACCTGTACACCTTTGTAGCTAGGTAATAATATGACTCGAGATTATTGTTAGGATGCTTAGCCCTGCTTAAAAACCTTTAGCTCACATGGAATTTAAATACTTCAATTTACATTTATGGTTCGACTCAATATCGGAAAAGGGAACTTTGGATATGTTGATGTTAAATTATTAAAATTTGACCTAAATAGTGGACTGTGGATGCATGGTTTTGTTGGTCGCACCCATGGCAATTAAGGACCGGTTCATGGGAACCCCTTGGGCAAATACTCGTACTTTCCACAAGCCAGCGTGGCCAACGACTGGGCTTGTAGCGTTTCTTCTCCCTCTCCTAGGCATCGTTGGTTAGAATGGACGTGATGGAGTTGGGTTGGCTCGGGGTTGGGTTGATCGGCTTCCGGATCCATTGTGGCACAAGGGGGTAGCCTGGCTGATATGGGGTGTCCTGGCGGCAGGTGCAACCTTAGCGTGGTGTGTATGGTTGGGGAGAGGTTGCGTGAATGGTCCTGTCATAGCCTCTCGCAGGGTGTCGTGGTGATACGCTAGCACACGGGAAC
The DNA here is from genome assembly GCA_003991445.1 of Oryza meyeriana var. granulata. Classification (NCBI taxonomy): domain Eukaryota; kingdom Viridiplantae; phylum Streptophyta; class Magnoliopsida; order Poales; family Poaceae; genus Oryza; species Oryza meyeriana. The sequence continues at coordinate 216,473 of RYFJ01002043.1, read as the reverse complement.
GTGTGTAGGGCTGTGTCTTGTGGATACAGTTGTACACCTCTGATCAGAGTAAATCTATTCGAATAGCCGTGCCCGCAAATATGGGTGATTGGTCAAGACTCACCGTGATTAGTCTCACCTTTACTTAATTAACTTGACTTAATGGAACTGGTATAGTTCAGATGGATGGTTGGGCCTGGTTAATATGGTGTAACGTTAATCAGTAGAGGATTAATATTGTTCAATTAAGCAACCTTTTACCGTTTGCGAACTACTACTGTTTACAATTGCTTTTACGCAAATAAACCTCTAGCCTAGTTTGTCTCCCGTGCATTGTACATATTTGTGGGTGTGATTTGTTGAGTACTGTGGGTGGTACTCGGTCTTGCTCCTTTTCCCCCTCTCAGTGGAGTACATGTCTGACGAGGATCAGCAAGAGGACTAGGCTGGCTCCGCTGTCAAGATGCCTGTGGAATGGAAGCCTTCGCTTGGCTAGTTGTATATAGACTTTATTTGTTTTTACCGCTGCATTTATGTAAGACGATTTTATTCTATTTATAAGACGCACTTTGTATGGCAACTTGGTATTGTGTACCCTAGCTTTCCTGGACAGTGATTTAATACACAGGAATGTTCAGAATTCTGGTTACGAATTTCTGGACGTTACACGTCCTCTGAAAGGCGGATGTGAAATGATCCCAGGTGATTGGCTGTCCAGCCGGCTGTGTAGCTTGAAAATGGTCCTACCATTCAGAAGCGGGCCCTTAGAGTTGATGAGCAGCGAAAGTGATTTTATCAGCATCGGTACACTGGACGGTGTCTAGCTTTTTGTTGATAGCATGGAGCTAATCAAGAGCGTCTATAGGGTTGATGGTGCTTGAAAAGGTAGGTGGGCGTATGCGAAGAAATTCTCTTAGCTTGGACTACGGTGGTGGAGGTGGAGCTTGAGCAGCAACAGACAGGTTCTGGATATGATGGAGAAAAGTAGCCATCATATTGGTTTGCTGGGCGAGGATTTGCATAAGGATGGGATTCTCCACGTTGGGTTAAGGCAGCGGCTGGGGAAGATCCTCCTGGTTTTGTCCACTCCCTTGGTTCTGTCCTGGGTTCACCTCCTGCTGGGCATTTCCCTCCTGATGCATAGTCATTCTAGTGTACACCATCTGCCGTGACCAACCCAACCGTATAGATAGAGAACAAAGGGGGAAAAAGGATCAGCTAAGACAATTACTTAACCAACTTATTTAATTTTTATTGCTCTGATGTTGGTTACTTAAGATGTTCAAGTGACTTAGACACTCATGGGCAAAGTTATATCACAACAGATCGATATAACCATACCCCAAACATAAACAAGTTCAAAGATAAAACTCCTCAGAAGATAAACGAAGAAAAACATAGACGTGTCTAACACTACACGTCTATTGTGCGAAGGACCAGCTCCAGGGTGAAGGGCGATCAACAGGGTGTCGGTGCTGTCATTGCCGAAGACGACATCCTCCTGAGGAACAAAGGGCTCCTACTCTACGTGACGGAACTCCATGAATCTGGCCTCAGCAAGGGACTGGTTGATGATCACCGGCCTGGAGGTGCTCTTGCGCGCGGTGATCTTCATGCTACGGGCGACGCGATGAAGCTTGGGAGGGCATATCTAACCCTGTGCAATATTGAGCTAGCGCAACTCCTTCTCCATGGCGTCCAACTCCTTCTTGAGCTTCGGATTTTCCTGGCGTAGCTCTAGGATCTTCATGTTGTTCTGCACCATACCCCGGTGCACAAGCTGGTGGAAGTTGATGTGGGCCATGTTGTAGGCTGCCACCATACGTGCCAAGTGCACGACAGTGATATCGTCCTCCCTATCGGTGCCTCTGAAGCTAGAGTAGATGGAGGGATCCAGACGCCAGGGATGATAGCGATAGGGAGTGTACTGCAACTCCTCCTGGTAGTGCTGGTGAAGCAAACCAATGGCCAGAAGAGTAGCACTCTGGCACGCAACAGCAAAAGTATCTCCTCCTGCTGTGACAATCAGCGAGGTACGGTGAGAGGAGCTGGCAAGGAGCACGGCGGTGACCTCCCAAGCAGCTCCAAGGGGAGTCGTCGTCACCGTCAACTATAGGTAGCTCAGTACACATGTACTTCACTTCCTGGGTATAACCCAGGGCCAGGCGAAGGCTGTGCAGCTCAAGGACAAAAACTCCCAGGTCCAAACCACGACGGGTCAGAGGGGGCGACATCTACAACATTTTAAAAGATAATAAACAAACTCAGTAGACAAAATTTTATAAAGAAATAACAGAACAAGATAGAATAACAAATTTTCACAAATAATAAAATTTCCTTTGTAAAAATATTTTCCTAAGGCTGGGATCATATGGCTCATCCTAGGGTCAAGAGGGTTTTGATACCAACTTGTAGCATCTAGAAAACACACAACCGTTTCCATTTGCAGCTGCATTAATCCTCATCCTAGGAGGCGAGGTACATACTACAAAGTTGTTTAATACTAGAGTACATAGCAGAAGTGATAACATAGTATAATTTATTACATGGGCAACCAAAGGCCCATCACAACAAAGTTAAACAAATAAAAGTACGTCATCTAGAAGAGCTGGGGACCAGGACCACAGGCACTTGATGGCAGGAACGAGCTAGACGTCAAAGCCTTCATCTCCAAAAAACTCTTCATCTGGATGGGGAACAATGTGGAGCAAGACTGAGTACCACCAACGTACTCAACAAACCACACTCGGGAAATGCACAAATAATGTTATAAGGTGTACAAGGGACTTTAGGGCTATTTTGCATCAAACAACATTTTTAATCTATTTTTAATGTGCAAGGCATTTTTGAAATACGGTGCTATATCTAAAGTCAGATTCATCTCCAGAGTTGCGAATACCACACTATTTTGCCCAACAAAGGTCAACCAAACCCAAACCGGTCAACCAACATGGTTTAATCACTTTAACCACAGTTCCATTTTTAATAGAAGAAACCTCTAACTTGGGACATTACTAGGCTTGCCTATAACAGAGAGCGGCTATTCGAATAGATTATACTCTGGCCAAAGGTATACATCTTTACCCACAAGACACAACTTCCTCATATGTTCCCATGTGCCCCATACCACCATGGTATTTGGAACGAAAGTCATGACATAACTCTTCACTCAGCTCAACCCTAGACAAAAGAACCGACACTGACTCCCGTCTACGGCCAAAATGCTGGGAAAGGTAGACATGGTCCATGCCCCCATCATCTCGATCCCAGACCCTGGTGACCTTTGTAGGATCGACTCACACTAAGATAGGCAACCAGAGGGGGGGGGTGAATGATTGCGTAGGTCAAAAATAAAATTTAACACTTCCCCTAATCACAAAACCTGAAAAACCGTGTTTTCAGAATCTGAACAGAACATTGTTTCGTCACTAAACAGATTGTAGTTGTAGATCCGTAACTCCGATCGACTTGAAAATTTGTCAGAATAAACTAGACAAAATTTGCAAACAAACCCAACTGGAATCACATCAATCGGACTTCTAGATCTTGAGATATTAATGAAAAAATATTACTGAACAGAAGGTTGACGTAAATTAATTAAACCCTAATTAATTGATTAAACGAGATCCGAAAATAATTAACCAACCAAACTTTCCAGAACACTAGAAAAACACCCTAGCTAGATTTTAGATCAAAGAAACCAACCCAAATCTTAGAGAAAAACAAATCAATCTAAAATCCATTGCTAGGCATGCATAAAGATGAACGAGAAAGAGGAATTAATTACCGCACTAATCTTCCATAAACTTTATCTTTATTATCAAGATTGTGCTTAAAAGATATTTCTCCAAAACATCCAAAAGATTTCTCCACGATAAATTCGCTCTCTAGAAACCCTAAAAAAAATCACTCTAAAAATTAACAGGGAGTCACTATTTATAGAACCAAAATCCTTTCGTGGGCCATCTGGACTGTTGCCTTGCCTGGACCGCGCTAGGCCCGCGCACCTCCCCGCATGTGTGCAGGTCGCGTGCTACAGTACCCCATGTGCTACAGTACCGCCACGGTACTGTAGCACTATGTCACACACTCTTTTCTTTTTCGATTTTTCTAGCGTTTATGCACTGCCTTGTGAAGCTCGTTCTAAATATCTTCCTACACGGTTTTCGCCCACCGTATGTCACTTTGTGTCCCACCTTGTCACCTGGCATTCTCGACCGTTCTGGACCTAAACTCCTCCCTGAGTTTAGTCCCGATCCCACCGCTGACCAAGGTTGACCCTAAGTACCTACACACAAATAGACCAAACACACCGTTTTCGGGCACAGATATTCGTAACCTGACCCACGTCAGTCGTACACACGCTCATCACACTTTCCAATGCCAATTCATAAATCACAAGATAAGCCAATTTTTCAACACATGATCTTACAATCTCCCCCTTGATGAAAACATTGGCAACAACATATATAAACACTGAACCAAGGTTCTGTTTTTTCTTTCAACTACACCATTTTATTGTGGTACTCTAGGTGAAGAAAATTGATGATCAAGACCTTTTTCAGCACAAAATTAATCAAAAGAAGAATTTTTAAATTCAGATCCATTATCACATCTAATTGCTCTAAGAGCTCCTGGGTGATCAACAGATAGTCTAAGAGCAAGACTTCTAAAAAAACTAAAAGCCTTATCTTTAGATGCCATAAAATAAACCCAAGAGTATCTGGAGAAATCATCAACTATTACCAGTACGTACCACTTACCTCCAAAAGATTGAACTCGTGATGGTCCAACGGTATCAAGGTGTACAAGTTGTCCTGGTGCGTTTGTCATCACCATAGTAAGAGGTGGATGTGAACCTGCATGCATCTTACCATGTCTACAAGAAAAGCATACTATATCGCTATCACCCTTAAGCTTAGGTAGACCACGTATAAGATCCAAACCACTAACATGTGCTATGATCAAAACCAACATGGCCAAGTCTACGATGCCAAAAGAATAAGTCTTTAAAATCATTGGCAACTAGACACCTATGCTTAACAGAAGATGACACATCAAAATCAGCTTTAAACACTCTCCCAAAATGTGTAATATTAAAGACAAGATCTCCTGAAGCATCTAATACTCTACATCTACCTTTCTTAAAGCACACTTCAAGATCTTCATCAATCATTTGTGAAACGGAAAGCAAGTTATATTTCAAGTTCTCAACAAGAGCCACATCCTTGAACATAAACTTATTGCTAACCGTTACTATACCTTTAGCCACAACCATAGAAGTAGAAGCATCTCCAAAAGTTACCTTTTCAACATGCGATGCTCCTGTGAGATAGGAAAACCAATTCTTGTCACCGGACATGTGGCGTGAGCATCCGGAATCCACTAGCCAAACGTTCTCCTTTCTCGCGCGAAGTGCCTACATAGAAGAAAGCAGTGTCGAGGTCTCAGTACCGGAGTTAGTAATATAACATTTAGGAATCCAGTACTGAGACACACGACGCACACCAGTAGACATAACACAAGTATTTTTATGCAAAGGTTTAGATCTATCATTACTCATGTTAGTAGAACTAAAGAGGCGTGTCTTTCTCAAATTAGACCAAGCTTTAGCCTTTTCTCTCATTTTTTGTTTGGTTAGTCTAAAACAAAATTCTACTTTATGTCCATCTCTACCACAATGAGTGCAAGTGTACATTACTTTGTATTTAGCTTGAGAAGTAAAGACTACTTTTGCATTTGTTGTGCTAGAAGATGACATAATACCAGCAGATTTAAAAATCATCCTTTTAGGTTCATTGACTGTCTCAATTATGCCACTTCCAAGGGATTTAACAACAGTTGGAGTATAAGTCTTAGAATAATCATAAGGATCAAAATCCAAACCAGTTTTAAATTTTTCAGAACTAGTCTTTTGATTCAAAATTTGATTCAAACTTTTAGTTCCTATCTTTCCTTGCAAATAATCAATACGATTCAAAAAAGTGGCACAATTCTTACAAAATACATGCTGAAATCTATTATTTTTATCACAATTAGAGCATGAAAGAACCTTATGGGTAGCAAGATCTTCTTTTAGTTGTGCAATTTTAACATCAGCATCTTTTATCTTCAAAGCAAGATCTTCTTTTAGTTGTGCAATTTTAACATTAGCATCTTCTAACTTCAACTTAAGAACATTGCATTTATCACAAGAGACAGGTTCATTAATTTGACAGACATGTTGTTCATTTTTCTTCTTTTCTAGCCTAAATTCCTTTAGTATAGAAGCATGCATATCCCTTAGAGAAGTAAATTCAGCATAAACTAAATCACATGATTTGCAAGAATTATCTATAGGAGTCAAAGTTTTAAGTCTTACAATCTCATCATTTAATTTTTCAACCAAAGCATCTTGTTTCTTAATCTTTTTATCTCTCTTCTCTAATAAAGTATCAAGTTTTTCAACGGCACAAGCTAAATCATCATAAGAAGGTTCTACCTCATTGTCGTTGTCGTTGTCGATGTCACTATTGGCGACGCTTCTGCTACTTGCCATCATACATAGACCAATCAAGCTTTTCTTGCCTTTGGAAGTAGCATCATCATCACTCTCGGTGTCCACATCGCTTAGATTTACCTGTTCAAGAGCAGAGAGAACACGGTGCACTACCTTCTTGTTCAAATACCCCTTCTTCTTAGTGCTCTTGAGTGTTCGCTTCTTGTCACTCTCTACCTTGTCTTCCTTCTCATCTTCATCCTAAAAATTCTTGCTAGAAATTTTGGACATTTAAGACGAAGGTGATTAAGCGAACCACATTCAAAACATCTCCGAGGTTCTCCACCATTTGCTCTCTTTCTGGATCGAACATTTTGCAAAGCTTTTGTGAAGCGAGTGGAGAGGAGTGCCAAATCATCTTCAGGAAGTTGTTCTAAATGTTCATCAGTTAGTGAAGACAAAGAGGACAAAGCATAGCTAGATGAAGAGTTATCACCAATAGAGTTGTTAGTTTGTGAAGCTAAAGCTATTGATTTATTAGTCATTTTTTTTCTAGCAAAAACATCTAGCTCATGAGTTTTCAATTTAGAATAAAGCACATCTAATGTAAGTGTACTTATGGTAGTAGATTCTCTAATTGATGTTACCTTCATCTCCCATATAGACATATCTAAGACTCTTAGCAATTGACGAGAATTTTCAGCATCGGTGTATATAACATTAACAGAACGCAAGTTGCTAAGAATCTTGTTAAAGCGAGCAAAGAAGTCATCAAGAGATTCACCGGGTTTCATCTCAAATCGCATATATTCCTTTTTATACATATCTTCACGTATCTCTTTTACCGTGTTTGATCCTTCGTGATAATCACAAAGTGCTGTTCATACCTCATGTGCTGACTTGAGATGCACCACATGGTCAAAGTCAATTCCTCGCCTTGCTGTTAGCCTCCACCTGTGGCATGTTCGCTACTGTCACTGCATCGTTTTCAGGAACTTGATATGGCTTATAGATCTTCTCCCATATCGCAAAGCCTTGAGCTTGAATGCATGCCTCTATCTTAGCCTTCCAATACTGAAAATCAACACCATCGAAAACACAAGGTTTTGTGAAATACCTATCCGTCGACATATTTTCTAATCACCGGTTAAGATCAATTAGAAAAGATAATAAAATAAATAACCATGCTCTGATACCACTTGTAGGATCGATTCACACTAAGATAGGCAATCAGAGGGGAGTGAATGATTGCGTAGGTCAAAAATAAAATTTAACGCTTCCCCTAATCACAAAACCTGAAAAACCACGTTTTCAGAATCTGGACAGAACGTTGTTTCGTCACTAAACAGATTGTAGTCGTAGATCCGTAACTCCGATCGACCTAAAAATTTTTCAGAATAAACTAGACAAAATTTTAAAACAAACCCAACTGGAATCACGTCAATCGGACTTCTGGATCTTGAGATATTAACGAAACAATATTACTGAACAGAAGGTTGACGGAAATTAATTAAACCCTAATTAATTGATTAAACGAGATTCATAAATAATTAACCAACCAAACTTTCCAGAACACTAAAATAACACCCTAGCTAGATTTTAGATCAAAGAACCAACCCAAATCTTGGAAAAAACCAAATCAATCTAAAATCAATTTCTAGGCATGCATAAAGATGAACGAGAAACAGGAATTAATTATCGCACTAATCTTCCATAAACTTTACCTTTATTACCAAGATTGTGCTTACAAGATATTTCTCCAAAACATCCAAAAGATTTCTCCACGACAAATTCGCTTTCTAGAAACCCTAAAAAAAATCACTCCAAAAATTAACATGGAGTCACTATTTATAGAACCAAAACCCCTTAGTGGGCCATCTAGACTGTTGCCTTGCCTAGACCGCGCTAGGCCCGCGCACCTCCCCGCATGCGTGCAGGTCGCGTGCTACAGTACCCGTGTGCTACAGTACCGCCGTGGTACTGTAGCACCATGTCACACACTCTTTTCTTTTTCGATTTTTCCAGTGTTTATACACTGCCTTGTGAAACTCGTTTTGAATATCTTCCTATACGGTTTTCGTCCACCGTGTGTCACCTTGTGTCCCACCTTGTCACCCGGCATCGTCGACCGTTCTGGACCTAAACTCCTCCCTGAGTTTAGTCCCAATCTCACCGTTGACCAAGGTTGACCCCAAGTACCTACACACATATAGACCAAACACACCGTTTTCGGGCACAGATATTCGCAACCTGACCCACGTCAGTCGTACACACGCTTATCACACTTTTCAATGCCAAATTCATAAATCACAAGATAAGCCAATTTTTCAGCACATGATCTTACAACCTTCAATTGCTAGAGACATCAGTCAACAACTAGACTTCCTTCGCCTCTATCCGTGTTCCTTTGTCTAAGGCTAATCTAATCTATGGGTTAAGCCTTACCTATTAGACATGTGTAGGTTATGCTTTGCAACAGAGGCCTGAAGGCCAGTCCTTATGACGGCCGAGGTACGACTAACAAAACCATGTACCCCAAGCCTAGCTGAAAACAGATTTGGGAATTTTGAATAGATGAGATCCATGTTCAGGCAAAACTAGCCATTCTTATAATTATCCTTAGTGACGATGTTAATTCCCAAAATCAATTCATAAAGGTCTAAATTGTTACTAATTTAAGCAGTGCTAAGCATAACCTATAGTAGCTAGATTGCATCACATATACAACACAAATACTAGCTGTTTTTGGTTACCTAAGGTTATCAAGGTATTATATCAATAATAAGGCTATAACAAGGGTATAGAATAGAGCTATGATAAAACAATATTATTGCAGGAATTTTCATAAAGAATAATGCAATATTTTTTAAAAAAATACATTTACAACACATGGGATTCAACATGAACAAGGATTTGGGTATGACTTGCCTTGCTCGCAACCAAACTCTTCAGCGATGACTTCCACAAACAACGGAGAACCGGGAGCAGCGGCATCTACACAACATACGTAAAGGAAAAAGGGCTTTACACTATGAAATAAACAGTGGAAATAAAGCACATAAATGAATTCTTCACATTTGAAGGAAAATTTAGAGACTTGAACGGGTCAATTCCGAGTTCAAACGACAAGTTATAGCCATTTGAAGTTTATATGTAATTTAAACTGAGATTTCACATTTTCTAGATTATTTTTGTTTAGAAAAAATGATTTATTGCGTTAGCACCGAGGTGAGAAGGGTCGGCGCTGACAGGCCAACCCCACTGGTCAGTTACCACAGGCTGGCACAACTGCGGGCGGGCGTGCTGACGCGGCTACCACGCGGTGGCCATGTCGGCATGGCTCGTGTGTCATGCCTAGAAATTCACCAAAATTTTCAAAGCTAATTTGTGCGATAAATCCTCGTCCAGGAATCAGCCGAGGTATACAAATCGATAATTTGATAAACATAACCAAAACGATAAATGGTAAATACTTACAAAAGAGACACTTAGTCCTCACACAGTAGAAAACAGCAATGGAACGGCAACCTAGTGAAGCTGCAGCACCAAGCCCACGGGTAGCTCAACTAGGGTATAATCCAAACACCAAATCTTCTCCCTCTATGCAAATATTCATTCTGATGATGGTAATATTGCAAAACTGAGTACCACCCACCGTACTCAACAAGCCACACAAAAAATGCAAAATAATGCAACATGATTCCAAAGGAAAGGCGTAGTATGGCTTATTTACGTAAATGGCATTTAAAACATTTACATTTAAAATCATTGAAAATTAACATAATTTAATTACTAATCAATATTAAACCAATTACTGAACAACACTTCAATGCAGTTTAGGCCCAAACCATAACCCTCCAAACTGGAGCTATCAGGTTTCCATCATTTATTATCATTAATAAGTAGTATGGGACTAATCACGAAAAACATTGCTAGGCCCGTCTGTTAACCACGGGCAGGCTATTCGAATAGTTTTACTTTGGCCAGAGATGTACCAATTTACCTACAAGACACAACCCCACAACACGTTACCGTGTGCCTCAATACCACCATGGTACCTCAAAAAGGAGTTGTGATAAGACCCTCCATGAAATCCGTACAACAAGAGAGCCACCCACCAAACCATCTATTTTCGGCAGGAGTTGATCAACCTCCCAACAGGGAGACGGCCCAGCACCCGGGACATGGACTTATTGACAACTGCCATGTGTGGACTTATTGACGACTACCACAACACACCATAGGGCCTCCGGTTGAATGAATCATACTTCTGTTTGCGCCATTACCCATTCTAGCTTGTGGTTAGTACGGGTATTGCTTCGTAACAAGTAGCTCGTGAACCGGTCCTTAATTGTCATGAGCACCACTAGCACCATCATCATTCCATGTGCTCACAACCCATTATCAGTTAAGTTTTAGTTGTTATATTTAATTGACTAACAACCATGACCAACTATCATGAAAATATAGCAATTAGTCATTAATTAATCATAGGTGAGTCATTAGTTTTCCATATAAAATGACGCTAAAGTTTCTAGACATAGCTAAGGAGAATCTAAATAATCTAGCTATATCATTAATTAGCCATCTAGTTAGTCAATAATAATACCCAAGGTATCAAGGTACATGTATCAATAACAAAATGGCCATAATAATCAAGGAATATTGGATAATATATAAGAATTATCCATAATAATGACATTCCAAAGTTTTGCATGCAATAATGTTAAAATAAAATAGTTTTCACAAATGGGATCAACATGCTCAAGTGAATTGTCAAGTGACTTTCCTTGCAACAAAAACATCTTCAATAGGTCTTCCGAACTTTTCCTCGTACTTCGCGACCTTCCAAAACAGCGGAAACAACACAACTACACGCAAAACAAGGAAAAACCCTAATAAAATCCAAATAAATTGTACATAAAAAGTACACAAACATGTAGATCATGATTTTATATGAATTTAGGAAGAAGAACGGGTAGAATCGGAGTTCGGGCGGAAAAGTTATAGCCTTCGGAAGTTTAAATTCAGAGAAAATCTAAAAATAAATTGGAAAAGAAATATTCTCTCGGAAAGTAATTAAAAGAATTATTTTTGAATATGTAAAGGAGGTGCGGCCCACTGTCAGTGTCATGGTTTACATGGACTAGGTCCATGGAACAGAGGATGGAGAGGGATGGTGGATGAGCTGAGGTGGTTGTTGACTCAGCCCCTAGGGCTGACGTGGCAGATGACAAGGCATCGGTTCGAGTTAAGGAAATCCTTCGGTTCAGATTCGATCTAGAAGGATTGAACGGCTGAGATCTATCCCAAGGGTTTTATGAGGATTGAACATTCCTGGATTAGATCTTGGAGATCCAACGGTTGAGGGAGCTCGGAGTACTGTTCAAGCGGGTCCACCGAGCAATCACTAGTGAGGGGGCTGCCGACGGGCCCCACATGTCAGCAGCACAGAGAGGCGAGGTGAGGGGAGACCGAAGCGGGGGAGGGAAAAACGCCAGCAGCGAGGGCTGATGGCGGCGGAGTGCGACGGCGACGACAGTGACAGATCGACGGCGACAGATGACAACGTGCCGGTGGATTGGAGAGGAGGAACGGACGCGGGGTTGGGATGTAGACGACGATGACGAAGCCGAGCAGGGGGAAGGAAAGTGAGGCATCGGGGAAGTGGGGCGGTGCTCACCAGAGGTGGCGGAGACGAGCCGGGCGGCGGTGGCATGTCGGCTCGGGGCGGTGAGGATGGCGGCAGCTGGGGGAAAGCAGGGTGCACAGGGTGAGCACGGCGACTGCTAGGGCACCGGGGCACAGGATGAGGCAGCTATTTATGGTGCGTGCGAGGCGCGGGCGGCTCGGGCCAGGCTGGACCAGGGGCCAGGCGGCGGCGGCGACGGGCCAAGGCGGTGGTGTGGGCCGAGCCGAGGAGGGAGGATGGCCCTGGCAGGGTTGGGCTTGGTTTGGCCTCCAGACCGAAAGAGAGAGAGAGAGAGGGAGGAGGAAGAAGGGAGAAAAAAAGGAAAAGAAAGGAGGAAAAGAGAAAAAAGAAAAAAAGGGGAAAGGAAAAGGTTGGGGATTTTTATGAAAATTTCCAAATTGGGAAGGATTCGAATTTTTAGGGAAATCTAGAAAATTAAAAAGGACTTAAGAGTCTTAAGGAATAATTGGGATTTTTATAATATTAGAATAGTTTGGGATTATTGGAATATTGGGGACATTTGGGAATATTATTGGAATCAGAATAAAAATGCAGAGCATTTTATGAAGATTGGAAAATTAGAATATTTGCGGAATAATTGGACTAAAAAATTTAGGAATATTTCAGGAATAATTGCACATCCAAAATATAGGACTCGGGAACAGAATATATTTTGTGGAGATTGAAAGTTGGAATATAAGGAATTTTAGAATATTTCGGATTATCTAGGGATTAGACAAATGGGGCTATTTATGGAGAGCGGAAATTCCATGGAAACATTCAGAATATCAAGGGAGATTTGAATTTATTTCAATAGAAAGGAATTTCAAGGAAATATCAAGGGATTTATTTCAAAAAGGATATGGATATTTCGGATACCGAGAACCTCGGATTGGGAGTTCAAAGGGGTTTTAGGGTTTCAAAAGTTAATATATCCGAGAACTCCAAATTTTGGATTTCGAGGAGACTTTAGGGTTTCGGGAACAACACCAAGCCCTAAAAGAGGAGGGGAACCAGAGTTCGAGTTGGATAGAGAGATACCAAAGGATGGGAGCAAAAACGACCCGAAATTGGGAAAAGAAAAGGATTTGTTTTCTATTTATTTAATTACTGAAATGTTATTTATAACACAAATTAATTCTGGAGCTCCGAAAAATCCGAGAAAATTTCAGAGAGTTCACTAAACGATGGGAAATTTACCAGAGGCAAAGACCACCATGAAACAAAAGAAAAATTTATTATTTATAAATACTTAAATGCTTAAAATATTTGAACCACCACATGGAATACCAAAGCAATCAAGCATTAATTAGGCTTTAGCTTGGAAATTTTTAATATTGGAAATTTAACTTTTTATTCAAACACTTTCACAAACAAATTTTCTAGTGATTTCTTGTATTCCCATTTATCCATAATAATATTTAATTAGGGTAATTTTCAGGGTGTGACATCGCGGCTGGTCAAGCGGGCGGCGGCCGCTCCCCGATGGTCGCCGCCGGTGACCATTCGCGCCGCGGAGGGGCTCGGGATGGGCAGAGCGAAGAGAGGACGAGGAGACAAACCTCACCGCAATGAGAACAATGACGAGCAGCGACAAGGGTGACCGGCGGTGAGGTAGAAGTAGAGGGACGGCTGGGGTTCGCGAGGACGACGGTGTTCCAGCGGGCTTTGGGCTCGGTGAGGCCATGGCTGGGGTGTGCGATGATGCGACGAAGCCGGTGGTGGCAACGGCGAAGCTCAGCGATGATCTGATCTACAGCAAAGCGTGACTGAAGGCAGGCGGTGGTAGCAGAGCTTAGAAACGATGACGTGACGGCAAGAAAGGGCGTGGGGAGCTCGGGAGGTGTTCAAAAGAGGAAGAGGGGGATGTGAACTCCCTTGCAAGGTGGGAGGGGAGGGGAGGCGCCGGGGAGAGAGAGTCGCGGCGGCGAAGAACTCGGTTACCATCAATGGCGCCGGCGAGTACATGGGATTAAATCCGGGGTTTCCTCCCCCGAATTGAAGGGGGTCTATGGGGGGAATTGATGCGGGCATTATGGGGATTAATTCCCCCCCTATCAATTTGATCACCCAGTGGGTGCGTAGGCGGATTGCATGGCAGAGGCAGAGCGGATCGGCCGGGCGCGGCGGGGCGGCTGGTGGTGGGGATGACAGGCGGGCCCCGCCTATTAGCGGCTCGCGCATGGGGGCGACGGGATGGGCTGCGCGGGTTCACGTGCGGCGCGGCTAGGCCGGCCCTAGAGTGAAGCGAGGAGGCGGGGAGGCAGTAGGTCGACGTATGGAGAGAGAGGAAGGCTGGGCCGGATTTAGCCCAGCGAAGGTAAGGAGGTTTCTTTTAGTTTTTCTTTTTAAAAACCCTGTGAATTGTTTTATTGCTTAAAAATTAGTATTTGTGCTCTGAAAATTCTAGTAAAAAATTGGGAGTGCATTTTAGGACAGGGGAATTTAAGAAAAATACCCACAAGCCAAATTGAATTTTATTCTTGAGGATTTTTAATTGATTAAAGGATCTTTCCATATTTAAAAATTTCTAAAAATTGAGTTAAAGCACGATTTGAACTTTAAGGTGATTTCAGGGGGTTACACACAAGATGGAGAAGAGTTCTTCCTGGGCGAGGAGTTCTAGGTCTAGATCTTAATCAACCTGCTCTCAGGCGTGTCTGTGGTAGTCTCTTGGCTTTTGTGTATGGATCTTTTGCTTGTAGGTTAGGTGTGTGTTGTAAGTTTGGTCTTTCAGCCCCTACAAACCTGTCGTAACTTGCTTTTATGTAATATATTTATGTAAAACCTAGTGTTATGTAATTGAAAGTAGTTCTACATATCAATCTGTGTGCAAACAAAATCCTGGATGATCACCGGTGGTTTCGGGATACCGTACTCAAACTAGGTATCCCCACATCATTGGCTAGCATGCCACCGCTGGTGAGTACTTCCCCACCCCAGAGACCCACGAAATCATGGTCATCGAATCTTTCTTTCACCATGGTTTCGGTCCTCCTTGCTCTGATTTCTTCTGTGGCCTCCTCGATTATTATAAAATCGAGCTCATCCATCGTAATTTGAACTCTATACTCCAAATTGCTATTTTCATCAATCTTTGTAGAGTTTACCTTGGCATTCCTCCGCATTTTGATCTCTTCTGTTTCTTTTATCATCTTAAACCTTAGCCTAGCAAGGCCAAGCCCTCCGTAGTTGGGGGCGCAGGTCTTTAGCTTCGCAGGGAGTTGAAGAAATCTTATATTTCTCTTCCCCTCAAGACTTCTCTCAAGGGGTGGCATCAGGAGTGGTTCTATTGCTCCACTCCATTCCCCTCCCTTCCTTCATCGGGCATGCCCGCAAAGTAATCGATAGCTGGACCGCACATCCTAATGATGAAGGAATGAAGCAAGTGTGGTCCCTGTTGAAGCTCCTCGAGGAAGTGAAGAAAGAGGGGCTAACCGGCCCTTGGGTTGCCCGGAACTTTGCTGTCCGGCAAGGGTTCTGTTTCAAGACGTCCTCCAGGTTTGTCTCCGTCTTCCATAATCTGCATCTCTCTTCACTTTGCCCAAATCCTTAGTTGGATGTATGCTTTTATTTTGCAGGATGTCATGTGATGATGACCTTAAGGGGTCATCACCACATATCCCAACTCCGCAGGCCTCCCCGACTGGGCCCCAAATCACTGATCCAAATGTGACCCCGATTGGGGAGGAGGCCCAAGCTACTGCTGAACCCACGCAAGCCTCTTGTAGCCAGGATCTAGTCGGGGAGGGCCAACTGCTCCGGTGGAAAACCAGCCGACGGAGCCAATTGTCGATGCTCCGTCAGCTGATGAAGGTCTTTCGCTCTTCATCCTGCGCCATCAACCACACCTCAGCAAGCCACCGCTAATGAACACATAGAACAGGTCCCCTGACTACCAGCTCCTCCACCAAACCCTCCGAAGACTTACAAGTGAAGGAACACAGATGGGACTACCAAATCGGTGGAGGTAGATGAGGCCAAGGACGAGACGGAGATGACTGAACTGCTGGAGGCAGCCCTCAAGATATCTCAAACAGTCTAGGTAAGATCCTTCCCTCTGTTCCCATCAATTGCTTGAATTGACAACTTTGAGTCTTACAACTGCTTTTCATGTTGTCGTTAGAAATTTGTCGAGCGGTCTGAGAAGAAGACCAAAGCTTTAGCCAAACTTGCCCCTCGGATCGCTCAACTGGATCAGCTTAACGGAGATAAGATCCACATCCAACAGTCGGCAGCAACAAGAGAAAATGAACTCAAAGACGAACTCGAAAAGTTGCACGACAAGAAGTTTGATATGATTGGCACCATCAAAGCTAAGTTCCTTGTCAATATCCTCATATCTTGAAATCCTCCTCTTTACTCAGCTCATGATGTTCACTTGGTTTTGTAGCTCGCGAACATACTATCCTCACACAATCCAAGCAACTTGAGAAGCTGAAGAAAAAATTTGAAGAGCTGGCGACTGTGAAGGCCAAAGTTGAGTGGGAGCTTGAAGGTATTGTACTCAGGCCTTGATCCCTGTCTTCCATTATGTAATTGATCTTGTAGAATTTCTTATAATCCATTCTCATGGAGCAGGCTACAAGATTAAAACCCGATCTCAATTTGATGCCTTTGCAGAAAGGATCCAGTATGCCGAATTGGTGAATCAAGAGCTTGTCAATGCCGCCAAGCTAGTACTGGAGATGATCCAACTTGAAGGGGTTGGTCCAAGTACAAGCGATTCCCTCCAACTATTACCACAGCTTAAGGCTGCTCCTGTGGCCTTAAGATCTTTCGTGAAGGAGAAGGCAACGCTAACTGCGACCCAAGCTCTTGCAATTGTAAAATCATTATACCCCTCGGGTGGACATTGAGGCATTCAACAAAGGCTTTGCTGCTGACTGCACAGAAGAGAAAGGACTCGAGCTTATAAATGAAGTCCATGCAACAACGTTCACCCTTGCAGACAACCTTGAGCTATAATTGTAATGTAAACAACATTTGTAGTCAGTCTGCAAGGTGTAAACAGAACGATCTTTTGCCTATAACATATGTATATAACTTGTGCATGTATTTATATTTTCAAGTTTGCCTTATCATGTCTATGCTGTTTCTATCTTGCCCGAGTTACCATACAACCCAAGTACAAGGAGTTAGTGTAGAGCATTTATCCTGTATATGCACTCAGTATTGTAGGCTTCATCGGTTACAAGACAAAACAATTTAGATCAAAAGCACTCGAGAGCAGATAAAAGACAATAACATGACAAGGACATGATAAACATGTGTAGCCCTCGACTCACTACTCTATTGGAAACAATGGTGTAGTGAGTCAGAGGAAAGAAAATTTATTCATACATGAGACAAAATAAGATACAATGTTTAGGTATAGAAAAGATGTAGCTATTCTATATTCCAAGAGTTGTCTACTGGAGAACCGTCTTCTCTCATCAGTCAGTAAGCCACCAGGCGTGTCACCTCAGCGATAATGAATGGCCCCTCCCATATAGGTGATAGTTTATACCTGTCTTTGGTGGTTTGGATTTTTCATAATACGAGATCTCCCACCAAAAAAGATCGGCCACGAACATTACGGCTGTGATAATGACATAGGCCTTAGAGGTACCTAGCCGACTGGATTGTAGCAACATCTCTCACTTCTTCCAACTGATCGAGGTCAACCAGTCGGTCTTTGTTAGACTTGTCTTCGTTGTAGGTACGGACTCGTAAAGAGCCAAATGCTAACTCAGTCGGCAGCACGACTCTAGCACCATAGACGAGGAAGAAAGGGGATTTTCCTGTTGCCCGACTGGTAGTCGTGCGTAGAGACCATAGAACAGACGGGAGTTCTTGAACCCATCTACCCGCATAAGGACGCAGTCGATCGAATACCCTCATCTTGATACCTTGAAGAACCATGCCGTTAGCCCGCTCTACCTGTCCATTGCTCCGAGGGTGTGTCATGGAAGCATAGTAGATCTTGATTCCGAAGTCTTTGCAGAAGTCCTAGAATACGCCGTCAGTGAACTGAGTGCTATTGTTGGTAATAATGCGATTGGGAATTCCAAATCAGTAGATAATATCTAGTATGGAGTCCCTCGCCCTGGACGCAGTTACAGTAGTAATTGGCCTTGCCTCAATCCATTTTGTGAATTTATCCACTACGACAGATGTGTAAACCCTCCTAGCGCTTTCTTAAATGGCCCAACCATGTCGAGCCCCCAGACTGCAAAAGGCAAGATATTGGGATTGTCTGCAACTCTTGTATTGGAAGGTGAGTTTCCCAAGCAAACAATTGACATCCTTCGCAAGTCCTGATGAGTGCTTCCACATTAGTGACAGCAGTCAGCCAAAAGAAACCTTGCTTGTAGGCCTCACTGACTAAGGTACATGATGCATCGTGGTTACACAAATACCCGAGTGGATAGATTGTAGAATTTATTTGCCTTCCTTAGGTGTGACACAATGCATTAGGATTCTAGAGGCGCTTCGGCTGTATAGGTCTTCTCCGACTACCAAAAAATTTCTGCTCTGGCGCTTGACCCGTTCAGCTTCATTGCGATCTTCAAGGAGTTCTTCCAAGAGATAACAAATAAGCGGAGTCCTCCAATCATGTGAAATAAAAAGAATTTCCATGCCTCCGAGTTTGACTCTTTCTCCGACTGAGCTGGTTCTGGTTTGGGTTTGATTGAAGGCTCCAGTAGTTGCTGACAAAAATGCTAGTCGGGATAGCTTCATGCTTGGATCCCATATTTGCTAGTTCATCTGCAGACTCGTTGTATTGGCGTAGGACGTGTGTTATCTATAGTCCATCAAATTTGTTCTCTAGCTTGCGTACCTCCTAACAGTATTCTGCCATGTTGTTGTCCAACCATGACCACTCTTTCATGACTTGGTTTACCACGAGCCGAGAGTTTCCGCAAACCACCAATTGTCGGATATCGAGCGATATGGCAATGCGGAGCCCATAGATGAGCTCTTCATACTCAGCGACATTGTGGGATGCTGGAAAGTGAATCTACAAAACATATTTGAGCTTTTCTCCATTAGGCAATGTCAACACGACACCGGCTCCTGCTCCACCAATCCGAAGTGACCTATCAAAATATATTGTCCAGTACCTCAATTGATCCATAAGCGCAGCCAACGGAACCTTAGTCCACTTGGCTACAAAGTCAGCATGAGCTTGTGACTTGATTGTTGTCCATGGCTTGAAGGTGATGTCAAACGCCATTAACTCAATTGTCCATTTAGCGATCCTACCGTTGGCTTCTCTATTTTGAAGGACATCTCGAGTGGGAACAACGTAATGACATAGACGGGTGATTTTGGAAATAGTGCACCAACTTACGGATAGTTATGAGTACACCATATAACAGCTTCTGGATTTAAGGATACTGCATCTTAGATTCTCCCAGGACTTCGCTTACAAAGTACACCGGCCTTTGTGCCTTTTGGATGTGACTAGCCTCTTCGCGTTCGATGACCAAAACCATGCTAACCACCTGAGTAGTTGCGGCGAGGTACAACATGAGTGGTTCCTCAGGCATGGGTGATACCAACATGGGAACCAGGACGAAACCCTAATCTTCACTTCACTGCAACTCCAATGTCCAGCCCCTGATGGAGAACTATATATATAGAGCAAGGGTGATTACTTACGTACTCAGCAAGCTAGGGGAACATAGGTGGTTGTTGCAGGTTTCAAAGAAAGGCTAGATATTTTATAATCCATTTTGTTGAAATTTTTTAAATCTACTAGTGTGTGCTTCTTAACAATCAGGGCGAGGTGAGTCTCGCCCGATCGGAGTGAAAGATGCATCAATCTTTATTTTCTCCAATTTTCACAATCTCAGTTCACATCAAATCTGGCTTCCCGAGCCAAAACAATTTCTCTAAACTTCCCGAGTCCTACTGTCCACGACAGCCAAGCTATTTCATCAGACCTCTAGCGTCCTTGATGGCACTTCCTTTTCATTGTTTCCAAACCACACACATATTTTGCAAACAAGGTAAAATAAAACTACGCTAATGAATTACCTCACATCCGCCCATGACTGTGGGCACGGCTGTTCAAACAGTTTAAACCTCTGCAGAGGGGGTACACTTTACCCACACGACGTGACTCACTCTAGCCACCACCTCGCACAGTACGGTACGATTGATGATATAGAGGTTTTTGCGACAAGGCATTTCCCAAAACCTCCCAGGTTATGCCAACTGGAGGGGTCCTTGAGACCAATCACAGGGTAGGTGATGAGGACATCAACACCATCGATACATCCTCACCTACATCTACACCTACACAAGGTCCTATGACTCGCGCCCGTGCACGTTAATTAAATCATCAAGTAAGTTCACTCTTATGTTCATGTTCGGTTTCTTTAGACCATGGAAACCCGTGTACTCTTGTGTTGCTTAGAAACCAAGGAGAACAAGGAGAATACCATCCAGGAGAGGGAGTCGCGCCGGTTGGATTCGGACTATAGGACAGCACCAACTTCTAACGGCTGCCACGACTTCATACGGACTCCGTTTTGGACGTTCAAGTACTTCATGGAAAGCTTATAAAGTCTAATTTCCAATGAATCTAGCCTCACATCCATATCTTATCAGAATTGTCCAGAAACGTCGAAATACTACCGAGACCTTTTCTGTCAACGGTGCTACGCCACCTTATTTTGGCCCGTGGGCTGTGTATCTAGTTGAGCCCATTAGGGGCACATCCTAGGGTTGGAGAACGACCCCAACACCCTCGAGGTCGTCCTTCCATCTATTTATATGTCTCTAGAGCCGCCATGAACAGGGGGGTTTTGATAGATTGAAGTTTTAGCCACTGCTACTTCGCTTGAAGCGCGCGTGTCGACTAGATCGCCCGTCTTCTTGTTATTGGAACCCCACCTCTTGTATTTTCAGATTCAAACTTCATATTTGATTTAGCAATTCAGTGCTTGTTCAACTCGCTCTTGCTTGTTCTACGAATGCTTGCAGGACGAGAGCCCTCGTGGCCGGTTGATCGCGCTCCACAAGATCGCGTTCACCTTCTGGAATCGGTGTATCGGTCGCTAAGGCGCAACATCGTGGATAGTTGTAGTCGGGCCGTGAACGTCGGTTTCTCCCACCAATCGTGATTACCTTCTCCATCGAAAGATCGGGACCGAACCTCGCATCAGTAGGTCCATGACCATGCTGTACCAGGAACCCAGGAGGCATCCCTGAAGCCCTCTCTCATGATCCACAGTCCAATGGCATGCAAGGCGTCCCTGAGAGGCTAGTTACTCAGCTAGGGGCTTCCCATTCACCCATGTGGTTGTACTGTCATATGCTCGGATGAAATTCCAAAGGAATCGGTCTTTAAGGTGACCACACAGGCATCACACACACCAGACCAGCCTTGTGTCGCAAATCTTTATTTTTGAAACTCACTTTTCTTTCACAAGGCACTGACCCAGATGTCGGGTTTTCTAAACGTTTCGTAAAACCAAGTTTTCCCCAAGAAGTTTCTCAAATTTTAAGTTCAAAAGGTGACCATCAGTACTCGTGCAATAGTGCACAAATACCGAGGCGTAGCAGTGGTGGTTACAAGGGAACAGGGCATATCAATCATCAAGGAAGGATTTAGATGCAGCAAGTTTAGGAAGGTCCATCGATCTGACTCGCACTCGGGACCGAACGGATCAGTGCACGCTTATCGATGTAATTTCACAAATAAAATAATTTAATTTCAATTATAGGCTCGATTGATCAAAGGTGACTTGCCTTGCTCTAAGTCTTCACGAGTCTTCGAGAAATCGTCCCAAAATCCGCTTCGAAACGATATTCCGACGGCCGAATACTATGCGTAAACACTCAAAATCTACACAAAGTCCAAGAAAAGATCCTATTTAGTGCTACTAATAGTGCCATGGGATAGATCTCAATTTTAGAAAATTACTGGAGTTGGAACGGAGTCAATCGGAGTCACGGGTAAAAAGATATGATTTTTCAAAGATTAAATGGATTTCTAGAATAATAGAATTGGTTTATTTGGAATTATGGAAGGGAATATTCCTAGGAATATCGAGGCAGCCACTGACAGCTAGGACCCCTGGTACAGTAGGCCCACTGGTCAGTGGAGCGGGGTTTATGACTGGTGGGCCACGGCAGAGATGTAAGGCCTGGTTGTTAGTGAGGTGAGGGGGTTACACAGTGCGGGCCGACCGTAGACCGGAGAGAGATGGCCCACATATATGTGAGTTGTGGGGCTATGGACCAAGTGCGGGGAGAGAGAGAAAATGGGACGGGTGCACGAGCGGCTCACGGTGGACAGGAGGAATCGGTATACATGTCAGTGAGTCCCATCTCGGGGAGTCGGCGCATGCGATCGGGGGACAGGGGTGACATGGCGCTCACATGTCATCACCAAAAGCTGCCGCGTGGCCTTCTTCCCCAACGCGCATAGATCTAGCGATCGACAGCGTGTGGCGGCAAGCGGCAGTGTCGGCAGGAGGAGGAGACCGAGGCGAATCTGTCCAACGGCTCGGATTGGCGAGATGGCGTGCAATGGCGGCCGATGATGGAAGCCAGAGAGCAGGGAGAGGAGGAGTGTGGCGGCGCTTGGCACTCAGGCTAGCAGCGAGGGAAAAGGGGGTGGAAGGAGGGAATCGGCCACGGTAGACCGGGGAAAAGGCCAGGGGTTCCAGGGGATCTAGGGGGCGAGAGGGATGCCAGGAAATATATATAGGAGGCGTACGTGAGGAGTTCGATGGGGAGCTCACCGGTGGCGGGGTTCTCTGGAGCGGTGGAGTTCGGTTGTGGGGATGATGGCACGGAGAACTTAGGGGCGTCACGTCCTTGGGTCGGGTGGAGAACGGAGCCAGAGGAGAGCTACTTTCATGGCGAGGGAGGCCGAGCAGGGGTGTTCGGTGGGGATTGGCGATGTAGGTGGCGCGGTTCGACATAGTGGCCGACGGCGTCCAAGGGCAGAGGAGATCCACAGGGAAGATAGGGCTCCCGAGTAGGGGTTTTTATAGGAGCAGCGCTCGGGGTGGGTAGGTCGTGGTGAAGTTCCAATTATTTGAGCCCAATGATTGAGGGGAGAGAGGCGGGAGAGGCTGAGGTGGTGCGGGGTTTCTCTGAGGATGAAATTTGATTGACGGCAGTGATGAAGTGGGCGGCGGGAGGCAGTGTATCGGGCGGCCATTTTTGAAGTGGGAGCGCGGGATAGCTCGGTCAAGGTGGGGCACAATAGTGACGCGAGCTCGGTCCGCTTGTGACTGGCCCGGTCGGGGACGGAGGCAGGGGAAAAGAGAGGAGAGGAGGGGGAAAAGGAGCGGTAGTGGTGGCGGTGAGACCATCCCATCCTTGGCGGTTAGCGATGGTCTCAACGGGGCCAGCGTGATGGCGTGTGTCCTTGGCGGCATTTGGCCGAACACCGTCAAGGCGTGAACAGAGAGAAACGGCGGCGACAGGAGGAAGAAGATGCACAATTGGAGCGAGATTGACAGTGGCGAGTGGTGCTTGGGGGGGAGGGGTACGTGGCAGCCATCCGGCGCGGGGCGGTCGCACGCGGGCGGGCTACAGAGATCGGACGGCGGAGCGCGGGCACGGGGCATGCGGTGGCCATCCTGTGACTCGGGCGGTCGCACGGGCACAGAGCGATGGGGGAAGGATCCAACGGCCGAGCATAGTGCAAGGGAACCACGTGGTGATGATCCGCTAGACACGGTGACTCCGCACTGTACTAGGCCGAGGGAGAGAGAAGCTGGGCTGAAAAAGAAATGGGCTGCGGCCCAGAGGAATAGGGGAGTTTCACATTTTTTTTCTAAGGCTGTTTGAATGAGTTTTGAGGATTTTCAAATGGGATTTGAATTCAAAATTCATATTTGGACTCAGATAATTTCAGGGAGTCAAGGGCAGGGGTTTCAAAGGGATAAGTTGATATATTTTTTTGGAGGAGTTTGTACTCGCACTTTCAGAGGATTTCAAAGGAGGGATAGACTCAAATTCAAATTAAATTCTTAATTCGAATTTGCTGTCACTTATAGGAATTTCCGAGGGGGAATTCCATGGAGGTTATGGATGGAGAGTTGACATACATATCTACACGCGTGTGTAAGGATATATATATATATATCAATATATATATATATATTGGTATGATGGTGGAAATGAGTGTTGGGGAGGGGGTTGATACATGTATGTATGTATGTGTGTGTGTATATATATATATATATATAAGGTTTTTGGATAGAAGTTGGATGCCAAGCTATATGTTTAGCTCAGGATTCTTAGGGATTCAAGGGATAGAGAAAACAAGGGGGATTACGGGAAGATTTAAAAGGGATGTTTAGGGTTCCAATTTGGATCCTCGGAATGGATATCGAAGCAGGAGTTTCTGAAGGAGAAGATCAGGGAACTCGCCGTTAGAGTTTTGGAGCGAACTCAGATACGACGAATCGAATTTGAAGGTTATTTTGGAACGGAGGTTTTTGAGAGGAGAGATTTAGAGATTGAGGATAAGGAGACAAATTGAGATTCATGGCACAACATACAACACAGCGCACAAAGATCAAAATTTTCATGGGTAGATTTTAGTAAAATAGAGTTTAATGTCTCGCTGAAAGCGAGGCGTTACAGTGGGGTAGTTAGGAATCTTTTGAACTCGTCAAAAGCTTGTTGGGCCTTGGGTGTCCATTGGAAGTTATCAACTTTCTTCAGGAGTTTGAAAAAGGGCATGCCCCGTTCCCCTAGTTGGGAAATAAACTGACTGAGTGCCACTATGTATCCAGTGAGCTTTTGGAATTCCTTCTGGCTAGTCAGGAGCGTCATCTTCATGATTGCATTGATCTTCTCTGGATTTGCTTCGATTCCTCTGTGCGAGACGATGAAGCCGAGTAATTTACCTGACGGTACTCCAAAGACGCACTTCTCCGAGTTAAGCTTCATCTTGAATGTCCTGAGGCTTTGAAAAGTTTCTTCCAAGTCGGTGATGAGATCATCCTTAAACTTTGCCTTGATCACCACATCATCCACGTAGGCTTCCACGTTGCGTCTGAGTTGGGTGTGAAGACACCGTTGAATGGCACACTAATATGTTGCACCAGCGTTTTTTAACCATGAAGGGCATCGTGATATAACAGTATGCCCCGAATGATGTGGTGAAAGAAGTTTTGAGACAATCATCCTACTTTAAGCCGATTTGATGGTATACCGAATAATAATTGAGAAAATTAAGTAGTTCACATTCTACGGTAGAATTAACCACCTGATCAATCTAGGGAAGACCAAATGGATCCTTGGGACATGCCTCATTTAAGTCGGTATAGTCGACACTCATGCGCCATTGACCGTTCTTCTTCCAGACTAAACTTAGTTTGCCAGCCAATCCGGGTGGTAGACCTCCTTGATGAACTCAACAGCTAGGAGCTTGGTAATCTCCTCGTGGATAGCATCTTTGCAGTTTTGAGCGAAGCGCCATAGACATTGCTTGATCGGCTTAACGTCTGCCCTGACATTTAGGGAATGCTCAATCACCTCCCTTGGTTCTCCAGGCATATCGGAAGGTTTCCAAGCAAAGATGTCCCAATTTTCCTAGAGGAAGGTGACAAGCGTGTCTTCCTATCTGGGGTTGAGTCTGATCCCGACTAAAGCAGTCTTTGTCGGATCGGAAGGGCCTAGAGGGATCTTCTTGACCTCCTTGTCAGCCGAGATTCCCAACTTAGCCACCTTCTTGGTCGGAACCTCCTCATGCTCCTGGGAAGTGGATGCCGCCAGCCCGATATTGTACCGACCAACTATGGCCTCTTAAGATTGTGCCAACTCACAGCTCTTCTTGTTGCAGGTGAAAGATTGCTTGACATCCCTGCACAGAAAGATGAGTTTTGCAGGTCTTGGCATCTTGAGCATCATGTAAGTGTAGTGTAGAATCACCATGAATTTGGCGAGTACTGGTCTTTCCAAGATGATGTGATAGGTTGCCTTGAAATCAGCTACTTCGAAACAGATACTCTCAGTGTGGAAATTCTCTCGTGTGCCGAAAGTAATCGGCAGAGTGATTTATCCATGTGGCATTGAGGAAAGGCTTGGGATAACTCCGTGGAAGGGTGCTGTACTCGGCCGCAACTCTGAGCATGGGATCTTCATCTTGTCGAGCGTCTTGACAAATAGAATGTTAAGGGCACTCCCTCCATCGATCAGGACCTTCTTAAGTCTGACATTCTTGATGACTGGATCCAGTATGAGTGAGTAGCGTCCCAAGTGGGGCCACTCGGTCTAGATGATATGTGTGACCGAACATGATGGGGACCTCGAACCACCATAGGCACTGGGGGATGTCGACAGAAATGGTGCTAACTTCTCGAGTAGTCACCTTTTGCTTATGCTTGGACTCATACGCCGACGGCCCACCGAAGATATAATTCAGCTCGGTGTGGGGGTCCTGAAACCCTCCTGCTACACCAGCATCCGAATTGTCTTTGTTTTTTCCAGAGCCTCCTCCATTGTTCGATGAAGGCTTCGCGTTTCGGCGACGAATTTTGTGAGCATGTAGCAATCCTTGGTTGCATGCTTTTCCCTTTAGATGGAAGGGACAGGGGCCATTCATGACCCCTGTTCTGGGGGGACACGGGCGACCTTGCTGGACTGTAGCAACCAGGTCATCAGGCTTCCTCTTGTGATCTTGAGTTCGGGACATGCTGACATCATCGATTTTGCGTCGATCTCTCTGTCGGGGCTTGTCTTCCTGCAATTCGGCTACGGCTTCGACTGAGGAGGCGTATTTGTTGGCCATCTTAAAGAGAGCTTTCACTGTTGTAGGAGTTTTCCTGTGAATTTTGCAATGAACAGTATCATCTTTGACCTTTGGAATTGTGTTCCTCTTCTCGGAGAACCGCTTGATAAAGTCCCAGAGCAATTGGTTCTTCTTCTAGTAAATCTGATACAAGTTGAACTTGGTACCCGGCCTCTCATAGGTGCCCTGGAAGTTGGCCACGAACCGGTCACAGAGTTCTCCCCAGGAATCAATACTTTGTGGAGGACATGGGTCCCGGGTACCCTAACAGGAGACAAATACAACCACCCGAATAAGAGGTGGGCCGGCCCAAGTGATTAGAGATAGAGTAGGACTTGGCTTCATGTTACCTTGCACGATAAGAAAAGGGATATAATTCTAGTCGAGATACTCTATGTGCTGATAAGGGAACCTAGGTCGTATCCGACTGGATTTCCTACCATGTCTTTATTCCTTCATATATATAAGTATAACCTTAACCATACAATACACAGCGAAAGCAATACATCACAACTGGAGTAGAATATTACCTCGCATTAAGGGTGTGAACCAGTATAAATCATCTTGTGTTTCGAATCCATCCCGCTTTAGGTCCACCGGATAGCCTCATATAATTATTGCCGATATGAAACATCAGTACCAACTAGGAAGCCCCGCTAGCCAGGTCCATAGATAATATTGTGCTTCTTTCCTCGAATAAAATATGGCTAATCGAATGTTGATGTATTTGATATTAAATATGCAAACTCACCTAATTTGTTGTTATGTTTATTTGTGTGGCTCCACGATCTCACTGTGACTACGCACCAGCACCATCCCAACCCAATCAATACCCACAAGAACGAGGGCTATATATACCTACCAACTCATCTAGTTATTGTCTCTCCAGTTAACATCAACCTTTGTTGCATTTTGTGCATGACTATCTCGTTTGAGCAACCAGTCTTTTGCTCATCCATTCAGGACTTTTCATGCCTTTGTTCCCTGCATGGCAAAAAGAGTACTGCATATCGACATTTCGGTATGTTGCCAGATTGAGGGAGGGACATCCTTCTCTATTCATGTCTTACAGAGACATGCGTACTTAGTTTATTGCGTGCCACCCAAATAATTAATTAAGAAAAAAAATAAAAAACTAGACAATATAGATTGTTGTGTCAATATCACTCTATAAGCCTGCAATGTCTTCGACATACAGATAGAGCAAAAAGCAAAACAGATTTCAAAACGTGCACTTCCATTTTCAGCTGAATTTGTTAATTTTGCCTCTCCATGGGTATATTAAATTTGACTCCGTGTGTTTTTGAAGGGATATGTGGTACAATAATCTAGCCTAATATTTTTAAATTAGTACCACACACATATATTGTGAAACAACTGCTGCATCTCACTAGATACTCTCTGTCGTTAAAATAAGCATAGTTCTAGCATTCTGTTGACAAATTATTAGGGAAGAGAAATGATCTAGATATTACTTATTAAATAAGTAGAGTAAATAGCCTATGTATATGTTCATAGCTAGAAATTAGTTTTTTTGGGGCGGAGGAGTATAGATTAAGGTTTGAGAAGAAAAGACTATAGTGCTACTTATTAAATGGTGTATAGTTGAAAGTGGAAGGATGGTTGGGATAGAATGGAGAAAAATTTAAATAAAAAGTAATTGATAAGAAGTAATACTTTATAGCAATAACTATTTGAGACGAAATGGTAGGAAATAGGGATTAGCTGGAAGAAATATGACTAAGGTGCTCTAGCATAAAACCTGCCCAAGGGCCGCTTTGTAAATATATCTCATCCTTTACTGCTTCAAAACTCATTTCCTCTGTAACTTAGAAAAATAAACTTAGGAGGGATTATGTAGTCTACCCTGGTATTTCCAGTCTGAACATTGAGTGTTTGTAGGGAAAATATTTAGGCATCATAGGAGGAATAGAAAAGGATAAACGCTGAGTGTTAATTAGACACCTCCAAATTTTATCAAACTAGCTAAGGGGAAAATCTCGTTCTTCTGTAGCCACCAGGATCAAAAACAGATCCATCTTGACGCAAACTGCCATGAAAGCTGATTGAATACCCTTGTGTTAAGTGATAAACACTATCCTAGCCTTTATTAATTGCTGCTAGAGGCACACGCTACCACAATTAGAGCGTAGCCGCTATCACAATTAGAGAAGATCCTACACTTTAAATATGACCATGCTTGGCTTTTTCATTTAATTTGTTTTCTGTTTTGGCTTATGGAAAAAAAAAATCGGCACTCCAAATAGGAGAGACCGTTAACCGGCGGATTCGGCTCGGTTTCTTTTGTGGAGGCTCTCGCCGTTGTCCATGGTATGCGCGGGAACCTCCCGCCGGCCGCCGCCGCCGCCGTCACCGCCACGGCCGCAAATGGCTCCGCCCTCCTCCCACTCTCCCACACGAAGCAGCTCCACGCGCGGCTGCTCGTCTCCTCCTCCCCCGACGACCTCCGGCTCCGCCTCGTCCTCCTCCGCTCCTACGCCGCACGCGGCGACTTCGCCTCCGCACGCCGCCTGCTCGAAGAGGCGCCGCCCCGCCCGGCCTCGCCCCTCCTCTACAACGCCCTCATCCGCGCCCACGCCCGCCGCCTCGACCTCCGCGCGGCGCTCGCGCTTTTCGCCCGCATGCGCCGCTCCGCCGCCACCGCGCCTGACGCCCACACCTTCGCCTGCGTCCTCCGCGCCTGCGTCGACCGCTCGCGCCCCGACGCCGCCAGGATTGTGAACGGAATCGTGGTGTGCTCAGGCATGTCGTCACATCCCATCATCGGAAGCGCCCTCGTTAGTGCTTATTCAAAGCTTGGGCCCGTTGCCGATGCTCGCCGCGTGTTCGATGGATTGCCTGACCCGGATTTGGTTATCTGGAACTCTATGATGTCTGGGTATGGGTACCGGGGGATGTGCCACGATGGGCTTGATCTGTTCTCCGCAATGAGGAGAGCTGGAGAGCAGCCGGATGGGTACTCAATGGTCAGCTTGGTCTCGTCCTTCGGGAATCGTGAGGCACTACCTTTTGGTCAAGCAATTCATGGAGTGTGTATCAAGGGAGGTTATGATTCAGGACACCATGTGAGAAGTGCACTTGTCAGCATGTACTTCAGGTGTGGATGCATGGATTCGGGCCACACCTTGTTTGGTAACTTGCTGGATGCAGATTTGGTTACATGGTCTTCACTAATAACAGGGCTATTGCACATCGGCAAGTATGACGAGTCATTTGATTTGTTTCGGCAAATGTGCTACTCGGGTAGGAGACCTGACAACATATTGATTGCTAGTCTTTTCTCAGCGTGTGCTTCTATGGTAAATATTAGTTATAGCAAGGAGATACATTGTTATGCAGTCAGGTTTGGAGCTCATACGGACATCAGAGTGTCGTCTTCTCTAATGGATGCTTATGCAAAATGTGGTTTTGCTGATCTTGCATATGGAGTGTTCTTCCAAATGCCTGATAAGAATTTAGTTATGTACAATACAGTCATATCAAACCTTGGTTCTCACGGGTTTGCAATGAAAGCCATTGAAGTCCTTGATGAGATGGTAAGTGACAAGCTCATGCCTGACAGTGCTACCTTCTCAGCATTACTTGCTACATGTTGTCATGTGGGTCTCTTAGATGAAGGGTGGAAGTTGTTTGGGAGAATGAGATATGAGTTCAACATAGTGGTTAAAATAGAGCATTATGTATATATTGTGAGGCTTCTTGCAACATTTGGTCAGCTCAGGGAGGCGTATGATCTTATACAAACGATGCCAGTACCACCAGATTCTGGTGTGTGGGGTGCATTGCTTTGGGGTTGCTGTGTCCATTGTGATTCCAGCCTTGGTAGGATCGTCGCTGAGAAGCTCTTTGAGTTATATCCAGACAAGGCTTCTTACCGGGTCATGCTTTCAAACCTTTATGCATCACAGGAGATGTGGTGGGATGCTGAGGAGGTGAGGGCTGAGTTGTCGAATGAAGATATGCATAAAAACACAGGGATCAGTTGGGTTGGCGATGCAAGGAAATGATGATTGGACATCTATCGTTAAGAAACATGACAGATATCAAGTACAAGTACATATAAACTCTGTATTGTGTGATCGGATAGAAATGTAATATTTTGAAATTACCTGAAACTTTATGTTTTTCAATTTACCTTCAACATATGTTATTTTTTATTCACATAGATTTATGCTGTTCCTGTGTATAATGCTCACAACTTCCCTCTAGGCCTAGCTGCTCTTGAAGTTCCATCTCTTAATGGATAAGGCTTTTCTGCTAACATATAGTAATTTTTGAAGGAAGGAAAGCTAGAAATACCCAATACCTTGCTGAAACAAGATGTAGGGCATGTTTGGTTCTCTACCCTACCAAACCTTTGGTAGTGCCAAATTGTTGGCATGTTTTGGCACTACCAATTCTTTGGTAGGGTAGAGTTTTATTACATATGTTTGGATTGCTACCAATATGAAGCCAAATTTTGATGATATGGAGAAGAAAGTTCTACATTAGTGCCAAATTGATCATAGTCAATACCAATAATTTGGCTTCAATCCAAACCCACATTATTACTATTCAAGCTACCAATAAATTGGTAGGGCACATTTTGGCATCAATCTAGATAGGTCCATACTTCTTGTCTATTTTGGTGAGAGGTGAAACAATTTTTAACAGGCATCCCTTGGAAAAACCTTCAAGTTCAAAACTTTGCAATTCTTTTAAAAAGGTTTTGGGTGGATTTGTTGAAGTGATTTTCAGCAGGTACCTCTTCTCTTAGAAATGGGGTACTTGAATATTCTCAACATGCAGTTTTAATATGCATCCATGAAACGTTCTGTTGCTAATTCATGTATTACTTGTTAACATTATATCGTAACCTGAAGTCCAATCCCTTTTTTTATTTGACGCCTGCATTATTCTTGCTTGCTTCAGATGGCTGCTTGTGCCCCTGTTTAGTTTTCATAGTTCCTTGTAAGTAAGTTATTTCTCATTTCTCCTGCTTTTGCAGAGTGTCAAACTTATATATAGATATCTGCTTTACCAATATGTTTGTTACAGGTATGCTTAAACTTATATGATGTTCATTTGCTTTCTTCTACAAAACCCCATGGATGACTTATCAGCCCTTGTTTGTTATTTGGTGCTCAGGATCAATATAATTTTAGTAGTTTTACTCTCTGCAGCAGCGAGAAGGAATTCTGACATATCATTTTGTCCATCTGCCTTGAATTAAATATATTAGTAGCCAATGCTGGTTCAATGTCTCTGCATAATCATTTTGTTTTATGCTGTCCTTTTCAGTGCTACATATTTTTATGCTTGTAAGTGGTAATCCAGTCCTCAAACCCTGCAAAACAGGCCAAATGTTGGAAGCCAAAACAATCTTTGACTCTTTCATAGTCCATAAGTTCTGCAGCTAGCTGACCAGATCTTTTTAGTACTGAGCCAGAGTTGTTGGACATTGTAAGAAGCACCCTAACCTCGACCTTTAATAGTTTATGATGCCATCTTCCTATATGCCAAGACATATGGAGCTTCAGGGAAGCGGATTAAACAAGGAACCATGGCATCAAGCTATATCACAGCCGGCATTGCCAGGCAATTGACATCTCAGGAAGTACCATACAAACATTAGAAGCCAAAATTGGAGTAACAGATAAACTACCTCTGCAACCAAATCCAATTTGCCTCCCCTGTTGCTCACTATGGCCAAGCATGGTTTCCTGTTCTTCCTCCTCTTCTTTCTGCAACACCTTCACACCATCATCTCTTTGCTTGATTCACCAGGAAGAAGCCTAGCATCAGCTCCAGAATGGCAACCCATGCCATGCAACGCTATATCTGTCAATCCTTTATGCAGCTCGTACCTCTATGTCACTCCAGAAGGGCGCAACTTGTCTGAAGTAGCCTCTGATTTCAGTGGGAATGCATCTCTGGTTCAGCGCATCACGCGGCTCTCTGGTTCAGAAGACTTGCTGGTGAATGTGCCGTGTGTGTGCGAAGCAATCAATGCCACCATGACTGGTCTCTTCCATGATACTCAATATACAGTGAGGAAAGATGATACACCTGACAGTGTCAACAGCAAGACTTTCAGTGAGCTCGCGATGAATGTTGGTGACGGTGATATCCTGAGAATAGGAGATACTATTAGTATTCACCTTCCATGTGGGTGTTCCTCGACAGCGTCAGACGGAGTGTTGTCTTATGCAGTTCAGGATAGAGATACCTTGGGCAACATTGCAAGCTTGTTTGGATCAAGTTCAAAAGATATCTTGGACTTGAACCCTAGTCTCAAAGATCCTAATTTCATAAAGCCAGGGTGGATCTTGTTTATTCCAATGGGAGTTGCTGGTTCCTCTAACAAGAGTGAGTCACTGTTACTTTTCAACAGATATTGTTCTTCATTTATTTTCCTAAGTACTGTTAAAGACTTCATGAGAACAAGTACATCGGATTACTGGTACTGTTTATATAATATTAAATTTAGTGATGAAACACGATAAGCAGATGACTTCGCGATTGCGATTCAAGTTTGCATAGCAAAGCTGATTTTCTTTTCATCACAGGAGCTCAAATACACAAATACTGTGAAATTTATATGTACTACTTTTTGCACCGTTCTAACTGGATGCTGAACCTTTGCATCTCCTTTCTTTATTTAATGATTTTAGATGTTCGCGGTTTACCAATCATAATAGCAGCATCCATATCAGTTGCGATGTTGCTCCTTTGTGTGTTAACCATCATACTTCGGCTGAAAAGGAGGTCTACTCTGCACAATGTTGAAGCACCTGCACATAAAATGGAGAAAATTCCCAGTAACACAAGCATTGCTGCCCTGGAGAGCCGTTTCTATCCGTCCATGAGAATCAATGGTCTTGTAATCTTGTTGTGCTACCTCAATTATTATATTCGTGTTTTTAGTGAAACATAACCTTATTACTATTATTCTGAGTTGATTGGTTGCAGAAATTGATCCATTCCAAACCGAGAGACCTGTAATTTTCAGCTTGAGAGCGCTAGAAGATGCTACATCTAATTTTGATGGGAAGAGGAAGATTGGTGAGGGAGGATATGGTAGTGTCTACCTCGGTTTCATAGGAACACATGTAAGAAATTTCTAGAGTATCTTACAAATGTTACTATAACCACAAAGAAGTATTAGATGATCATGACCCTATTCGAAATTGTGACCTTCATTGCAGGAAATCGCAGTCAAGAAGATGAAAGCAAGCAAGTCAAAGGAATTCTTTGCTGAGTTGAAAGTGCTGTGCAAAGTGCATCATATAAATGTGGTATGTACATAGTTACCAGGACGGAGATACCATAGGACTAGGTCAAAGGAGTTCTTCACGGAATGTGAAGAAAGTTTTTCTTTTAACATTTGTAGTTCTACATAGGTTGAATTGATTGGTTATGCTGCTGGGGATGATCACCTGTACCTCGTTTATGAGTATGTCCAGAATGGATCTCTTAGTGAGCATCTCCATGACCCTTTGCTGAAAGGTATGTACTTTGAGAACCATGCATTTTGTTTTGAGGTTAACATATTGATGTTCCAAAAGTAAATTATATATGTTTTGGTGAAAATGAAGTGCCTATTTCTCAATTTATATGAGCGTGTGTGTGGCCCTTAAAACTTGCATCAACTCTCTTTCATGAGATATTTTTAGGCCACCAACCTCTCTCATGGACTGCAAGAACACAGATAGCAATGGATGCTGCGCGTGGCATTGAATACATCCATGATCATACAAAGACCTGCTATGTGCACCGTGACATCAAAACCAGCAATATTCTGCTAGACAATGGCCTACGAGCTAAAGTGAGCCAATCTAAACCCACGTATTTTCAGGTGTATCTGCTCAGATCATTCCATCTGTTTGATTATATCTTGTTTAACAGGTTGCAGATTTCGGACTGGTGAAGCTTGTTCAGCGTAGTGATGAAGATGAATGTCTGGCAACTCGTTTGGTTGGAACGCCAGGCTACCTTCCACCAGAGTTAGTTTTGGTTTGAACTTGATTTACATCTACTTGAGATGATGGTGTTTCACATGTAGTAACACTAGTATCGTTAATGCTGCAGATCAGTTCTTGAGCTTCACATGACTACCAAATCCGATGTGTATGCATTCGGAGTAGTTCTTGCAGAGCTTATTACTGGTCTCCGTGCTCTTGTGCGGGACAATAAGGAAGCTAATAAGACAAAATCTCTAATCTCAATTGTAAGACCCCTTGCAGCCAGTTTTGAGTGTTTCAGCAGAATCATTGTTTCTCCAACTGACACACTGATCTTTACCCAAGTGTGCTCAATATATATTTAATGAAAACAAATGATCAAGTTTGACGTTTCGTGAACAGATGAGGAAAGCATTCAAACCAGAAGATCTGGAGAGTTCAATGGAGACAATTGTAGATCCCTATTTGAAGGACAATTACCCCATAGAAGAAGTTTGCAAGGTTAGCGACACTGAAAGTTTGCATGCCTACCGACTCACTGAAACATCCCGGTTAATTAACTGATAAGTTTTTTTTCTGAATTTCAGTTGGCAAACATTTCGATGTGGTGCCTAAGTGAGGATCCGCTGGACCGGCCTGAAATGAGGGAGATCATGCCAATTTTGGCTCAAATTCATTTGGCCTCCATAGAGTGGGAAGCATCAGTTGGAGGCGATGGCGAAGTCTTCAGTGGTGTTTCCCATGGTAGATGATGAAGCAGCATGCTTTGGTACAGAGAAGAATGCACTCCTTGTATTTATTAATTTGAAGGAGAGCTATTTGTTGTTCTGCATTTTGGGAATTTATATACTGGTCCCCTCGCTAACTTGATGTAATATGGGACACTCCCTTTCCAAGCAGTTGCTGTAGCAACCAAATAGTTATCAAATTCTTTAAATAGAAATTTTGACAAGATAGATTACAGTATCATATATCACTCCATAAACACATACGTTAGTTTCTTTAGATAATGCCCAAAGGTTAGCTACAAGCAGTTCCTCTTTCTCTGATTGATTGGGCAGAAGAAAACACACAACACAAGAACTATTATTGACTATTAGGACAGGCCCAAAAGAACTAATTTGATCTAAACTTGTGTAGCCTGAACTGGGAGAGTAGCTTCTTCCTTGCTGGCAATTGCTTGTTCAGCTTTCTTAGCCCAAAGAACGCAGTAGAGACCACTAACCATTACAACTCCACTTATTATGCTGCAGGTGGAAATCCCAATTCATGGTGATTCATGAAGATTTTTTAATCGTTAAAGAGGACATGAAAGGCCGTGAGCTGATCTGTAGAGAGGCAGTACCTTCCAAGGGTGACTGCTTCTCCTAACACAAATGAGGACAGCATTATTGTGACAATCAGAGTTATGGGCATTGTCATGGCCAAGAAAACCGGTCCACTCTTGTCAATCACCCATACTTGCATGTAGTATGCAAGTCCAGAGACAAGTACACCCTGCATATAGTGTCATCACAGAATTTCATTTTGTTGTTTACATTGACAGTGTCTGGACTAATTCCAAAGGCCTGGTCTCTTCAACATGTTTGGTAAAAACAAAACATAGGGAAACTGTCATGACCCTCGTGGTTTAGGGTAGATGGACCTCGGCTACGTAGTTCGTAGCCGCGATCCGTCTTCTCCGGCGAGGTTTTCCCCTCCGCCGCAGGCTTGGTTGTTTTAGAGAGAGAGAGAGATTAGATTGATAATACTTTGCTTAATTCTCCACGAGTCTGAGTACAGGGATATATAGCCTAAGGCCTAAACCGATTGGAGGCAACATGCTCCTAAAATTAGGTAACTAATCCTATCTTTCCTATTAGGGAATAGAAATAGGTAACTAATCCTATCTTTCCTTCTAGCCCCCGGTGGCTGGCTTGGCCCTGCGCCTGCGCATCGCCGTGCCACATGACATCTCTCCCTCCCTTCGGAGCAGCTCGCCCACGAGCTGCCGTAGACCTACTCGACGCGACCTAGGGTTAAGCCTTTTACATCTTGGCTTACCTTTCTTATTGAGAACGAAAATATGAAATAAAGTTGGACTATAACCATCTCGTCCTGGATCCCATGGGAATGTCCCAACAGCTAGCTTCACGAGGCCTGAAAATCGGAGGATGTAGCAGCCAACGAGTCTGCTGGGCGCCTGAACAGATGAGACGGCCACTCCAGTTCTTGTCTCATATTGACCCGCCGTTGGTGCCTGCTGCTGCGTTGCTATGGCTGTTGCCGGGAGACCATACCTGGAACTCTGCAGGAAGTACAGGCGAGCGTGAGTGGTCAAACCTGCAGGTTGTGATTTGCCATCGCGCCGTCGTGAGTGCCATGCGCCACGTCCGCACCATGCGCCGGACAAGAAAGCCTCGCACTGCTGCTTGCATGCGCATCGCTGCCTGCTCCTCCGATGATTTCTCCCCACGGAGAGCCTGCGCCCGCCGTCGTGCCAGGAGTCCCCGCGCTGCTGCCTGTAGGCGTACTGCCGCCCGGCGCTCATGGGCCTGCGCCTCGAGTAGTGCCCTCAGATGATCCAACGTTGTGGCCACATGACGGAGCTGCTCAGACATGAGACGATGCCCCTCGGCAAGGGCGTGTAAGGCGTCGTCGGTAGCAGAAGCCATGGTAGTAGATCAAAACCAAAGCAACCTGATACCAGATGCCATGACCCTCGTGGTTTAGGGTAGATGGACCTCGGCTACGTAGTTCGTAGCCGCGATCCGTCTTCTCCGGCGAGGTTTTCCCCTCTGCCGCAGGCTTGGTTGTTTTAGAGAGAGAGAGAGATTAGATTGATAATACTTTGCTTAATTCTCCACGAGTCTGAGTACAGGGATATATAGCCTAAGGCCTAAACCGATTGGAGGCAACATGCTCCTAAAATTAGGTAACTAATCCTATCTTTCCTATTAGGGAATAGAAATAGGTAACTAATCCTATCTTTCCTTCTAGCCCCCGGTGGCTGGCTTGGCCCTGCGCCTGCGCATCGCCGTGCCACATGACAGAAACACATGTCAATGAATGTGAAACTACGAGATAGGAAAACACCAGGGAAATTGGTTCAGATTGGTGAATCAAAAACACAACAAACTGTAAGAACAGTAATTATCAAGGTTTCAGGGTGTGCAAGTAGTACAACGTGAAACAGAGCTAACCTGAAACCTGAAGTTTATGATGACCTTTGCGTAAACTCAGATTGTCACAAATGACATTAGTTTTGTTCTATGTACTTCAATCAACAGGCCAAGTGATCATTTCCATTGTATGCATCCAGCAGGTAAATAGTGCCTACTTATATTATTGACATTTCACTTCTGTTTTTCACTCAATTGCACAAGATCCTGCTAGATGCATCATAAGGATCGAAACACTTTTTTTTTAACCTGTAGTCTAATGACAAAATAAGATTATTCAAATTTATTCAAACCCTGAAGTAACCAATATTGGTTGAAAATTAGCGCATCCTGAGGATATGGCACTTACTGAGTACACCACGGCGATAAGACCTGCATCCAGTCCCAGCTTCCATCGCGAGAAATCTCTTTCCACTGCTAGAGCAATGAAGAAACACTGAATAGTTGCAAAGACCATCTGGATAGTTGTGTTGAGCAGCTTAGAGGGATACACCTCCAACATAAGGCCCTGTGGAAGTACTATCTAGGTAAATAGCATGAACAAGACAAGAGTGCTACTTGGTCTATTGTTAACATTTTAAAGTGGCTCTGCAAAAATCCATACCTGAAGAACTGTCCAAAGAGCCCAAGAAGTTGTGGATAAAACTGTTAAAAAAATCCCTGATGTCCATGTCTTTGTAGTATAGGCAGTATTTCCAGTATGGGCGACATTTTGATTAGAAAGATGCTGAAGGTTCAAAGACTTCAGTTCAGGTCCCTGGTAAAATGCAAGAACGACGACACCAACAATGGAGAATAGTACACCAGAAACTTTTGCAATCCCATGGATCCTCTTCAAGTTTAAAGACTCCATCCTACCAGGTGTACAAGGAGAAATATCAAAGTCTGAACAGCTTCCTCAAGTTTGTGGGAAACCAACAATCATCATGTTTGTAAAAATTTTGAATGTAAATATGTTTCAGTCTCGAGCAAGTTAGCTGTTGCCACTATTTATCTGTCGACATCTTCTGAAGATGGATCACTTTAATTTGGATGTAAATGAATCTTGAAGCAGTTGGTGATAGACATGATCTGAAGATGGACCGCTTTAAAATTCATTTTTTTCACATTTTCATGATTTAGAATGGGTTTAACTGTAATAAAATCCTATATGATGTTCTGCAAAAGGAAAGTAATGGACAATTAGCTAGCATAATTGACTATTCATTATAAGGGTCAGTTTACCCTATGTGTGTTGTAGCATAAAACTTAGGTGTAGCATCATGAACAAGAATAGACAAATGAAAACTTATATTTTTCAACAAAGCATGCAAGATGTGTAAAAATGAAAACCTTACCCCATAAGAACTGCCAAGAAAAAGGCCACCACTGGTAGAAGGTTAGATATCGCAGATGATGAGTTGCTGAAGAATACTAAGACCAAGGCCATATATGTTTATGACCCAGCAATTCTACAAGAAAGAAAATATACATGAAATGTTCAATTTTGCCGTAGCACACAATAGCAAAATGACTACATAACTAATGCACTATTAACAATTATGTAGAGAATCCTCGCAAAAAAAAAAAGAAACTTGCTATCCTTTTGGTGACATTGTATCAATTGGAAACCATAAATTGGATCTGTTGGGAACAGCGTAATTCATGAATATTTCTGTAATTACAGATAACAAAATACATACTAGGTGTAACCCTTAAAAAGAGAAAACAACCATAAGTACTGCGCTGTGACCAAGAGAAGATAGAGAAAGAACAATGCTAATTCCAAATTTACTGGCAAAAAAAGAAACGTACAAATAATTGAATGTGTGAACCAAAAATTCTTTACAAAAGTGTAAAGGTACACAGTAAAGTAAAAAACATAACATCAACCTAGAATGCTTGGGTAGGAGCTTCAAGATGGAACTAATTACAAGCAATGCTTCAGGTAAATTTCAATCAGATAGATGAGAAAAAAAAATGGTACATACACATATCAACCTTGACTTACCCATATAAGCATGTACAAATAGTTTTAGCAATATTTTGTATGACAACGGTGGAGCAGTTTTCCTGAACAAGCACACACACACATAAAAATTAAAAAAAAATTAAACGCATGCTTCTATGGTGACATCCCATTAAATAATTAGCAAAATTTCCATACCTTTCTAGAACAAAAGCAACGGGAACTAAGAATAGAATAGCAATTGCATGTCTGTAAAAACAAAACAGTTGTGGCTCATGCCTCTATTGAACGCGATTTGGTGACTATCTGCACCCTCATATATGGGACCTTATGAAAGAATGCAACACAAGAACTTCTCTATTCCCCATGAAATTAATTAGTGTAATGGAACTTGTACGTAAATTTCGATGTACGTCTCCTTAAATAGGAGGGATGATTCCTGTTGGACCCAGTTTGTAATTACTTTGACATCAGCATACTCCACTATGAAAACGGATTTGGGTTGATTTAGGTAAAAGTAGGACCCTCTTAAGGTGATCCACATAGGAAATGCATATTCGCCATCACAGAACACCCAGGCTATCCAACTTAATAACTCCATAGACAGAAAGAGTATCATAGGTATGGTAACCTATAAGTATGGTTGGAAGTTGCATATATGGTACTAAATACAAACTGATGACATAATTCCAACAAATAGCAGGGCAAGGTACTATAATTCGAACAAAATGGCAGAACATATGCAAGAATTCCAACTAGCAACAGAGTGCCAGATTTCCATCAAACAGCCAGAGATATGACAGAATTTTCAATGCAAAGATTAGTGTCTACTTCTGCATTGTCAAATGTTTTATGTGAAACAACCATAGGTTAACGAATACTCTCGAAATGGGCGGTTTAATTTTTCCGTATGAAATTCCTAAATTCCAGGGGAGGGGGCAAAGTACTAACATAATGTTGCAAAATAAAAGGAAATGCAGCATTCATTACCTTTTCATGTGGGAATAAAAAACAAGAGAAATATGGGGACAGTTTTGTCGTCTCTATGCTGTTTTCTGTTCAAGATTATTAAATGCCTAGTGTGCACACCACATCACATGTCTTTTCAAACAAATACCAGGTGCCGGCTGGTCTGCTTAACAACTCCTTAGACAGAAAAGCAGCAACATTGGTGTGGATACCTATAAGTATGGTTGAAAGTTGCATATATGGTGTGGTGGCCATGGGCTCTAGATACCTCAAAAAAGGTAAATACGGTCACTTGGTTATAGAGTGGGTCGGTCCATGTAATTAGGGATATAAGTAGAACTCAACTTCATATAACCTTGCACGACAAGAAAAGGGATATAATCCTAGCCGGTTACTCTATATTCCTTGGTTGAGTCCGACTAAGATTCCTACCTTGTAATCTTGCCTTCTTGGTATATAAGAAGAGGCAAGGAGCCCCCTGGGATATATATCACAATCTCACCAGAGAAACAGCGAAAGCAATACACAACAGCTAGAAGTAAGGTATTACCTCATCCCGGGGGCCTGAACCAGGATAAATCTCGTGTGTCCTTTCGAATCCATCGAGTTTAGCTCCAACGCATAACCCCATATACTTATTGCCGATACAAAACATCGGCATATGGTATTAAACACAGACTGATGACATAATTCTAGCAAATAGCAGACCAAGGTACTATAATTCGAATAAAATGGCAGAAAATATGCAAGAACTACAACTAGAAATAGAGTGGCAGATTTCCACCAAAATAGCCAGAGATATGCCAGAATTTTCAATAGAAAGATTAAGTGCTACTTCTGAAATGTCAACTTTTTATGTGAAGCAACCATTGGTTACTAATACTCTTAAAATGGGCAATTTAATTGTTCTGTATGAAATTCTAGAGTTCCAAGGGTGGGGGGGTAAAGTACTAACATAATGTCGCAAAATAAAAGGAAATGTGGAAATATGAGACAGTTTTGTTGTCTCTATTCTGTTTTCGGTTCAAGATTATTCAATGCCTAGTGTGCGCACTGTTGAATAGTGTAGAGGAGAGAGATGTACTGCATATAATTATCGATGCATTGAGCCTCGAGGACCAGTGTATATATAGAGTACAATGGGTAAGAGATAAGAAAGGATCTAGAAATAAGGAAGGAGTCATATAAATCAATCATATCCTAATATATCTCTAACTACTATATACTCTAACATTCCCCCGCAATCCATGCAGGAGCAACGTGGACACTGGGACTAGAGAAGAAACCGACAAGAGTGCTCAACGATGATAGCCCTTGTGCCGAAGTCGAGGTAGCCGAACAAAAGGGCACAAAGTAGCCGTCGTCGAAGTAGCCACGCGTAGAATAGCCGTGGTCGATGTAGCCAAAGTCAGGTGGTGATGACGAGCGATCTGCCAAGCCACAGGGCACACAAGAGACGTCATGGAGTGGTCACGGGCACGCATGATGGCACCATGGACCAAGGTGGCGTGAGGACATGCCAGGATGAAGACGGTGACCGCAGTCACAACAGTCGTGGAGTAAGATGACACTGAAGAGCCAATGCTATCGAACCATTGGGGACGAGATGTCACGCCAAGTTTGCTAAGCCCAGGGACAACTCGGGACGAATGCGTGTAGCAGTGTTGCCAATACCGCGCGAGCGAGGTAGGAGACCACCACAAATCATATGACAGTGTCCGAGGAGACTAGCAGAGAAAGCCTCCGAGACGGCCGTGGCGCGAGAACGGCGTAGAGGGAGAATTGCCAGAGCAGCACGCAGTTACCGGAGAGGAGCAAAGTGTAGTCAAGGAAGATATGGTGACGCTGGCGACGAAGCATGCTGGATGAAGACGAAGGCGAAGTAGCAGGACTGACGGCCTGAAGGACAACATCGGTAGCCAATGCAAGGGTAGCTAGACAACCGGCCTAGAGCGACAACAGTGGCAGCTTCAAGAAACACACGGTGACGGTGCTCGACGAAGGTAAAGAAGACCTCGAGTGGCTAACGATGATCAGTCCGGATGATGAGGATGTCGATGCACGAACAGTGGTGAAGACGATAAGAGCGGCAACGCTACGACCCAATGGAAACACAACTGCAGCTCCAAGTCGATACAGCGGCAGGAAGTCCACCGACAGTGACACTGTGGTCTGAGAGAACAATGCAGTGGCAACCTAAAGCTATAGGCGTAGTAGACATGCTCGAAGACGATCTGTCCCATGAGAGTATGTCACAGACGGGCGCTAGTGATCAGGCCGACCGTGCACAATACAACACGACGATGAACGGCCCACGTGTGAGCAGAGAGTGTATCAAAGCAAGGAGGCAGGCCCCCGCCTCTCGAGCCTCCCAAGCGATGAAGAGGTGGAGCGGAGGGGAGATCGTTGGTGGTGAGACATGGAGGGGGCCAGATCTGGAAGGGGGACCCCCTGGGCGGCGGCGAAGATAAGGCTCCTAG
The DNA here is from genome assembly GCA_003991445.1 of Oryza meyeriana var. granulata. Lineage (NCBI taxonomy): Eukaryota > Viridiplantae > Streptophyta > Magnoliopsida > Poales > Poaceae > Oryza > Oryza meyeriana. Next base: position 173,047 of record RYFJ01002043.1, on the reverse strand, counting down.
GCGGCAGCGGTGTCCGGTGGAGGAGCCGGTAGAGGAAGGGACACAGGCGGTGGTGGAGATTGGGAGAGGGGATGCGGCGGACGAGGCTTTGAAGGGCATCCAGGAGGTGGCAAAGAGACGAGGCCGAGAGGACGCCGATGGCGGAGAATGGCAGAACCTCTAGGTCACGGCGACCCGAGGCGGAGCGCGGGGCTGAGTTGTTGACGGTGACCAGCAAGATGAGTCTTCCCGTGCACCGGTGGCGGAGAGGGTGCCGTGGCGGTGGTGAGGAGGAGCGCCAGCTAGTGAAGGCGCGGAGATAGGTGGCGGTGGCCTGCCAGGTGGGGATCCGGTGGCAATGTCCTTGGGGTGGTTACGGTGGTGTAGATCCATGGACGGCGGCGGCGAGCTCGTGGACTCCATGACGTCGGCACCAATGGAGATAAAAAGGTCGAAGCTGGTGGCTAGGATTGGCTCGTATCGTGTTCGGTTCGGATCGACTCGAACTCGTAGTTATCATAAGTCAAGCCGACCTGCTCGTTTAGCTGGTTACTACAAAAAATCACCATATCTTTATATACTTAGAACTTTTAACTAACGCTTAGCCTTTTAATTACATCTAAACTATTTATATTTGATAATTTATTTACTAGTTAGTGTATATTATTATGTTAATATATGATAAAACAATAGATTTTAAATTATAAAGATAGTATAAATGAGATAGGGCTTGTTAATGAGCCTAACGAGCTTAACGAGCCAGCTCGCAAGCTGAGCTAAAGTAGGGTTTTAACCTGTTAAGGTTAACGAGCCGAGCTGAGCTGGCTCGTTAAGATAATGAGTCCAAACGAACCGAGCCTTAATAAACTGAGCTGGCTCGTTATCCATCCCTAAATGGAGTTCCATAAGATGGCGAGCCTTGGATGGAGTAGATCGGCATGGGCGGCGATAGGAGAGCTCATAGGGGAGCTGGCCCGTAGCAGCCGGCAGCCTGCAAGGAAGGATGATTAGTGGTGATAAGGCCCCCGGGGGCTACTTGCAGCCTCTAGATGCCGTCGTGGAAGTCCATGAAGGAGCTAGCCCACACGGCGATTATATCGTGGTCATCACGTCCAAATCGACGACATTTGAGGTACGAAGCTACTACTGTTAATAACGACATGACAAAAAACAAAAACTGGTGACCACCCCGGGGAGAGATCAGCCTCTCGGGGGCGATAGCGGTGGAAGTGTGAGCAGCGGTCCTAGATCATCTACTCTGGTACCATGTTGAATAGTATAGAGGAGAGAGATGTGCTGCATATAATTATCGATGTATTGAGCCTCGAAGGCCAATATATATATATAGAGTATAATGGTAGGAGATAAGAAAGGAATCCATATAAATAAATTATATCCTAATATATTTCTAACTACGATATGCTCTAATACACACCACATCACATGTTATTTTCGAACAAATACCTGGTGCTATGCTATAGCCAATGTGCTTCATCAGCAGCTCAGAAAGAGTACGACAAAACATTGGGCAGATCAAAGTGAATGGATGAGGAAGCATCTGACGTATTGTTCTGCCCTATCCGTACTGATCAGAGTAGTACGTGTAATGCTCTACCCATGACCTGGCAAATCACTTTTGGTGTGGATCCTGATTCATGGGCCAGTCATGTGCGTCACTGAAGGAATTGAAGCTGAGAATGGAGTGCACATTGTTATTATGTTGTTCTGCTGCTGGTTTTGGCATCAGTGGAACTCGCCTAATAAGGCTTGGGCTGCTATGTCGTATGCACATCCCTGTCAGCGACGAAGACTGCAAAGCTCCTTTCCAAGCTTCCAACGATCATAAGTCTGGGCGATGGAGCCACATCAAACTTCTGGTACGACGCTCACAGCTGGGTCAATCTCCTTTTGTCGGGTCAGATGCCCTCGATGGAATTAGACAAATCCTATAGAAAAACAGTGGTAATTACTATATACATTATTAGAGATGATCCCATAATACAATGTAGACAACCCCGACGATCCATGTACAAGTTGTGGAGTCAGCTTTCTAAAAACACCCTTCAATTATTGAACTTTGAGTAAATTTAGAAAAAAATAGAAAAATGATCTTAATTGTAAACTAGTAATAACTAAACCTATTTAGTAAAATTCGTGGGTACACCACTTTTGGGTCCACCCGTGATGACACTTGGCTTTAGCCCTCACTATTGCCATAATTTGTCTGGTTGTTTTGCTCCATCTCTATCTATCTATCTATCTATCTATCTATCTATCTATCTATCTATCTGTACCTCTATTAATTGGTACTTTTTAAGGGCTCTAACATTAAACAAAAAGATCTGGCCGTTGATTTGCTCTATGATATCACCGTAACCGTAGATTATGATAAATATTTTTACTTAATTGATCTTGTCAGGACCCAATCTAGGACCCTCTGTATATACTGTGCTAGACCAGGATCACGCTAGCGCTCACAATTACAAAGATTATATCACAACCAACATCACGAATAAATAACTATCATTAATTAATAGATCGACTCTGATAAGCCTTAAGGCTTCAAAGTTTGCACTTATTATGCCATGACGGGCCTAGCAAAAGGTAAAGATGCACAGTGAAAAATGAAGGTAAATGCGCGGAAGCTCCATCAACTGGCCACACGCAAGAATTGAGGCACACGGCCTAAGTATCGTCTTCTTCAGCGAACTCTTCAGGAAACAGCGCATACTTCTCCTCTGAATTTGGGGAAATTGCAACATGAGTACATGGAATAGTTAGCAAGTATACGAAAATATGCATATGCATAGGCTAACAAAGAGAGGCAATGGCTATTTTGCATAACACAACAGTTTCATTTAAAACAATTTAAAACATATATTTAAATACAATTATAAACAATGTAAGTTTCCTAGCAACCATCCCAACCATAAAGGGGTACTGCAACCACACAGAACCACACAACTATCACATCAATTCACTTAGCACACATGTCCTTGGCAAAAGTAAAAGTTTTCACAAAACTACCCCTCATGTAAAATCCCCAAGCATATCCATGACCACGAAGGCGGCTATTCGAATAGATTGATTTAACGCTATGTAGAGGTTGTATAGCTGTACCCACAAGACACATCATCCTTTTGACGGCTATCACACCCTGAAAATCGGCCTAGGGCGTGACAATGGCCAATCAATATTATCACACTACACATTGTGTGCGGCCAAGGAATCCGTAACAAGGCTTTTTAGAAACTTCGCCTCAACACTGCCTTCCCCATGGGACATCTTTCCCCCACATAGTAGGAAAGTCCCCATGGTGCTAACCAAAACCTACTCTAACCACCTAGGCCGACAGTGCCAAGACTCGAAATCTTATTGGGCTAGGTCCTTCCCATTAGGACATGTGGTTGTACGGTGGGGCTCAGTTCATTGGCACACGAAGTGAAATCCTTAACTGACTAGGGCAACCTGCCAGCATCTCTAATAGCACACAGCTTTAAGTAGCAGACCAAGAGCACGTAGTCGGCTCTTTGAGTAGCTATCAAACACACAACATATAGTAAGGCCTACACGGTGCCTTACCACCTATCTAGGTTCACACATAACCATTCATCACCCCAGTAGAAATCAGTTTTACTCTCTAGTTCATTACTACACGGTGTAACACATGCTGCTGGGAGGATAGCACACAGTCACATAGTTCATATAAAATTGGTGATAAATATATCATTAATCAAAATTATTTTGCTCGAAAAACAATTTAAGCAAGACTAAGCATAACTACTCTACCCTGAGTTGAGTCCCAAAGTTCAACTCATGAAATAAAGCTAGGGTGACAAGGTATTACAAGTAATCAATGATAATCACGGCAGAAAATGGTAGCAATTAGGTCATACTACCCGATACGATATTTTGCAAACAAATCATTCATAGTCACAAACAAAAAAATTTACAAACTGGTATCAACATGACCAAGGGGTGCACTTGCCATGCTCCAAGCACTCTTCCTGTACTGCATCTTCGGCGGTGATGAACTGCTCCTCGGCACCAACGTCTACAAGTTCATAAACAAGAAACAAATAAACAAATAGAAAATGCAAGCTAAATAACATCAAATCGATCAACAAACTGACCATAAGGTAGAGTTTGATTTTAGAAAAATTTAGGAAGAAGAACAGGTCGAATCGGAGTTCGGACGAAAAAGTTATGGCCTTCGAAAGTTTAAATTCAGAGAAAATCCGAGAAGAAATTAAAAGGAATATTCTTAGGAATATTCTCTGGATTTTTATTTAGAAAAGAATTATTTTAATTGGAACTAACAGATGGGGTCCACGAGTCAGTGTCATGGTCCATGGACTTGGTCCACAGATCGAGGGATGAAAGGGGTGGTGGACTGCTAACTTGGCCGCCATGTGGGAAGGAGAGGATGACAGGGCAAGCGCGTGGTGATGATGTGGAATGGTTAGGGCTAGCATGGCGTCGGTGTGGATTAAAGAAAATTGATGGCTGAGATCTCTTCGGTTCAATCCAACGATTAAGATTGAATCGGAATGGTGTAGCAGGGTCCACACGAGAAGAGGATTACTGGTGGGGCCTACATGTCGGTCACACCGGAGGGGACACACGCCCGTGCACAACGTCGTGGCATGACGTGGCACGGCAGAGCTCGATGGCGACGACGACCGGTGGTGGCAGCGAAGGGAGGACGGCGAAAAGCGGCCAGCGGCAACGATGAGCGGTGGCGCAGGAACGAGGAGGCGGAGGCGAAGCAAAGCCACTGGAGATGAGACAACCTCAGGATGGTGATGCGACGCCTCACCGGCGAGGCCTGACGAGTGGAAGCGGTGTGCCGGAGGGAGAGAAGAAGGAGGGTCGAAGAGGAAAACAGCGGTCTCCATGCTCACCTGCGGCAACGGGCTTTGGAAGACCAGCAGCGGTGGCTAGCGAGCTCCCGGTGATGGTGGTGCAACTTGCAATGGTGGCGGTGGCTTGCTTGGAGGCGATGAGGCGGCTAGGGTTAGAGGTCGGAGAAGGCGGCGGCTACTGCCTTTATAGGGGAGAAGGGAAGAGACGTGTGATAGCATTGGACTCCAGAAGGCAGCAGCAAAGCAGAGTCTAGCTACGGCACGGGTTGTAGTCTGGCAGCGGCACAACGGCAAAGCGGACTGGGCTAGGCCGGGGTGGTGCGGTGGCGGTGAGGCGCAGGCTGGGTCGGGCGATGGTGGCATGGGCCCTGGGCCTCCAGGCGCGAGGAAACGAAGGAGGCAACGACGGAGTCCTGGTTGGCCTCGGCCGGCCAGAGCAAGAAGAAAGGAACAAGGAGGAGGAACAAGAAAGAGGAAAAGGAAAGAAGAGGAAAAAGGAAAAAGAAAAGGAGAAAGAGAGAAAAGAGAAAAAGAAGAAAAACTTAGGGGCTTTTTTGGAAATTTGCCAAAATTGGAATATTTGGAATTCTTGGAAGATTAGGAATTTTAGGAAATTGCAGTATTTCTAGGAATTTAGGGAACTTTGTGAGTTCCTCAATAGAGAGTAGAATCCCCTCAAGGATTTGAACTAGGGAAATACGTCGTCGAGCAAAAGCTAGGTGAAATCTCTTGGTCTTTGGTATCCCAGAGGAGCGAGGTTCGATCTCATTGGCTATGCCAATGCAGATTATGCCGGTTGTAAGGTGGATAGGAAGAGCACATTGGATACTTGCCAATTCTTGGGTAGGTTCCTCATTTCTTGGTCCTCCATGAGGCAAAATTCCATCGCCCTATCCACCACTGAAGCGGAAAACGTTTCAGCGGAAAGTTGTTGTGCTCAATTGCTTCGGATGAAGCAAACTTTGAAAGACTATGGCCTAAATGTGAGCAAAGCTTCTCTTCTATGTGACAACGAGAGTGCCATCAAGCTAGCCAACAATCCTGTACAACACTCACGTACCAAGCACATTAATATCCATCATCACTTTTTGGGAGATCGTTCCACTAAGGGCGACATAGTGATCCAACATGTGAGTACCGACAAACAATTGGTGGATATCTTTACCAAGACACTAGATGAGCATAGGTTTTGTGAATTGAGGGATAGGCTAAATATCTTGGATTCTCGAAACGTAGCTTGATTTAGAGCATGTGTCGTTTTCTTAGCCTAGGATGCAACACATTGTGACAAAATGGTCATTTAAATAATAAATGAACACAAGTAACATTTTATGTATATAAAATGAACCTATGTACGTTGGGATTGATTCTAAATGAATTTGGTTCTCGCACAAAATTTTGGGTTCATACATGCCCCTTCGGGGTAAATCATCTTTTCTCATGGTGGTTTATCCTATTTTGATCCTCGGATCAAATCATTTCTTATGTGATTTTAGTTTTGTTTTATTGATTGCTTATGAATCACATGAGAAATGATTGCCCTATTGTTCAGCTGGCCATCTAGATAGATTCTCTTGTTTCATATCACCCCCATAGTATATCTCACTCCTCTAGAAAATTTGCCATTTTTATGGTCTGATTATCCGACATTTATGTCGGAATATCCGACCACATTGTCCCACGAACTGAAAACCTGCCATTGGATTAGAATATCTGACATTTATGTCGAAATATCCCATCCGGTATAAAATTCAATATTTTCCCAAGTTGTTAGGATCGGAAATTCTAATCCCCTATTGGAATTTTCGATGTGGGCTTGGCAAGAGGACTTAACCTCCTCGGGATATCTCTTTCACCCCTCTCCTCTCACTTCTCTTTTTTGTCTCTCTCCTCAAAACCCTAAAAATTGCCCCTCTCTCAATTTCCACCAAAATCTAGCTCTTGGAGTCTCTGTTATGCCCGGAATTTCTATCCAAAATTCCAATCGCTTACATGTACATTAAATCCTCGTCCAGGAATCAACCGAGGTATACAAGGACAAATTTGATAACAAAGTACAAATCTATATTGAATAAAGTGACGAATGTATAATTATTACAGAGGCAAATGGAACCTCTCAAACAAATAAAAAATCTAAACAACGGAATTGACTAGCGATAGCGACGTCTCCATAATCCACAGGCAAACTTGACTTAGACCCGGCCTAGTCTTCCAAATCTTCGCCTTCACTGTAGTACTCTTCTTCTAATGATTGGATATTGCAAGGTGAGTACATAGAATACTCAACAAGCCACACAGCAAATATGCAAGTGCACAGGATAGCAAAGGATGGCATATAGGGCTAATTTGCATAAACAACATTTGACTAAGCAATTAAGAGAATTAAAATAGTAGAACAGTTAAGCAGTATTAAATCAACACTATACAGCCCACCTGGCTACACAGGCCCAAACCATCCCAATCTGGATGTCCATATCTCATTTAAACATTAATTAATAAATGGGACTAATCACGAAAAACATCATTCAGCTCGCCCATGACCGCGGGCACGGCTATTCGAATAGTTTTACTCTGGCCAGAGGTGTACAATTTTACCCACAAGACACAATCCCACAACATGTCACCAAGCGCCTTGGCACCACAATGATACCTCGGAAAGAAGTTGTGATAGGACTCTTCGCATAACATGTCCAACAGAATGACCACCCGCCAAGTCCCCAGTAGAGACGGCCCAACATCTAAGCTAGAGAAACTCTTGGCTCCTAAACATATGGTCTTATTGGCACTGCCATTGTGGATTTATTGACACTACCACCTATTAACTAAACATACCATGGTGTCTCCTGCTCAGACATGCTACACTACAAGTCCAGCCGTTGCCCATGCTGCCTTGTGGTTAGTACGGTAAATGCTTCACAATAGTAGCTCGTGAACCGGTCCTTAACTGTCATGAGCACCACTAGCAACAAAACCAACCTGGTGCTCACAACCCACCATTCATCCAAGTTTTAGTTGCCCATTAAGAATCCGTCTCACATGACCACCGTCGTTAACAGAACCATCATCATTTTATGTGTAATCATATGTGATTAACAACCTTTATGTGATTCTATAATTTCTAAGCAGAGCTAAGCGACCTAGAATTATTCTAGCTAACCAATATTTTAGCTAGCTAGTCATATTAATCCCATAGGTACAAAGGTAGGGTATCAAAACAACGGGCTGTAAACAAGGATCACGGTTTCCCTTCCCGATGTCATTCTAAAATAAATGCACTTTTGAATTAAAACAGAGATTTAAATTATAGGATCAACATGCTCAAAGGGTTGTGGGTCTGTGTGACTTGCCTTGCTGCTCTACAAAGTCTTCCAAACCCTCCTCAGCATAAACCGGCTCTTCCGGAACGTTTGAAACTAAAGGCAAATAACAAAACAAGCAAAAACAGTAGCAACAGCACATGTGAACATTTTTAATGGATAGATTTTGATTTTTGAAGAATTTAGAGACTTGAACGACCTCAATTCGAGTTCGTATGAATTAGTTATGATTTTTAGAAGTTTAAACCGTTTTAAAACTATTTACAGGAATTATTAAAGTATTAATGACACAATAATGAATTAATTTTGAAAAGGAAAAAAAGATTTATTGTGTCATCAGAGAGCAGTCCATCGTAGACCGAGTCTACGAGATCAACTCACGGGTTTCGACGATTAGGATGGATTGGATCTAGATCCGACGGCTTGGATGAAACCCGATCGCAGCGCATGGATGGGCGACACCTGGCACCGATCTGGCAGCCACGGGGACGGACGGGTGATGCAACGGCTGACGGGCGACAACGTGGACACCCGGCGATGGCGATGACTAGGGTGGCAGGGCTCACCGGCGATCCCCAGGTACTCGGCGGCTGTGGTTTGCGCCAAGAGGATGAGCTCAATGAGGTGATCTTACCTTGTAGGTACTCGGCGACAAACAGCGACGAATTGGCCACCGGTGTTGAGGAAAAACGACGATGACTCTCGGGTTCTCGACGACGATCTTCGGGTACTTGGCGACAACTGCGCTCCGACGGGAAAGGGCGGCTACCGAGTGGCGGACTAGGCGCTGCTCTACTAGGGGAACACGACTAAGCAGTCGGCGATGGGCGGCGATGAACCGAGCAACGACGCGGCGCGGCTAGACTTGGCGGTGGCGGTGGCGCTGAGCTCTTACTATGGCTGGGGCTCTCCGGGGCGTTTAGGGTTAGGGCAAAGGTAGCGGCGGACTGAGGGGAGGACAGTGGTACTTATAGGGTCGCCAACCAGAGGAGTCCGAGGCGGATAAGGTGGCTATGGCGGTGGCAAACTCGGGCGGCGGTGGACTCCGAGTTGATCTCGAGTTCGAGCTCAATCCCGACTCATTTCACGTCGGGTTTTGAGGGGACTGACGGTGGGGATAGAGGGGAGGATTTCCCCTCAACCGATTTGAGGAGATTATGCGAAGGGCGGCCGGATTTCGCGTGGGGAGGGCAGCAGACTCGGGCTCGGACTCGGCCTAGGGAAGATGAGGATCCCGAATGGTGGGGTCCACCTGTCGGCGAGGAGAAGAAAGAGAGAGGGGGAAGTGGGCCGAGCTAAGCTATGGGCGAGGGAGAGAGAGAGGAGGTGAGAGATGGGCCGGATTCGGCCCATAGCCCTGGGGAGATACTCTCCGAATGCCTCTTCAGCTAGAGCACAGGTGGCCACTGTGGAACATGGAGGACCCTTACCTCCCCGACGAAGCACACAAGAGGCTGGAGGGAGTTCGAGTGAAGCTAGGGTGAGAGAGGCGATGGATATGCCTCCCTCGCGCAGTGATGATGAGGAAGTGGAGGGAGAAATTGAGTAAGAGGAGGCTCGGGCTGAATAACAGATTGACAGAGAACTAGGCCCCTTCATGCACCCATTTGTGCTAGATCCAACTTATGCAAGGCGAGTGGTGAAGTGGAACAAAAATTGGACATACCTAGCAAACAAGAGGAAGAAGAATCCGTATAGATATGAGCAGCTATCCTCTGACTCAAGGTTTTGGAACTACTTCCAAGAGGACTACTATCAGACCGTTCTCCTACCAAAGAAGGGCACAATCTCATGCAATGGATAGACTGGGAGCATATGAGAAGGAAGGATGATCATGTAATGGATGAAGTGATTGAGGCTTGTGAGAGGACGAACTTGAAGAGGATCATGGCCTTGGAATATGTAACGCCCTGCCTTGGAACCACCTACAGTGACACCAGAGAGGAAGCGCCGTAGGAGATTGGCGTAAATCAACTCCCACGGAACCGTGATGCGGGTACCAGTCCTAGGGCATCATCTCATTTTCCCTCTATTATTTTTCTTTCATTTTTGTCCTTTCCAGGACATCGTCTCATCTCATGTGGCTCCTCGAGCCATCCATAATCTCCAACATACACTGCTTTTACTCGGGAAGCCTAATCTATGATGCCATTCGACATCCCGATCCACACAGGCCCGTTTCAAACCACGTAATGGTCATCCATCAGCCGTCCTGGCCGATTCTGGTAACGGTTCCCAATCCCACAAACCACTTTCACAAACACTCGTAAACAAATCTACGCTAGAGGAATCACTTCACATCGTTCATGACCGTAGGCACGGTTGTTCGAACAGTTCAAGGCTCTGCAGAGGTGTACGCTTTACCCACACGACGCAAGCTTACTCCCTCACTGGCCAAGTGGGGAAGGTTCATGACAATGCCTTTCAGGAGCCATCCCAGGGTACCTCATGACTGATAGACGGGTCAAACCAAATCTCAATTAAGCATCACGCTTCAATCAAATACCCCAAACACCTTGACTGAGTAATTGGCAAGCTTCTCTTCCTTGCTCTACTCAGGAACCCAAACACCTTATGTCGGTGTTCCACATCTACTAGCATATGAGGTAACCCTATTCCGGCTGAATACTTAGCTAGGACGTCCCATACCACCCGTGTGGTTGCACTGTACTATGCTTAGTGCAATTCCCCAAAGAATCGGTCCTTATATGCGAATACAAAGCATCCCCACCAAGGTGATCACTTTGCATCGCTAGTTTTCGCAAAATACTTTTGATTCTCAAAACACACCGACACCGAATATCGGGTTTTCCAAAGATTTATAAACCCAATTTTCCCATGTCAACAATCAATTGTGGTTGAAGCGGTATCGTCGATACCCATGCTAAAAGAGCATGAATACCGAGGTACTGAGGTGTGGAGCTACCAAGGGATAGGGTTATCAAGACCTACAGGTCTCATGCAACTACTAGGTAGGTTCGTCGGTTCGTCACGCAAACCGAGGCTAGTCAAATTAACATGCACACACTAAGATGCAATTTTGCAAACAAAATATATTTTCAATTTAGGGGCAATATGGTCAAGGAGTGACTTGCCTCTAACTCCGTCTTCAAATCCTCGTGAAAATCCAACGTCCGATGACTTCCGAAACATCGACTACGTGCAAAACAAGAGAAAAATATACAAAACCCTAAAAATAAAGTACTATTATTAATAACTAATAGTGCCATAATGTAGATCTTGATTTTAGAAAAAATTGAAGACCTGAACGGGGTCAATTATAGTTACGAATAAAAAGATATGGATTTTTGAAGTTTAAATAATTTTCTAGAATATAGAAAATGATTTATTTGAATTTTGGAAAAAAAGAATTTTTAGGAATATTCTTGGTCAGACAGGTAGGGCCCAATGTCAGTGGGAGAGAGAGGGACTGAAGGGCTGGTCCACTTGTCAATAAGGAGAGTGGGGACCACTTGTCAGTGGGAAGGAGAGAGATGGGGGGAATGACAAGGAGGGCCCACATGTCAGTGGAAGTGAGAGAATAGGAGGCTAGGTCCATCTGTCATCCATGCAAGGGAGAGAGGAGGATGGGACCCACAAGTCAGTGAGGAAGAGAGAGTGGGTGGGTGGATGACAAAGAGGGCCCATATGTCAGTGAGTTAAGGGGAGAGAGAAAAGGATGGGGCCCATATGTCATTCATGCTGGTGAGAGTAAAACAGAGGGGTAATTTAAGTTAAAGATTAATTAGTTTTCTCAATTGTGTCGGGCCCACATGTCATTGATACAAGGGAGGGGTTAAAGGTGTGGGGTCCAAGTGTAAGTGAAACATTATTCAAAGAAAAGGCTTAATTAATTTGGGTCCTACATGTCAAGGAAAGGGAGGGCCGGTTTTAGGTAGCGAGGGAGAGAGAGGGCTGGCCGGGAAAATGGACAGCCGACAGAGCTCGACATGCTCCAGCGAGCGGCGGCGAGGTAGGGGAGCGGATTACAGCAGCGAGGAGCGGAGGGGACGAGCAAACGAATGAGCGGCTCAGATGTGGGAATTAGGGCACAACGGCAGCCGACGATAAGGTCCCATTTCTACGCCCAGAAACTGGGGCGTTACAGAGTACCCTTGGAGCAAGGAAATCATAGCCCATTTCTATGCAACTGTCTTCTTTGAGTCAAATAGTCACTAAACCATTCACTGGATGACATATGGATAGAGGTACTCTGTAAGATATAATAGGTTTGCTGGGATTCTCGGGTTTCCCTTGCGGTCTCGACAAAACAAAGAGAGGATTTACAATGAGCAGCCTATGGAGACTCACACCTTGGGTTTCCTCTATGATCAGGAGTGTGACGATTATGAGTTGGGGGAGACTAAAGGGCTACTTCCATTCTATGACTACCTCAACAAGCTCTTTAGGAAGACCCTGACACCAAAGGCTGGAGATGCAAGCCATATCCTTTCCTACACTCACAACTTGTTTCACAGGATGAAGGAGAATCCCCGTGAGTTTGATGTGTTTGATTTCATTTGGGAGGAGATTCGCCTCATTTCTATCACTCCAAACCGGGGCATGGGCTATGGACCTTATATCATGAAGATGATTGAAGCCATCTTCGGAAAGAAGTTTCTCAAGGATGTGCCCCACCCCGGCTTGCAAATTCAAGCCATCATGTCCACATCGGCACCAACAAGGAGAGCAACTAGGACATCGTCTCGAGCCAAACCCTCTCGCACAGTCACCAAGTCTAAGTCATCCTCATCGCTTCATTTTCTCGAGTCTCTTTTCAGCATTTACAAGAGTACGTCAGTGAGGGCCCAAAAGGAGTGAAGGGCACGGAAGAAGGACACAAGAGGCCTTAAAGCCATTCGGCGCCATCTTGAGCTTCCATGTTCACCAACAGGTTCCGAAGAAGTAGAGAGCGAGGAAGAAGTATTTGAGGATCCTTTCGCCTCCATGACTCAAGGCGAATCCTCTAGAGCCGGTAAGCAGCCCTTAGGAGATGAGGAAGACAGTGTGGAGACCTATGGTGATGATGATGAGGACTCCGATGATGAGTGATCACTCCATCATTTCTTTGTCTTCCCTTTTTGTGTCTTGATGACAAAGTGGGAGAAGAATACCTTTCTATCTGTCTATCTATGTGGCTGGTTGAACTTGTTGGCAAAACCTCTATGTGATGTTGGTGTGTTGTTGAACTTGTAGCCATTAAATTCCATTTAAGACTATGTGTGTATGCTTGTGTGGCTTTGCTATGCTTGGATGATGTAATGTTTAATTATTTATGCCCTATCTCCACTCTTGCCATGGGCTGAGTGCTCATTCATGTCATCTGCATCGCATTACTTCAAGTCTATATCTATTTGTGAATTGTTGAATGTTTGCTAAGTTTGAGGGGAGCTCACTCCATATGCATCTCATGCATACATTTAGGGGGAGTTCAACCAACACTTAGCACATTCTTTGTGTTTCTAATAATGTTGTCATCAATCACCAAAAAGAGGGAGATTGAAAGTGCATCTAGGTCCCCCAATTTGATTTTGGCGATTAATGACAACATAATTAGAACGAACTAATATAGTTTGAAGTGTTTGATTTGAAGCTTAGTTAGAGAATCGACAAAAGTGATAAACACTCATGTTGATTGAAAGAATGGCGTCGAAATTTCTATGGTACATTATTGTATTTCTCATTTTCTTTGAGTTAGGGCGCCGTACTATTAAGAGAGATGTCACACTCATGTAATTGGATTAGATGCTAGTGCTCCTCGGTCCATTTTTATTGAAGTATCTCTCTTTTTGGATAAGAATTTCCATGCTATGTCGGAATTTCTAGAATCTTATGCAACTTGAGTTACTGATGGGCTGATTTATTTTGGATAGAAATTTCTGATGTCATATCGGAATTTCCGATCAATTGGAAAGTCTAAAATGTTATGTAGCTTAAGTCTCTGGATGGGCTGATTTATTTGGGATCGGAATTTTCGATATCATGTCGGAATTTCCAATCCATTGGAAAGTCCGAGATCTTATGTAACTTGAGTCGCTGTTTGGTTTTAATTCTCAAATCGGAATTTCCGATGGTGACATTGAAATGTCCGATCCCTTGTTTCCACATAGACCTAGGATTTGAACTTAACCGTTGGGGCATTTTTATATGGATCAGAATATCCGATCCTTGGATCGGAATTTCCAAGGTGGGACTAAAATTCTCCCCAACGGGTAAATTTGGGGGTTTCCTATTTAAACCCACCTTCAACCCTTTTTTAAGGTTAGCCACTCATTTTATTCAAACAAGCTTTTGGCTAGAGCTTTGTACATTTCTACTTTCAATCTTTGAGCTCGCATTCTCTCTCTCAACTCCTCCTCGGTTTTCATGACTTATTTCTTGGTGGGTTGGATTTGGTGATTTGAAAACTAGTGTTTGGTTTTCTCTTGGACCTTGAGTACAGGTTTTGATTCCAAGAGATGGTGTGACATTTGTTACTCTTGGAGGTTGAGGACTCTTAGACGGCTAGGTGTCATTCCCGAGCCAACTTTTCTCTTGTGGTGAGCTGAGAAAAGTTTGTGAAGGCTGGATCTCGCCCCCGCAAGGAAAGAGATACCACTAGTGGGAGAGGAGTGCAATTATGCAACCTCAAGAGGATAGGATTGAAAAAGATCTGGCTCTTTGTGAGCTCCTTAACAGAGAGTAGAATCCCCTAAAGGATTTGAACTCTAGAAAATACGTTGTCAAGAAAAACCGGATGAATTCTCTTCTCTCTTGCACTTACTTGTCTTCCTATCTTGTGCCGCCTATAGCTAGCTGTTGTTTGTGCAGTATTATACTTGTTAAGTGCCTGTGTTAGACTTTTTATGTTGTGGCTTACTTGTGTGCGCTTAAGTGGATCGGAATATCCCATACCTTGATCGGAATTTCCGATACACGCTGGAATATCCGACTTTAGGTTGGAATATCCGACAGGCTTTTGCTTTACGTTTTTTATTAAGTTTTAATTGAGCCTATCACCCCCTCTAGGTCTTAAACGATCCTTTCACACTTCATAATTAACCAAAATAAAATCCAAATAAATCCCAATAAACTCCAATTAAATAGCGACCAAATAAAATAGCGGCGTAATTAATTTATTCCAAATTAAATCTATTTTTATTTATGAAATTTTAATTAAGCTATTTTAGACGATAAACCAAATATAAATTTTTAAAATTTCCGAAAAATAGGACGTGACAGATCTATTTACGTCATGGGCCAGTTATGCCCATCCAATCTGTGTTATGCATGGACCTGGCCACCATACCTCGGTCAACGCTCAATATTGTTATAGAAGATGGGTTGCAGGATTTTGGCAGGGGTGGCTACTGTGCAGGCGAGCATCAGCAGCTTAAACCTCTAGTGAGCAGCTTAAATCTCTAGTGTTCCATCGTACATGCACTTTCCTAATCTCTAGTGTTCCATAGTAGTTTCTTGCCCTTAGCATGGTATCATATCTTCTCTCTCCATCAATAAAAGTCATATACTCTATATTAGAACTTGATTAATTTCACATTATGTATGGTCTTGCATGTATGTGGGACCCATAAGCAATTTCTTTTTTTTCAACGACATGAGCAGTTTTTTAATTTAAAAAACTATACAATCCGTAAATTTATCCGTACTTTTAAAATATTCAACCTAGGTATGAATCTTCCACCTTGAATTTAATGAAACTTTTTACTCAAATTTTAAAATTTTTAACTCAAATTTGATGAAACTTTCAACTCAAATTTTAAAATTTTCAACTCAAATCTAACAAAACTTTCAGCTCAAATTACTTTCTAAGTAAATTTGGAACCATTTTTTGGCAAAGACCGGGTGTTGTACTTCCATTATAAAAGCAATATATAAATAGTATCATTTTATTCATATACTCTTATATAATGATGTGACTGTGTCCCACGTCCGTACGCACAAAGTTGTCGTAACGTATTCGTTCACAACTCGCGCACTTACTAGCTTTCCTGGATTTTGGCAGCGACGGGATCGACCTGTTCCAAGACTCAAGACGGCGGCCATGATGATCGATATGATCGATCTCCTTCGTGTACATATCTGGATCGGCGGCAAGTGCAAGGATGGCTCCAACGAAGTTGACCGGGACGCACGCGACTACACGAAACCTCCACAGCTCATTTGCTATTTTTTTCTCAATCAAGAATTGATTCTCCTGCTCAGAGATTGGCGAGGTGGAGCGGATGCTGGGGAAGCCTCTCCTGAGGGAGAAGAACGAGCGGCTAGCGTGGGTCGGCGCATGGGAGCGGTGCAACCGGGTGGCAGCCAAGTTTGAGCTTTCGGTCTCCGCGCTGCGCTCGCTCCGTGATGTGGAGGAGGTGGAAGAAGCAAAGCGCAATGGCTCGGACGGAGCCAAGCGGAAGGCGGGGCACAGATAGGATGGGGTTCGTGACCCAAAGCGCCCGAAGGCCGGAGCGAAGCCTACCGCGGATCCCATAGCCGCAGTACCCCTGCGGTCGAGGAGGCCTCTCCCGCTCCGGTCGGAGGCCTCCGTCAGCGAGCCCGAGCTCGATGTCGTGGACATCGCTTCCTCTGGTTCCACGGGCGAGGAGCCTGCGGTGGCAGCACCGGGGGGTTCCAATGCGGAGGTGTCGGAGAGCTCCGGTGAGACCAGCTGGGCCGTAGGCCTCCCAGGTAGGGCCCTCCGTGCTTCGTGTGGCTCTCGAGGATGGCTTGCCATGCTAACTGGTGTTTTCACTTTCCCCTTACAAGGCAGGCATTGCCTTCTGCTCCGCAGGACCCCTGCGAGGCCCGATCGCTGCTCGAGGCGAATGCGGGCGACCAAGCTGATCCCACCCCGGCGCCTACCATGAGCGACGCCGTTGCTCCGAAGGGGACCATGGCCATGGGTTCGATAGGGCCCACGGGCGGAGCGGCTGAAGCAGCCGGGGCCACCTGGGATCCGTCCCGGAGCGTGGGGCTGAGCCCGAGGTCTTTGTCATAGCCCGAATTTTTTGGGAATTAAATAATTAATTAAATATTGATTTTCCAGAATTTATATTAAATTGTAAAGAAAATCGGTTAAGTAAAGTAAAATGGGAAATAAAAATTTCTTTAATAAATCATGGTTGAAATATTTTTAATAAATTATTTGTGTGTAATTACACTCTCTGAAATTTTCTCGGATTTTTCGGAGCTCCAGAATTAATTTTAATATTACAAAGATCAGTTCAGCAATTATTTAAATAAATTCTTTTTCCCAATTTCGGGTCATTCTTTGCCCAGACCCCTTTCGTCTTATCCGTTTTGCCGGACTCGGGTTGTTGTCCCAGAATACCTAATTCTCCGAAAAGTCCGACTCCAAAAAAATCCCCCAAAGTTCCAACTCCGGCAGACTCAAATATATTCAATTCCTTTATTGAATATCCATATTTCTTTATTTAAATGTCCTTGGTCTCCACAAAAATCCAAGTCCATAAATACTTCGGAGTATTACCAATTCCTAGATTCCATAAAATATTCCTAAGATTTTCATTCCCAAAAACAATACCAAAATATTTGAAATATTCGAACATTCCAAATGTTTCCCTAAATTCTAATATTCCAAAATTCCGAGCATTTTCACAGTTACCGATGCTCCAGAAATATTCCTATATATATATATATATATATATATTAAGAATATCGGAATATCCCCAAAATTCCAAATATTTCTATAATTTTTTATTCAGAAATATTCCTCGAATTCTTAAATTCCAATTTTCCAAATTTTTGAATTTTTCCCAAAAACCCCCTTCTTTTTCTCCTTTTTCTGCCATCTTTCCTTTTTTTTCCCCTTCTTTCTTTCTTTTCCGTTCTTCTTCCTCCCTCCTTCCTTCCTCGGGGTCTCTCTCTCCTGGCCGATCCCGAGTCCCTTCGGCCATCCTCCTCCCCGGCCCGGCCGCCGCTCCTGCCCCTTCCCCGGACCTGGCCTGCCTCGGCACCCCAAGCCCCGGCCTGCGCCGCCGCGCGGCCTGCTGCCGCCCCGGCCTCGGCCCGCTAGACGCCGCGCGCCTGCCGCCGCGTTTCTTGGGACGCCGCCGCCGCCCGGGCTGCGCCTAGCTCCTCCCCTCCCTCCTTTAAATAGCGGCGCCGCCTGCCCCCTGCGCCCTAAATCGCTGCTGCACCGCTCGCCTCTTTCTGCTCTGCCACGCCGCCTCCTCTCGGGAGCCGCTGCCACCGCCGCTTGCATGCGCCGCCGCCGCGCCACCCCTCGCCCCTGCCCGTGCACCGTCGCCTCGTCCGTGCCCTAGCCGTCGCCCTCACCCTGAGTGCCGCCTGCGCCGCTCTGCCTAGCGTCGCCTCTTAGTGCCGCTGCCCTGCTCCGTGTCTGGCGCCGCTGCCCCAGCTGCCGTGCCAGTCATCGCCGTCGTCGAGTTTGCCGTGGTGAGCACCTCGCCGCCCTACTTGCCCTCTCGCTGGTTCGTCGTCGCCGTTGCCGTATGCCTCCGGTGTGGGAGAAATTAAAATTACAGTGTTGTATAGAATTGATTCACTGAGTTTATTCCCTTAGAAGTTCAATCACCTATGCGAAAAAATTAATTCTAATCACTGATCTGCTTATGAAGCCATCTCGATTTGATTTTTTCTCTGTTTTCTTTTTCTTCTTCTTCTGTTGCTCTCTTCTCTGTGTATGCCAATGGTTGGATTGATGAAAGCCTCACGAACCCCTTTTAGCGTGTTTGTGGATCGAGCACAGTAGTTAGAGTTTTAGTCAGGGAAAGAGTGGCGTCTTGTTCTTCTCTAATTTCTCTTTTATATGTGCACTAGTGGGACTCGGGGGTTTCCTTCGGTTTAGAGAAAATTAGTTGAATCCACCGATCACGAATTCTATCTCTTATCTTATCTCTAAGCCGATAAAACAACCAACATTCTCCCCTTGATTTAGAGGCTTAATTAATTTCTAAATCTATTAAGTAAAACGGCTCCCCAAGGCAATATGTCATAACAACTTTAAACGTCATTAAGACTATAAGACCTATAGTTCACTATAATACTTAAATAAACTCATATCTTAACTTAGCGGGTGTTGATTGAAAAATTAATCCCCTATTTTCAGGATCTTAGTCAAAGGCAATCACTTAATCTCATGCCGGCCACATATTCTTTAAATAGGTTGGGAGGTAAGCCTTTGGTTAGCGGATCCGCAAGCATAAATTTAGTATTTATGTACTCAATCTTAATTGTTTGATCCTGCACTCTATCTTTCACAACATGATATTTAATGTCAATGTGTTTGGCAGCTTTACTTGACTTGTTGTTACTCGTATAGAATACTGCAGCTTCATTATCGTAGTATATAACAAGTGGTCTCTTAATGTTGTCAACCACTTTTAATCTTGGGATGAAATTCTTAAGCCATACGGCCTACCCCGTCGCATGGTAACATGCTACAAATTTCGCTTGCATTGTCGACGATGCAGTAAGCGTTTGTTTAGAGCTTTTCCATGAAATAGCTCCTCCCACAAGGGTGAAAATATATCCTGAAGTGGATTTCTTTGTGTCTACGCACCCCTCAAAATCAACGTCTGAATAGCCAAGGACTTCAAGCTTATCAGACTTTTTGTATGTAAGCATGTAATGTTTAGTTTCTTGTAAATAACGCAAAACTTTCTTTACTGCCTTCCAGTGGTCCATTCCTGGTTTAGACAGAAATCTACCAAGCATCCCTGTGACGAATGCTAAGTCTAGTCGCGTACAGACTTGTGCATACATCAAGCTTCCGACAGCTGAAGCATAAGGTATCTTGTTCATTTCTTTAGATTCTAACTCATTTCTTGGACTTTGGAATAATCCGAATTTATCGCCCTTCATTATTGGAGCAGGTGAAGAGGCGCATTTACTCATGTTATATATTTCTAAGATTCTTGAGATGTAAGCTTTCTGAGATAATCCTAGTACTCCTTTGGACCTGTCTTGGTGAATCTTAATGCCCAAAACATAAGATGCTTCACCAAGATCTTTCATATCAAATTTTGATGACAAGAATTTTTTAGTTTCTCGCAGCAGGTTCTTATCGCTGCTTACTAACAAAATGTCATCAACATAGAGTACTAGGATAATAAATTTACAACATTTATATTTAACATAAATACAGTTGTCCACCTCATTCTCTTTAAATCCGAACTATCTGATGATCTGATCGAATTTAAGGTTCCATTGCTAGACGCCTGTTTAAGTCCATAGATAGATTTATTAAGTTTGCATGCTAAATGGCATTTTTCTTCCATAACAAAACCTTCCGGTTGTGTCATGTAAACATTCTCTTTTAGGTCACCATTTAGAAATACAGTCTTTACATCCATCTGATGGAGTTCTAAATCAAAGTGAGTCACTAGTGCCATGACAATTCTGAATGAGTCTTTCTTAGAGATAGGAGAAAAAGTTTCATTATAGTCAATTCCTTCTCTCTGTGAAAAACCTTTAGCAACTAGCCTTGCTTTGAATCGTTCGATGTTCCCTCTAGTGTCAAGCTTAGTTTTGTAGACCCACTTACAGCCTACTGTTTTGACTCCTTTAGGAACTTCTACTAAACCCCATACTTTATTATGGCTCATTGATTTTAGTTCATCTTCCATAGCCTGAAGCCATTTAGATGAATCCTTACTGTTTATTGCTTCTTTAAATGAGGTGGGATCGTCTACCTTCCCCATGTCTTCTTCATTCATGTATACTTCATAATAATCAGGGATGGTAGATCTCCTCACCCGCTGTGACCTTAATTTTTGAGTTTCATTATTTGTCACTTAAGGTTGAGGATCTTCATGTGGAGGTTCTTCTTCATTATGTGTCACTTCAATCTGTTGAGGCTCATCATCATTATTACTCTCAACACTTTCCTCAACAGAAGGTGTAGCCCCAGACGGTCCAGAATTACCCGTTGGCGGTGCTACATCGCGTGGCACATTAGGAATTATGGGGATGTTCTGAATAATTGGAATATCAGTCTCTCGGAATTCCGGAGTTTGAATATTAGCCCGAATTTCCTCAAGATCGATTTTCCTTTTCTGTGAGCTCCCCCATTTACTGTCCTCAAGGAAGACAGCATGTCTAGTCTCCACAAATTTAGTAACCCGGTCTGGGCAATAAAATCGGTATCCTTTGGATCTCTCGGGATAACTGATAAAATGACAGCTCACAGTCTTAGGATCTAATTTCTTTAATTGTGGATTAAATATTCTGGCTTCCGCACGATAGCCCCACACACGTAAATAATTGAGTGTCGGTTTTCTTCCGATCCACAATTCATAAGGGGTTTTAGGCACTGATTTACTAGTCACTCTGTTGATTATGTGTACAGCTGTTTTAAGTGCTTCAATCCACAGCTTAGGTGACAGAGTAGAGTGATTCAGCATACTACGCACCATATCCATGAGTGTGCGGTTGCGTCGTTCCGCTACTCTGTTCTGCTGAGGTTCTCCAGGCATGGAATATTGGACAATAATCCCATGTTGCTGGAGATACAAGGCAAATAGACCAGGAATTTGCCCAAATGGAGCATGTTTCCCGTAGTATTCACCACCACGGTCCGATCTCACAACTTTAATTTTAGCATTATGCTGATTCTCCACTTCAGCTTTAAATATTTTAAATTTCTCAAGAGATTCGGAACGGTCGCTTATGGGGTAAATGTAACCATAACGGGAATAATCATCTGTGAATGTTATAAATGAATCAAATCTATCCACAGATGTTACCGGGAACGGTCCACAAATATCAGTGTGAATTATTTCTAGTGGACTTGAGCTCCTAGTGGCTCCTTTTTTTATTGTTTTAGTGAATTTTCCCTTAATGCAATCTATGCAATGATCCGCGTCAGAAAAGTCTAAGGGAAGGAGTATCTCTTCTCTTATGAGACGTTCAATTCTCCCCCTAGAAATATGACCTAAGCGACAGTGCCATAATTTCGATGACGTCTTATTTATCACATTCATTACTTTATCATTGCAGGCATTATTAACATTCAGGACCATATCATCCAAAGAGAGCAAGAATAGCTTATCTCGCACGAAGGCGAAGCCAATCACTTTATTATCTAATTTAATGTAACATGTTCTCTTTGAAAAATGACAGTCATAACCAGTTTCTGTCAACACTCGAACAGAAATGAGATTTCTCTTAATTGAGGGAGCAAATAAAATATTATTCAGAATTAAATTATAGCCACTAGGGAGTCTAAATGCTAGGTCTCCAACGGCCTTCACTTCGATCTTCGCTCCATCAGCTACTCTTAGGATTCACTCCCCCTTTGCTACCGCCTGGACAGTAATCAATCCCTGCAATGAGTTACAGACGTGCACAGTGGCACCTGAGTCAACCCACCAGGTATTAATGGAGAATTCAGAGTAAAATAACTCATTAACATTAGATATTTCATCAATCTCATTTATACCTTTCTTAGCTAACCACTCTCGGAAGCGTGGACAATCCCTCTACCAATGTCCATCTTTACTGCAAAACTTGCAATATGGACTTGCAGTGGTGGAGGCAGCTAAAGCTTGAGACTAAGGATGCGGCTTTGCTTCAGCAGTGTTACTCCCTCCAAACTTATGAGGGTGATATGGCTTCTTTCTGCCACTACCCGAGCTTTGGCCTTGATTTGTCTTCCTCTTGCCTTTAGTATGGATGACGTTGAGCTGATCTTTAAGTTTCTGCTTATCAGCCTTTTGTCACTCTTCCTCTTCCACTGAGTGGGAGATCAATTCTGCTACGGTCCACTTCTCTTTTTGAATATTATAATTAATCTTGAAGGGACTGTAGTCAGGACCAAGAGAGTTCAATATGAAATGCATTAAGAAACCTTCAAACAATTCCATGTCCATGGTCTTTAGTGTATGTGCCATATGAGTCATCTCAAGGATGTGCTTTCTTACACCACCTTTACCATCATACTGGCTGGTGATCAGCTTACTTATTAAGGTACTGGCATGGCTCTTAGATGAAGTCTTAAAATTCTCTTCAATGTTTGCCAAGTATGTCTTAACATCGTTTGAGTCCGTAATCCCTCCAATAATTCCTGGAGCGATAGTACTCTTGATGTACATGAGAGACATTCTGTTGGACATTTTCCAAGAGGCCACTTTTTCTTCGTAACTCCACTTAGTATTATCATAAACTTCCTGACTCATTTCGTCAGTGTACATGGGCTCCTCAGGGGAGTCCTCTCTTAGTGCTAAGTCATAGTCCAACATGCCAAGATTCAGTAGCACATCGCTCTTCCACTCAGCGAAATTTGTCCCATCAAGGGGTGTAACAATTTTAAGCTGCCCCAATACTGAAAAATAACAATGAAAAAATTTTAGTAAAAATATTGCATATGATTAATTTAAGTTGGCTCAATTAATCACATGTGATGATAGGCTCCTTTTCTAAATTTAATCACCGTTGGGCAGAAAAAATTTAGAAAATATATGAAAAATAGAAATAATCCTCAATTACATCACCGTTGGGCAGAAATAATTAAGGAAACAATATTCTTAATTTATTTGACATGAAATTATAATTAACGTTGGTCAAAAAATAATTTCACATCATAAATACTTTCCAGCAAAACTTCCCGTTGGTTCCATTTAGCTAGAAATAATTTTCTGAGTCATCAAAATAATTTTCCATAATTTTTTAGCATTTTTAATGGCCAAGAAAGCATATAAAAGATTTCTGAAAATAATAAATGAATTAAAACAGTGGGAATTGATTTAATTTCAATTTTGGCCCGAGCTGGCCCATCACTGTGCTGTGGCGCGCGCGGCCCAGAAGGCCCATCGGCAGTGCGGCGCTAATATCGGCCGTTCGATCTAGATCGAACGGCCATCGTCATCCCCGTGTCTATTTTCGTCAGCGCCGTCCGATTTCAATCCGACGGCTAAGATTAGTTTTCACCATATTAAACAAAATCGGCGGCGGCGGCCGAACCCTAACCCTAGCCCCGGCCGATCCCCTTTTCTCCTCGTCTTCTTCCCGACGCGCTCGACGGGCAAGCGGTGGCGGTGACGGCGACAGCGATGGCGATGACGCGCCGAGCGAAGCAGCGGCGACGACGGCATATGCCCGTCTTTCCTCTTCCCCCTCCCACCTAAGTTCTCCTCCCCGTGCGCAACAGCAACACCGAGGCGAGCCTCGGTCTCGCGCGGCCGAGCAACGGCGCGAGGACCGGTCTAGGGCGGCGGGGTGGCTTAGCGGCGGCGATGATGGCGGCAGTCGTCCGGTGGTGCGGCAGGGAGGGAGTTCCCGATGCACGCACGCGGTAGAGAACACACCATGCGCGGCAGAGAGCACACCACGCGTGGCAACGGCGGCTACCCGACGGCGACGCACGGATGCGAGCACATCGGCAGCGAAGACGACGAACCAGGTAAGATAATCCCGATTTCATTGAATTCGCGTTGATTTTGGGTCTTATTCGAATTAGGGTTCTTCGGATTTGGGGATTTTTGGGGATTTCTGTTTAATTGGCATTTGGGGATTTTGATCTTTGCCGAGTTAAATTGATGATGACTTCACTAAGGGATGAAGATTTTGGGATTAATTTCTAAGGGGCTAGGCTCTGATACCACAATGTTGGAGAAATTAAAATTACAGTGTTGAATAGAGTTGATTCACTGAGTTTATCCCCTTAGAAGTTCAATCACCTATGCGGAAAAAATTAATTCTAATCACTGACCTGCTTGTGAAGCCATCTCGATTTGATTTCTTCTCTGTTTCCTTTTTCTTCTTCTGTTGCTCCTCTTCTCTGTGTATGCCGATGGTTGGATTGATGAAGGCCTCACGAACCCCTTCTAGCGCGTTTGTGGATCGGGCACAGTAGTTAGGGTTTTAGTCAGGGAAAGAGAGGCGTCCCGTTCTTCTCCAATTTCTCTTTTATATGTGCACTAGTGGGGCTCGGGGGTTTCCTTCGGTTTAGGGAAAATTAGTTGAATCCACCAATCACGAATTCTATCTCTTATCTTATCTCTAAGCCGATAAAACAACCAACATCCGGTGCCCAACTCCTTTTCCCTATCGCCGGTTCGCCATCGTCGTCGCCGATGTCCTGCTGCGCCCTACCGCCGGTCGCCACCCGTCCTCTCCTGCCTCGGCCGCCTGCCGTGCGCCATGGCCGTGCGGCGAGCTCACCAATCCCGAGACATCGATGGGTGGGCCCTCATGCAGTCTCCTCTTTTCTGTCAATGACGTGTGGACCCCAATGATCAGATGCCCAGCCAATCTCGGCCTTCTAACGCATCTTGATAAAATCCTTGCCGTCCGATCCTTTTAAAACATCAAGACAATCCAGAACCATCCGATCACCTCCGATCTAACCCTGGTAGTTGGATTCCTTTATCCTAAGCCGGCTATGCCATGTTAGCCCTAGTGGCACGTATTGCCACATGATCCCTCAATTTCCACCTCAGTATTTTATCCACGTGTGCATCTACCTCATCAGTTCATCAGCCACCTCATCCCTCTGGTCCATAGACCTAATCCACCAGTGCCATGTCAGCCCTAGCCCAGTCCATCTTGGTCGCCATCTTAGCCTATCTGGTCTATATGGCGGACACATCACCCCAATCCACCACTCCAGCTACTCCTCCAATCTATAAATCTAGTCTGTGAGTCATGTCTATGACAGTGGTCCTACTCTATTTTTCAGTGCAAAAATAATCCTTTCAATTTAATTCCGAGCAAATATTTTTGAGCATATTTCTTTTCCAATTCTTTTTGGATTCTCTCTGAATTCAATATTCCGGAGGTCATATCTTTTCCGTCCGAACTTCAATTCGATCTGTTCTTCTTCCTAAATTCATCTAAAATCATGATTTACTTGTTTATGTACTTTTTATGTACTATTTATTTGGAGTTTCTTAGGGTTTTCATTGTTTTGCATGTAGTCACATATAATCTCTCATAGGAGCAGACGTGGCCCGATCTTTCGATGAGTTGAAGGTAACTATGATTTGAGAGAAACGTTGACGACCCGACTACAACCGTACGAGACGTTGTGTTGTTACGCCTTAGCGATCGATACACCTCTCCAAGGGTTGTTGATCTTGCCGGTGCAGATCAACCTTATTTCGACAAGCAAATCGAAGAAACGAGTAAGAATAAGATAAAAGCAATCTGATATTGCAAATAAGAATTGAATACAAACGATAAGGTGGGGTTCCATAACAAGAAAACGGTGATCCAACCGATCATGGCTTTACCCAAAAAAGTAGCAATGGCTAAACTTTAATCTAAATAAAACCCAACCCTAAACGACAACTACTACTGAATATATATGAGTTGGGACGTCTTAGGGTTAACCCTAGAGTACACACCCCTTGGGCTTAGCCCACGACATAATTACAAGGCCCAAGGCCCAAAACAGACTCGGACTGAAAGAGGTATGTATCTTGTTTCGATGATTCCTGACAGCTTAGGAGGAATTTTTATGTGGGACCAAAACCATCTGAAAGTAGACTCCATAAGCTTTCCAACAAGTACTCATGGGCCCCGAAAGTCCTTCTGGATCAGCGGCTAAGTCCATTTCAAGTTGATGCTGTCATGAGGCCCGAATCCGAATCCAAAACGTGCAGGACTTCATCTCTTGCCTTCTATGGACCAAAAGTGACATGGTGATGTAGGAGTAGACTTAGATAAGGTCTTGGTTTGGTTCTTGGTTTGGTCCCCAATCAACTTCTTTGATCATCCATGCGTTCCTTGCGCTCGGCCTATTTCCCTTCACCCAAGCAAGTATCTCTGCAAACAAGAACATACAAAACTCATGGTGCAGTAATGCTTGTTCAAATATATAACACATAAATCTTACATAGAAAGCATGCATGTCGGAGGAGGAAACTCCAACCGCGGGGAGTCTGGAGACCCCCCTTTTGAGTTCGGCCAGGGGAGTTGTTCACAGGACGGCTTGCGGCGTCTAGGAGACGATAGATGCTCGGGCGCCGGGGGCCCGGGCTCAGAGATGGCACGCAAGGGAGACAGGAGAAGTAGATAGGTTCGGGCCGCGCGGAGGCGTAATACCCTACTCCTGTGTGTTTTGCTTTGTGGGAGATAATGTGGTTTTGGTGTTACAAGGAATTCGTCGGCCCCGAAAGCTCTACCGGAAGCCGGACTCGAAGAAGAAGGAGACTCACTCAAGCTGAGGTAGAAGACCAAGACCTCGGCCAGGAGAAGATGAAAAAGTCCCCTTGCTGTAGGCTCGGATCCTCCTTTTATCGATCAAGGGGAGTCCACAGTGCCCAGCATACAGACTGAGAGAAAGCTAGCTACGATTTGTCTTGTCGCACGCACGCGGCCGCTTGCCGCGCCGCGCCGGAGGGACGTCTAGTCGCCGCCTGGCTCGGCTGCTGCGGGCGGCTGGAGTTGGTCTGCTGCAGGTGGCTAAATCATGGAGATGTGACAGCGCACGCCCACGCCGCCCAAGCATGGAAAACTAAAGCCTTCTCAAGTCAAAAAGCCTCTGACTGCACAGGGAGCAGGCCGACAGGGGGTCATCATTAGAGCCCACGCGTGCCGACCGGGCGACAGGCGTGACATGCCCCGTCGCCTCGTCATTAATGCAGGTAGTTGGAGAGTTGGTCCGTTCGAGTCCCTCTTCCCCCCGGGGCAGAGAGCTCGTCGAGCCCTCCGCGCACACAGGGCTCCAAGCTCCTCGGGGACGGAAGATGTGAGTCCCAGGCCCGGGGAATGGGGCCTGGGACCAGGGATGTCTCTGTAATGTGCCCCGGGACCGAGCTTGTGAGTCCCAGGATCGGGGGTGAGACCCGAGGCCCGGGAACGGAGCTT
Organism: Oryza meyeriana var. granulata; assembly: GCA_003991445.1. NCBI lineage: Eukaryota > Viridiplantae > Streptophyta > Magnoliopsida > Poales > Poaceae > Oryza > Oryza meyeriana. The sequence goes on along the minus strand of RYFJ01002043.1, from coordinate 145,107 downwards.
CCCGGGACCGGGGACGAGACCCGGGGCCCGGGCATGGAGCCTGTGGGCCCCGGGACCGGGCACAGAGGAGTGCCCCTTCTCGAGAATGCCCCTAGGACCCGGGGTGGATGTGGACGCCCGTCGCGAGGCGCCTGGAGAAGGCGCACCCGGGCCCGGGCAGCGCTCAGCCCCCAGGTACTTGGCGGGAAGAAGGCTGTAACCGGCCGTCGCCGGTGCAAAATGTGGCCCCGGAGGAGCTGACGTGGCTGAAGACCCACGCGTCCCCGAGGTATGTGGGACCCCCAGTCCCGTTTCGCCGACAGTGGCCCCTGGCCCTATTGCTCGGCCGGGATCAACTCCGAGCATGAACAGGGCCACGTCTTGAAGAAACGAGGGGACGCGGGGTCCTGGCTATAATACGGTGGATATGTGCCTGGGAACCGAAGACCCGGGCTGGAAATATGGAATGAATCGGGACGACTTCCCCGGACTCGCACTCGCCAAGGCGATGCTGTCCGGGTAATCGCGCCCCATCTGGTTGTGAAAATGTTGAGGAAGCCGTGGTGGTTCGCGAGGAGGCGCGGAAAGCCGTGGCCGAGACCGCTGCAACGGAGGCAGGGTTCCTCGACCGCGGCGAGCACCTCGTGGAGCCGATGTCTGACGAGGAGTCCGAGGGAGACGTCAATTCCCTTCTGACACCACCCACAGCCGCCTTCGGGGCCCGGGGGCCCTCCATGCCCCCGAGCGCTGCCGACCCGGGGAGCGCAGCGAGTCCGCGGGAAAAGGCTGCTGGAAGAGAGAACATACGAAAAGAGCCCCACGTGGGTTAGGTATGGCCAAAGTGCTAAGCTCGTACCTTTTCGCTCGCCGGGAGCCTCTCGGGAACCGACCCTAACCGGGCACGGGGTCGCCAGGCACTGGTAGATTCCGCTTTGCCCCCGAGGCCGAGGAGAACAAAACACAAGGCCATACAAACGGGGGAAGAATAGAATTGAGCGATGTTTAAAGTCGGATAAGATTACGTATCTGGATGTTGAAAAGGGTGGTGTGGCTCCGCGAGCACAATCCCGGGGCCAGGAGCATTGCTAGCCCCCGGGCCAGGAATCGGCGCCGGAAGTGAATCTGGGATGGCCCCCAGGCTGGGGCCCGAGCACCGTCTGGGCCCGGAAATTCCTTCCCCGGGTGCATTCACCTCGGGCCCCGGGGACGTTCCCGGTCCCGGGGCACGTTACCGGGGCGCTGACCCGAGCACCCTACTTAAGCCTACCGGGGAAAGGTCTAATCTGCACATAGTGAATTGTGAGGGCATTTGGCTCATTCCTTTGTCCATTCCATGCTACGAATCGTGGCGTCGACCACCTCCCGAAGGCGTCCTCGCGGTCGCGACCGTGCGGAGGAAAAGATCACGCATAAGCATTTCACCCCCTACCTCTGGAAAAACCGATCCCGAGGCTAGCCAGTCGGGGCACCGGAGCCGCTGGGACCCGGGGCACCGCGCAGAGGGGCGCCACCACGGTCCCGTGGGCTCGACAACGCCCCGAGCTTAGCACGTGGGGACACGGTAGCCTGTTGGTAGGGAACTGATGATTATGCGCAAAACCCAGCCGCCGTACGGGCGCGGCCCGATTATGCCCCCAGGGGGTGAGACTGCCACGAACGCAACACACGGAAAAAGACAAAGGGCACGAGACCGGGAAGGATATTAAAAATGCTGCTGAGTAAAGCATATACACATGTGGGGGCCCCGGCCAGCGCTGAGACCTGGAGTCCAGGTCTCAGCGCTGGCCCGGGCACACCGCAACTTACAGGATGTGTTTACAGATGAAATTTGCAAAGATCTCCCAGGCTTACCGAGCCCGGTCGGGAGACACCGATTACCAGGAAGGGGCCTTCCCGCAGGGGGAAGGTTTATTTCTTTTCGGCACGTGTGAGGACACGGCGGAGGACAAGTCCCTGACTTGGAGTGATCGGGCCCCAACCTTACGCCGATGATAGCGCTTGAGGCTCTGCTGGTTAGGAGCGAGGCGCGCGGCCTCGCTGGCGAAGTATACCGGCTTCTGTTGTGTGCGCCCCTACCCCGGCCTGACGAGGGCCAGGAGTACGGGCTCAGCTCCCTCGGGAGGAAGCGAGCTCTCGTGGTCGGGGACAGATATGTGCCCGGGATGTCGGGCGTAGGGCGCGGATCTCGGGACATGGACCCAGGACCCCGGGGCCCCGGCTCGAATGTGGTTGATATGTGCCCGGGACCCGGGGGCCCGGGCAAAGATGTGGAATGTATTGGGACGACCTCCTCGGAACCGCTATCGCCAGGGCGACGCTGTCCGGCTTATCGCGCCCTGTTGGAGGTGTTCCGGGTGCCGCGTCCAAGACACGCACTCGCCTTGGCGAGGCTGTCCGGGTTCAGGCTTCTCGGTGTCGGGCGCGGGGCGCGGATCTCAGGACATGGACCCAGGACCCCGGGGCCCCGGCTCGAATGTGGTTGATATGTGCCCGGGACCCGGGGGCCCGGGCAAAGATGTGGAATGTATCGGGACGACCTCCCCGAAACCGCTATCGCCAGGGCGATGCTGTCCGGCTTATCGCGCCCTGTTGGAGGTGTTCCGGGTGCCGCATCCAAGACACGCACTCGCCTTGGCGAGGCTATCCGGGTTCAGGCTTCCCGGTGTCGGGCGCGGGGCCCAGTTCTCGGGACATGGACCAAGGACCCCAGGGCCCCGGCTCGAATGTGTCGGGCCCGGGTGGCCAATCCCGGGCCACACGTTTGACGGGCAAGGGGTGCTCGACGACGAGCGCCGCACTCACCACTTGCGGGGTTGCCGCTATGTAGAGCAATAGGGGCTCATCTTGAGCCGGTGTCACGAGGACAGGGGGAGTTGTCAGGCACCTCTTGAGCTTGTCGAGGGCTTGATCAACCTCATTCGTCTAGGTGAACTGCTCGGTCTCCTTGAGAAGCTTGAAAAGGGGGAGGGCACGCTCCTCTAGCTTGGAGAAGAAGCGGCCGAGTGCAGGCACACACCCGACCAGCTTTTGAGCCTCCCTGAGCGAGCTGTCCCTCCCCGGGTACCCGGGCCGGATGGTCCTCGGGGCCGAAAGTGAACTAGGCGTCCGACCACTTCAGCCTCCGAGCGGCCGCTGGGCCCGAGGTCGAGGCCAGCAACTCGCGCTTCATGGCTTGGAAGCCACAGCGCGAGGAGCGGGCGTGCGCCCCGCCATCGAGGGTGGCGAGGACGTTCTCGGGTTCTTAGAACTCAAGAGGTTGCCCCGGATCGGGTGCAGGCTTTAGACCATTGATCGGCCTGAGCGTTGCCCCAAATTGGACCGTCCGAATCGCGACAATCAACCGTCCGCCTAGGGATCGGACCGTCCGAATCACACCGATCGGGCTTGGCCTGCTGCCGTTCCTATTGGAACTTCTTCACGCGCTCGGCCAAGTTCTGGACGGGGCGGCACTCTGTGAGGTCGTGAGTCCGTGTCATGGACAGTGCACCACTTCCCGGCCACTGCCGGTGGCGGCGGCGCACGTGCAGGCTTTGGCCGCTTGCCGCCGTTGTCGTCTCGGCGGGCGACGTCGCCCTAGGGGCCGCCCGTGGCTGCCAAGATGAAGTTCTCGGCAGCTGCCTTGTCCTTCTGGCGCTTCCTCCTGTCCCGCCGTGACGCGGAGCGTGAGGACTTGCCGTCCTCTCCAGGGCCCTGGTCAGGGGCCTCAGGGCGTGGCTTGTTCCACGCCCGGGCCTCCTCCTTGTGGGCGTAGAGGTCGGCGAGGCTGAACAGCTCGGCCGTGGTCTGGACGTCGCGAGTGCCCAACTTCTCGAGCATGCGCTTGTCATGCATGCCCGAGCGAAACGCGTGGATAACCGCGTGGGGGGCGATGTGAGGGATGGTGTTGTGGACCTAGCTGAAGCGCTGCAGAAAGTGCCTCAGCGACTCGTCCTGCCTTGATGTAGGGCGTGGAGGTCCGCCTCGGTCCCAGGGCGTGGGAAGGTACCCTGGAAGTTTGCCACGAACTGGTGGCAGAGATTCTCCCACGAGTAGATGGACCCCTTGGGGAGGTTCATCATCCAGGAGCGAGCCTGGGCCTTGAGGGCGACGGGGAAGTTGTTCGCCATCACCTTCTCATCGCCGCTGGCTGCCTGGATGGCGGTGGTGTATATCTGCAAGAACTCCGTGGGGTCGACAGAGCCATCGTATTTCTCCGGCAAGTTGGGCCGAAACTTGGTCGGCCAGCGCACTTGCCGGAGGCTTGGGGAGAGCGCCAGGCAACCCGAGCCGCACTGAGTGGGCTCGGGTGACAGACGGCGGTTTCCCGCCGGGGGGTTGGAGCTGGAGGCCTGGGCCTCGGGACGCCCGGCGGCATCCGCGCGCCGCTCGCGCTGTCGTTCGATCGTGACCCGGGCGTCCTTATGGGTCCGCATCCGGTTTAACCAGTCACGGAGGTCACCATGGCCATTCTTGGCCGGAGGCTTGGCACGAGGCGCCGCGCTCCGGGCTTGGTTCTGCTTCGGGGCGGGGGGCCGGCCCGCGCTAGATGTCGCGCGGTCGGCGCTCCCGGCCCCTGCACTGCTGTCGGCGGCGACCCGGCAATGGGCCGCGCCTACCAGGTCGGTGACTTCGCTGACCCACCGCCGCTCCCAGCCTCTGTCCCCAGTAAAAGCCGGGGGGTGGCGCAGGAGGGCTTCCACTGCAAGGAGGGCTCCCTGCGGCAATGATGACTGGAAGTCGAGATGGCGGCACACCGTGGAGCGCCGCGTCCGCTCGCGCCTCATGGATGAGGCCGTGGCAGACCCAGCGGGGCACTTGCTGGCTCCCTCCGCAAGGGAAGGGGCCGAGGCCGCACAGCCAGGCCACCTAGGGGCAAGCTCGGCCCGCCGAGCTCGTGCCGCGCGCCCCCAGGAAGACGGGGAGCGTGGCGGGCTCGCCACCGGGCTAACGTCGCCCGGCGGGGGGAAGCCGCCGGACCCGTCGTTGGAGTCCCGCGGATGATGACCTCTTGTCATGGAGCGTGCCGGCGTTGGGGACGCCGGCGTGCCTCCTGGAAGTGAAACTCCCCCTACCTGGCGCGCCAGCTGTCGGAGGAGGAAACTCCAACCGCGGGGAGTCTGGAGACCCCCCCTTTTGAGTTCGGCCAGGGGAGTTGTTCACAGGACAGCTTGCGGCGTCTAGGAGACAATAGATGCTCGGGCGTCGGGGGCCCGGGCTCAGAGATGGCACGCAAGGGAGACATGAGAAGTAGACGGGTTCGGGCCGCGCGGAGGCGTAATACCCTACTCCTGTGTGTTTTGCTTTGTGGGAGATAATGTGGTTTTGGTGTTACAAGGAGTTCATCGGCCCTGGAAGCTCTACTGGAAGCCAAACTCGAAGAAGAAGGAGACTCACTCAAGCTAAGGTAGAAGACCAAGACCTCAGCCAGGAGAAGATGAAAAAGTCCCCTTGCTGTAGGCTCGGATCCTCCTTTATCGATCAAGGGGAGTCCACAGTGCCCAGCATACAGACTGAGAGAAAGCTAGCTACGATTTGTCTTGTCGCACGCACGCGGCTGCCTGCCGCGCCGCGCCAGAGGGACGTCTAGTCACCGCCTGGCTCGGCTGCTTCGGGCGGCTGGAGTTGGTCTGCTGCAGGCGGCTAAATCGTGGAGATGTGACAGCGCACGCCCACGCCGCCCAAGCGTGGAAAACTGAAGCCTTCTCAAGTCAAAAAGCCTCTGACTGCACAGGGAGCAGGCCGACAGGGGGTCATCATTAGAGCCCACGCGTGCCGACCGGGCGACAGGCGCGACACGCCCCGTCGCCTCGTCATTAATGCGGGTAGTTGGAGAGTTGGTCCGTTCGAGTCCCTCTTCCCCCCGAGGCAGAGAGCTCGTCGAGCCCTCTGCACACACAGGGCTCCAAGCTCCTCGGGGACAGAAGATGTGAGTCCCGAGCCCGGGGAACGGGGCCCGAGACTAGGGATGTCTCTGTAATGTGCCCCGGGACCAAGCTTGTGAGTCCCGGGACCAGGGGCGAGACCCGGGGCCCGGGAACGGAGCTTCCTGGGACCGGGGACGAGACCCGGGGCCCGGGCATGGAGCCTGTGGGCCCTGGGACCGGGCACAGAGGAGTGCCCCTTCTCGAGAATGCCCCCGGGACCCGGGGTGGATGTGGATGCCCGTCGCGAGGCGCCCGGAGAAGGCGCACCCGGGCCCGGGCAGCGCTCGGCCCCTAGGTACTTGGTGGGAAGAAGGCTGTAGCTGGCCGTCGCCGGTGCAAAATGTGGCCCCGGAGAAGCTGACGTGGCCGAAGACCCACGCGTCCCTAGGGTATGTGGGACCCCCAGTCCCGTTTCGCCGACAATGCACCTTTAGTTAATCTCCGTTTCGGAAGATTGCGGAGTCTACGGAAGAGTTCGGAAGAGCAATTGAAGATGTTTTGTTGCAAGGCAAGTCACACGACAATTCCCTTGAGCATATTGATCCTATTTGTGAAAATTATTTTATTTTAGAGTTATTGCATGAAATGTTTTGGAATGATATTATTACAGGTAATTATTTAATAACCAATATTCCCTGATATTTATGGCCATTTTGTTATTGTTATCCATACCTTGATACACTAGGTGATTAATGTTGACTAGCTAAATGTTTAATTATTTATCTGGCTAGATTATTTAGGATTTGCTCAGCCATGCCTAGAAACTATAGCGTCATTTTATGTGGGTAATTAATGACTCTGATTAATTATTGATTAATGGCTATATTTTCACGACGGTTGGTTATGATTGGTTAATTAATTGAGCAAACTAAAACTTGACTGTAAGGTGGGTTGTGAGCACCAAGGTTGTGAATGTTGCTAGCGGTGCTCATGACAGTTAAGGACCGGTTCACGGACTACTTGTTGCGAAACAATACCCATGCTAACCACAAGCCAGAATGGGTAATGGCGAGAACCAAAGTGTAGTTCGTTCAACCGGAGGCCCCACGGTGTGTTGTGGCTGTGTCAATAAGACCACCATGGCTACATCAATAAGTCCATATCTTGGACGTTGGGCCGTCTCCCTGTCGAGGAATCTGATCAACCCTACCGGAGACTGGTGGTCCAACGGGTGGCTCTCTTGTTGTGCGGGTTACATGGAGGGTCTTGTCACAATTCCTTTCTGAGATACCGTGGTGGTATTAAGGCACACAGTGATGTATTGTGGAGTTGTGTCTTTTGGGTAAATTGGTACACCTCTGGCCAGATTAAAACTATTTGAATTCTGTGCCCGCTGTCAATGGGCAGGCTTAGCAATGTTTTCTGTGATTAGTCTGTCACACCCTGTTTTTAGCCACACAAAATTATACCTGAGAAAATGCCCAAGAAAAATAAATTTAAAAGGCCAGAGGAATTAATTAAATGTGTAAAAATGAAATATAATAAATTATTGTGGCCAGGAATATTTTTCCTATATTCCTCTTGCCAAAATATATTAACTGGAATTTTAGTGGAATTTTCAGAGCACAGTAACTATTTTAATAAATCAAAAACGATTATCGGAATTAAATTCGCTCTGGAAATTATTTTCCATTTTCTTTTCCTTCGGCTTTTCTCTTTTTCTTCCTTTTTCTCTCGCTAGGCCGCCGGCCCAGCACTGTCCCACCTCCACGCGCGCCTACCTCCCGCGGGTCCCATTTGTTAGCTGCCCCCCCCCCCCTCGCTCTCTCTCTCTGCACTGCGGGGCCTGCCTGTCGGGTTGCTGCGCCCGCGCGCATCCCCGCTGACAGGCCAGGCCCGCCTGTCAGTCCTGTCTTCCTCCTCCATCCGAATCGGGCAGAGGGGAAAAATCCCCTCCGCCGCCCGATCAGCACCGCCTCCCGCCTCCGTGCCCACTCGCTCCCGGTTCAAACGAGGGCGGACCGAGTCCGCACCCACTCCCCCACGTCCTTCGGAGTCCTCACCCACCCCCGCGTGGGAATCGCTCGCACGACCCCGACGCCGCCGCCCTCAATCCAGCGCCGATTCAAAGCCGTTCGGCCACGATCTCGCCCGGCCGAGTGCATAAAAACGTTCGCTGCTCTCTCCTCTACATTTCCCCTCACACCCAGATGCCTCCCGTGCATCCTAGCACCTCGTGCTGCGTAAACCAGAGTCTCTGCCATGCTTTGCCGTCTCCGGTCGCCCGCCACCGCCGCTATAGCCGCCGCCAAACCACGAGATCGCCACCGCTAGCTTCGCCGCACCCGTGCAAAGCCCGGCCACCGCATCCACGAGCCCCTACGCCACCAGAAGTCCAATCTCATCGTCGCGTCCTTCGGTAAGCCATTCCGCCGGCCTTCGGCCGCGCCTTCCCGTCGATCCGTTCTGTCATTATAGCCTAATTGCTTCCCACATCTTCGCCAGGATCTCCTCAACCCCGTCCACGTCTCCATCGACGGAAATCCTCGCCGGAACACCGTCTTCGCCGCCATCCCCTACTTGCGCCACCGCCGATCGCCTCTGTCCACTGCTGTTCGCCGCCTTTCGGTCGTTGTGACCCCTCGGTGAGCTCTCCTTCGTCTTCCTCTCTTCCTCCCGCCGCTCGCCGTCATCTTTCGAGGGCCGGATGGTTGCCAGCGGCGACCATCGGGCCGCTTGCCCCGCCGCAGCGTGGCTGCGCCGGCGGGGACGAGCCCCGTTCGTCTTGGGCCATCCGATCTGCCCGGGGGCAGATCTAGACCGGCCACGTGGCCTTCCACGTGGGCGCGCACCTCCTCGCCGCGTGTTCGCCTCCCGCTGGGCCATGATGGACTCGGTCCACCGTGCGCCATCCTCCTATGTGTCGCTGACCGGTGGGACCCGCCTGTCGGCGCCGGCTTCTCGGTCCAGTGACGCAATAAATCATTTAGTAATTAGTTTTACATTGGAAATGACAGGAAAACTTTAATAATTCATAACTAATTCATACGAACTCCGATTAAGTCCATTCAAATTTCATTAAATCCAGAAAAATGTCAAGAATCCATTAAAAATATTCTTAGCTCATGTTTGCTTGCCCACATGTACTGTTTTTAACTGTTTGTGCATTGCTTGTTATAGAATCCGACGTCGGTGACCCTCCGATGTATTACAAGGTCATAGCAGAGTACGTCGAGCCGGAGCAAGGCAAGTCGCACTATTATCTTGATCATTTTGTACCCGTTTTTCGCTAAATTGCTTTGTTTACTTAAATAAACTGCATTATTTCAATATTTCATGTGGATGGGTCATAACCTATATAATGATAGGACTGTGCCTTAGTTTTGAAACCTGAACCCTTGTCACCTGGGTAATAATATGATTAGATTACTGTTCTTAGGATGCTTAGCCATGCTTAGCAACATAGCTCACATAGGAATTAAATATTATCTTTTTATATGATTCGACTCAATGTCGGAAAAATAGAACTTTGGATAGGCTGATGTTAAATTACTAAAATTGGACCTAAATGGTGGGCTGTGGGTGTATGGTTCTGCTTGTCGCACCCATGGCAATTAAGGACCGATTCGCGGGAACCACTTGGGCAACTACCCGTACTTTCCACAAGCCAGCGTGGGCAACGGCTGGGCTTGTAGCGTTTCTTCTCCCTCTCCTAGGCACCGAAGATGAGGGTGGGCGTGATGGAGTTGGGTTGGCCTAGGGTAGGGTTGATCGGCTTCCGAATTCACTGTGGCGCAAGGGGGGTAGCCTAGCCAGTATGGTGTGCCCTGTCGGCAGGTGCAACCTCAGCGTGGTGTGGATAGTTTGGGAGAGGTTGCATGAACGGTCCTGTCACAGCCTCTCACAGGGCATCGTAGTGATGCACTGGCACACGGGAACGTGTGTGGGGCTGTGTCTTGTGGGTACAGTTGTACACCTCTGATCAGAGTAAATCTATTTGAATAGCCGCGTCCGCGGTTATGGGCACATTGGTCAAGACTCACCGTGATTAGTCTCACCTTTAGATAATTAATCTGGTTTTATGAAACTGGTTTGGTTCGGGTGGAAGGTGTGGAGTCCAGTCAACGTGGTGTAACGTTGATCGGTGGTGGCTGGTTAGCGTGGTGTAACGTTAATTAGTGGAGACTGGTGAGCGTGGTGTAACGCTCATCAGTGACGCCTGGTCAACGTGGTGTAACATTGATCAGGGGAGACTGGTCAACATGGTGTAACGTTGATCAGTGGAGACTGGTTAACGTGGTGTAATGTTAACTGGAGGAGTCTGGTGAACGTGGTGTAGCGTTCATCAGTGGAGTCTGATCAACGTGGTGTAACGTTGATCAGTAAGGATGGTTAGGCCTGGTTAATGTGGTGTAACGTTAATCAGTGGAGAATTAATCTTGTTAAATTAATCAACCTTTTACTGTTTGCGAACTACTACCATTTGCAACTGATTTTACGCAAACAAACCCTAGCCCATCTTTGTTCCCTGTGCATATGCATAATTGTGGGTGTGATTTGTTGAGTACTGTGGGTGGTACTCAGCCTTGCTCCCTTTTCCCCCTTTCAGTGTTGGAGAACGCGTCCGACGAGGATCGCCCTGAGGAATAGGCTGGCTCCGCCATCAAGGTGCTTGTGGGATGGAAGCTGCTGCTGGGCCCGCTGTTTATAGACTTTGTTTTACCCCTTTTCCGCTGCATTTTTGTAATATAATTTTACTCTATTTGTAAGACTCTCTGTATGGCAACTTGGATTTGTGTACCATGGCTTTCCTGGACAAGGATTTAATACACAAGAATGTTCAGAATTTCAGTGTTGAATTTCTGGGCGTTACATAGTCCCACACTACTTGTTAAGGATAATAAATGTTGGAACATGATAGCTCCAATCTGGAGGGTTATGGTTTAGACCTGAACTGCATTGGAGCGTTGTTAAGTGGTTGATTTAATATTGACTATTAATTAAACTATATTGTTTTTGATGCTTTTAAATGCAAAAGTTTAAAATCCTATTATGCGAATAAGCCATACTACGCCTTTCCTTTGGAAACCTGTTGTATTATTTTGCATTCCCTAGTGTCACTTGTTGAGTACGGTGGGTGGTACTCAGTCTTGCATTACTGCAATCATCAGAGTGAAGCTTAGCAAGGAGGAGAAGTTTGGTGTTTGGCTTATACCCCAGTTGAGCTGCTTGTGGTTGGAGCTGAAGCTACGCTAGGATTTTCGTTGCGCTGCTGATTTCTTTGGTGTGAGGACTAAGCGCCTCTTCTGTAAGTATTTATCGTTATTACGTTTTGGTTATGTTTATCAAATTGTCGATTTGTATACCTCGGCTAATTCCCGGACGAAGATTTATTGCACAAATTAGCTTTGAAAATTTTGGTGAATTTCTGGGCGTGACAGTCTTCCCCGCGTGCGAGGGCGACGACGGTCCTGCCGCCTCCGCCTCTTGCCTCTATCAGGCGCGCTTTAGTTCCTACAGACTTGCCCGGCATCCGCCTTGAAGGGGTGCCCATCAACTGGCCCTCCTTGGTGGGAGAACGGGCTAGCATGTTGGCGGGCACCATGAACTCCACGGAGCTCGTGGAGCTGCTGCGCTACTTGGGTTGGCAGGTGAGCATTTTATCCTACCCATTCCTTGGTCGCCACGGGCACTCCTAAACACTTCTCTGGTGCGCTCTGGGCAGACGATGGTCGTTGGAGCCGCCGTGGTCGAACACGGGGGGTGCGACGCGGCCGTGTTTCACGTGGAGCGGATCCAAGTGGAGGAGCAGATAGCGATCGCCACCTCGGGAGCCCACGATGCTGCAACCCGGGCGGAGGAAGGGAGACGGGTTGCCGAGAGTGCCCTCCAAGAAGCTGAAACCGGCCAGGCCGAGGCACGGGAGGCACTGAGCCGAGCGGAGGTCGCACGTTCCTAGGCGGAGCACGCCCTGGCAGTGGCCCGAGCGGATTTGGCTCGCATGACAGAGGAGTGGGACATGCTGTCTGTGGGCCTTGCTGAATCAAAGGGGCTCGCGGAGGCCCGCAACCTCAGGGGCGAGGCGGAACGCGCCAAGTTTTTCCTAGTGGAACTGAACACCCGTGCTCACGCCTCTGTGAGGTCACTGAGTTCGGCCTTCACTGGCATCGGGATGCGTGGCCTGGCCGTGCCCAAGGAGGACAGCGCCGTCGGCGAGAAGTTGAGGTGGATCGAGAAGGCCGGGGCCTTCTCCACAACGGCGGTGTCGGCCTACGGGGCATGGTGTTCATGGGCTACCACGCGCATGTTGTCCCTGCTTCTCCAGAGCAAGAGGTGTGCACACGTTGGCCCCTCTGTTCGGTCAGGGCCTGTGGAGGTGACAGCCTTGGTGGATGGCGGCTCTGGTGCCGCTTCGTCGAGGAAGGACACCGGTGACTTTACAAGGGGGATCTAGCCCATGCTAGGCCACGACGCTGCTGTGGCGGAGCTAGCGGCCTCTACCAAGGGCAAGAAGAAATCCGCCCCAAAGGTGTAGGACGTAGCTTCCACCCCCTATTCTTGTTTTCTTTGTCCTTTGTAATTCTCGCAGCGGCCCTACCCTCGTGTGGACCCTGAGCCTGGCCGCCATGGGCACCTTAGTTTGTACTTAGGGTTTTTGTTTAATATATGCGCATTTTCTGTCTCTGCTTGACTCGCGCCCGGGGATCGTCCCTCCACTTACAGGCCTCGACTTTGGCTCCTTCCCCAGCTGTTTTTCCTTCCATCCCGGCCTTCGTTGCTGGGCCTTTCATTGCCCCTGCAGCTCTGGAGATTGTGGGGCTGCCCTCGCCGTCTTCATCTTCCGGGGCCAAGGGGAGGGCCTCTTCGTCCAGCTCGACATTCCACTGGGACTCCTCAAGGAAGGGCTCTACGGGGGACGAGGCCCAGGCCGCTTCACACCCCGTGCTGCCACGGTCGGATGCCAGCCCGGGGCACGTTCTGGGCCTCGTCGACTCAGCGTCTTTGACGCCACGGTGGCCTCCGCCGTGGCTATCGGTGTGGTGGGAGCGGCTCTGCCGGCGCTTGGCCCTAGGTACCATCCTTCGCACGGGATCCGGCCTGCTTCGGGTGCCGTCCGAGGGTGCTATTATGCCAAGCGGTGTGTGGGCGCGCGCCCGTGCGCCTGCTCCGAAGCTCTTCTTCGTGGGAGGCCGAGCCTAGACCTGAAGCGTGGGGTGCCTGCCGTGGCATGCCTTTTGTGGCTGGGGTTAGATAGGGACTTTTTTTTCCAATCCATTCTTTGTAACTACACGCGGCCTGCGCTTTGTGTATTATGAATACCTGTAACTATGTGTGGCCTGCGCTTTGTGTATTATGAATACAATTTGCTTGGGAGGAGGGACAACCGTGGCGTGCTCCTCTGTTGTCTCCTTTTTTTTTTTAAGCCGGGACTAAAAAGGCCGTTCTTGTGAGTCAGCGCAGCTATTATGTATGAGCGGAGGGCTGATTCGGTCAATATACGAACCAACATCGCTTTTCCAGCGGAGGCCTAGGCCACTACTACGCTTGAGCGGGAGGGCGAGTTAATCGTTAGATGAGCCAAGCATCGCTTTCCAGCACAAGCTAGGCCCACTACGATGAGTGAATGGAGGGCCAAGTTAATCGTTAATTGAGCCAACATCGCTTTTCCAGCGCAGGCTTAGGCCACTACGACACGTGAGCGGAGGGCCAAAGTTAATCGCTAAATGAGCAAACGTCACTTTTCTTGATATAGCAACGTTGTCTTTCATTGATATAGCAAAAGATGAACTAATACAAGGCCAGGTCTATGGTCCTAACCTGGCTTACACATAGTATTTCTTGAGGGCTTCCGCGTTCCACGGGTGCGGCAGCGAGGTGTCGTCTAGCTCCGCGAGGCAGTAGGCTCCGTTTCCGAACCATCGACTGAGGCGACGAACAGTTCCTCGTAGGTCTACGGTAACGACGAAACTGCGCGCCACCATCCCTGCCCTGGTTCACTATGAATGGCCTTCCCATTTTTTCTGGAGTCCACAGTGTTGCATTCAATGCTTGAACTTCTGAGATTGAAGGCCAAGAACGGTTGGTCCGATAGTAGTTTCAACGATCTGTTGGGTGTCTTGAAGAGGTTGTTAGCCGAAGCCGTAACTCCCTGCCAACCAACACATACACGCTTGTGGTGAACACTGCATCATGTACCGTAAAGAGCACGCAATGTTGGATAGGTGCCCAACGTGCAAAGCTAGTCGACACAAAACTAGTAACCAGTCTCTGGAGGATGATGCTATTGGTCAAGAGGATAACTCTACTTCAATCGAGCAAAACAAGAAGAAGATTCCTCAACTGGTGATGTGGTACTTGACACCCAAAGATCGCCTGAAGCGTTTGTTCTCGAACCCTAGGGACGCTAAATTGATGCATTGGCATCATGAAAAGCGCAAGAGGGACGGGAAGCTTCGTCACCCAGCTGATGCTCGACAGTGAAAAATTTCGATGTAATGCATCCAGAATTTGTAGAGGATCCCAAGAAATGTAAGGTTCGCACTGAGTATAGACGACACCAACCCTTTCGGTGACTTGAGCAGTTCACATAGTACTTGGCCAGTTCTCCTAACCATGTACAACCTTCCAACATGACTATGTCAGAAATGAAAATACATTTTGTTGTGCATCCTTATACAAGGCCCCAAACAACCTGGTATCGAAATAGATGTGTTTTTTGAATTGTTGATGGAGGATATGGCGGATCTATGTGTCACGCCCATTTACCGTGGGCATGGCTATTCGAATAGTTTTACTATGGCCAGAGATGTACCAATTTACCACACACAGACGCATACAACTCTCAAATCATGTCTAGCCATGCGTCACAATACCCGAAAGTACTCAAATAAAGATTATGACAAGACCATCCATATAACTTGCACAATAGGAGATCCTCTATCACACCTTGAGTTTCCTCTTAAATAGAGCCACACAAAATATTAACAAAAAAAAGCCTCAAAGAAATTAATTTTAAAAGGCCAAGGGAATAATTAAATAAGTGAAATGCAAAATAATAAATTATCATGGCTGGAGTATTTTTCCTATATTCTCTTGCCAAATACACCAACAGGATTTTTATGGGAATTTTTAGTGCACTGGAAGTATTTTAATAATTCAAACACCTTATTGGATTAAAATCCTTCTGGAAATCCCATTTTCTTTTCTTCTTTCCCTTTCTCCTTTTCTTTTACTTTCTTCCCGCCGGGCCGCCGGCCTAGTACTGTGTCTCGGCCTGCCACAGCCCGGGCACGCACGCGCCTTTCCCACGGGCCCTGCCTGCTAGCCCCCCACGCTGCTGACAACTGGACGCCACCGCCAGTGTCCACTCTCCCGCGCTGTTCCCCTTGCTGCTGCATCGCTGACATGTGGGACCGAGGCCCCACATGTCAGCTTCGTCCCAATCTCCTCGGGCCAAACTCGGCCGGGGAAGAGCGAGCTGCCTGCCGTCCGATCCCGCGCCGTTGCCGGCACCCTCGGCCTCAAATTGATTCAAACGCCACGGACCGTGGTCCCCTACGCCACTCCCCTACTTCTCCCCCTTCTTCGCGCGATGAATGCCACAGGCGAATTTCACTTATCCCGCCATCACCGCCTCCCATGTTCTCACGAAATTCGGCCAACTCGGCCACGAACTCCCACAGCCGAGTACATATAACCCCTCCCCGTGGTCCGCTCTCACTTTCCCCTCAGTTGCCCCCATCTGCCGAGTACCCTAACCCCCTCCGCGCCGCCGTACCTACCCCGCGCCGAGTTCTCGAACGCCGCGCGCTCCGCCGTCTCAATCGCAGCGTCGCCTCCGCTCATGGCCGTCGCCGACTACAGCCCGACGCTCGTAGCTTTCGCCGCGCCTCGCTGCGTCCTATTCTGCCGCCGGCGCCTTGGATTCCCGCCGAAACTCCATCCTCTCCATCGCCCCTTTCGGTAAGCCTCTCCGTCGGCAGTCAGCCACGGAGTTCCGTCGACCCACTCGATCTTCTTGTTCCTAACTACGTTTCTACACTCTCCAACTAGTGTCTCCTAAACCACCACCACCGCAACCTCCGTCGTTGCTTGCGCCATCCGAACGCTATCGCGTTGGCCTACGCGACTCGCTGCCGCCTAAAAAACCCTCTGATTAGGTTGTTCGCCACCACCGCGTTCGTGGGCGCCATAAACACCTCGGTGAGTATCGTCGCATATCACCTCCTCCGCTGCTCACCGCTGCTTCTCCCGGAGGCCGAGGCGGCGGCGACCATCGGGCCCCTCGCCCGGCCATCGTTGGTCGCGGCGGCCGGTGGGGGCGAGTACTCTTTCATCTTGGCCGTCATCCTGCCCGGCAGATCATGGCGTATTGCGTGCGCGTTCGTGCCGTGCGCGTGCATGGGACCGAGCCCACCGTGCGCCGTCCTCATAGTTGGGTCCTGCGCCGCTGCCAGGCCATTGGGGCCTGCTTGTTGGCGCCTGGTCCCCCATGTCGCGTGGTGGCATATAATCCTTTTGAATTTATGGCAATAAATAGATTATAATTAACTTATATAGAAAATTCACAGTAAAACTTCTAAAATTGCATAAACTGAATTCATGATGAACTCTAATTCATGCCCATCTAAATTTCATTAAATCAAGAAAATATCAAAGAATCCATTAAAAAGTACGTTCAGTCCCCCTTATTTCATGTTCACATGTCCTGGTTTAATTGTTTGTTGATTGTCTTGCTATAGAAACGGATTGGACGTCGATCCTCCAGGTTTACTAAGAATCGTTGGCTGAATTCGCCAGTCGGAGCAAAGGCAAGGTCCGGCATACCATTCTCTCGATCATTTGGTACTCATTCTATTGGCAAATTTATTTGTGTTAAATTAATAAACATCTGCGCATTATTTCATCAATCTTGTCCATGTGGAAGGGTGCTAGTAGTAATGGCAATGTTTAATTGCGTTCTGACTTTATTCCACCTTACACCTTTGTAGTGGGTGATATTGACTAGAGGCATTGCCTGAGGAATGCTTACCTGCTGTAGAAACGTTTAGTTTACAGTGGGATTTAAAATACTTTAATTTACATTTTGGTCCGACTCTCAATGTCGGGAAATGAATTTGGATATGTTGATGTTAAATTACTAAAATTTGACCTTAAATGGTGGTTTTGTGGTGGCATGGTTTTGTTTGGTCGCACTATGGCGTTAAGAACAGGTTCGTAGGACCTTCCTTGGAATATCGTACATATCCATAAGCCAGCGTGAGCAACGGTGGGCTTGTAAGCGTCCTTTCTCCCTCTGCTAGGCACGTTGGTGAGAATGGGCCGTGGAGTTGGGTCAGTCGGGGTCGGGGTTATGGTCTTCTGAGTCCATTGTGGCGTAAGGGGGGTAGTCCTGGCCGATATGGGGTGTCTGTTGGTAGGTGCAAACCTCAGCGGTGGTGTGGATGGTTAGGGAGAGGTTACGGACGGTCCTGTCACAGCCTCTCACAGGGGTGTGAGTGACACATCGGCACACAGGAACGTGTGTAGAGCTGTGTCTTGTGAGTATAGTTGTACACCTCTGATCAGAGTAAATTTATTCGAATAGCCACCCCCGCGGTCATGGGCATTTTGGTCAAGACTCACCGTGATTAGTCTCACTTTAATAAATTGACTTAAAACTTGCTATATTGGCAGGATGAATGGCTGGGCCTGGTTAACGTGGTGTAACGTTGATCAGTGGAGAATTAATATTGCTTAATTAATCAACATTTTTATTGTTTGTGAACTATCATTGTTTGCAACTGCTTTTATACAAATGAACCCTAAGCCTATCTTTGTCTCCCGTGCATTGTGCATATTTGTGGGTGTGATTTGTTGAGTACTGTGGGTGGTACTCAATCTTGCTCCTTTCCCCTCTCAGTGGTGGAGTATTATGTCCGACGAGGATCATCCCCGGAGGACTAGGCTGGATCCGCCGTCAAGACGCCTGTGGATTGGAAGCCTCCGCTTGGGTCTAACTGTTATATGGCTTTATTTATTTTACCGCGTAATTTTATGTAAGACAGTCTTTATTATGTTTGTAAACGCACTCATGTATGGCAACTTGGTATTGTGTACCCTAGCTTCCTGGACAGGGATTTAAGTACATAGGAATGTTCAACAATTTTTGTTACGAAATTTCTAGGCGTTACATTACCTCCCGCCAAGCCTCCGGTTCCGGTAGGGATTGATCAAGTGCCTTCTCACTAAGATAGCTCGACACCCAGATTCATGGACTTATTGACGACTGCCATGTGTGGACTTATATTAGCTACAAATAAACCCTGGTGCCTCCTATTGAACTCGTCACACTTCAAATCCCGCCATTACCCATTCTGGCTTGTGGTTAGTACGAATAATGCTTCGTAACAAGTAGTCCGTGAACCGGTCCTTAGATGTTAATGAGGTCACCTGCTAGCAACATTCATAACCCTGGTGGCTACCACAAATCCACCCATTTAGTCAACGTTTTAGTTGGCACATCTTACTCTAACCAAACACGACAATTGTCGTCAAACTTTTCCATTAAACATTAATTAATTAGGAGTAAATCAATAGTTTCCCCACATAAAATGATGCTACAGTTTCTATGCATTGGCTATGCAAACCCTAAAATAATCTAGCTAGATCATTTAATAGGCATCTAGTCAATATTATCATGTGTCCGATGGCCACAAATATTATCACCGGAATATTGGATAATTTATTAAATGCCCATAATAATGTCATTCTCTAAACACATTGCAGCAATAACGTAAATAAAATAGACTTCACAAAGGTGGGATCAACCATGCTCAACCATAGGGGATTAGGTAGTTCGTGTGATTTTCCTTGCAAAAGAAAAGTTCTTCGCTGATCTTCAGTGCCGACCTACTTCTGCACCTTGTGCTCCTTTGAAACAGCAGAAGACGGCAGACTACATGCAAATGAGGGAAATCCCTAAGAAACTCCAATAAATAGTATATATAAACAAGTAGAATCACACCCGAATTTTAGATGAATTTAGGAAGAAGAACGGGTCGGGATCGGAGTCCGAACAGAAAAGAATATTAGCTTCCGAAGATTCGATTTCAAAAGAAAATCCACAAAAAGCACTTGAACAAGGAATATTCGCTGAGAAATATTCTCTGCATTCTTCAAGTTAAAATAAATATATTTGGTGGGTACATTGCTGATCACATCGGACCCACTGGCAAAGGAGATCGTACTCCCACAGCGGTGACCCTGAGATGCGGTCCACTCGGAGCAGAATCGATGGTGGAACACTGATGAGGTAGATGCCACGTGAGCAGAGGATCCAACGGCCTAAATTGTATCTGGAGAAGATCGAACGGCTAGGGCTCATCTGGGGTTAAAGTGGATCAGACGGATCGGATTTGTTTTGGAGCATCCCCGGTTGAGATATCTTGGGATTAAAGGCGTGGGGCCCATCTGTCATAGACAGGGCTTAGGTGCACTAGGTCCATAGACCGCGGATAAGAGTGGTGGACTAGGGTGAGATGGACTGCCACGGGGACGGACATTGGGCAAGGCGGATCGAGGTGGCAGGATGACATGGCCCCCTTTTAAAATTGAAAGAAAAAAAAGCTAACATGGCTTGGCTACGAGGCAGGATCTAGGGTTTGAAAACCCATAGCTTAGGTTAACTTGGAATAGATCGGACGAAACAGCGATCGATCTAACGTCTTTATGGGAAATCGGGGACGGATCAGATTAGGTTGGAGAGTGGAACAACGGTCGTCTGAGATGGGTTCCTGGGGTCGTTCACACGGTTGCGGACCCATCGTACAGTCTCATAGGGCGAGGATGACGTGTGGTGGGCCCACACATCAAGGGCTCGGGGAGCGGTCAACGCCGGGCAAGCCTCTGCCCATAAGCACTCAACGCACGGCCAGAGGGAAGCGAGCGGCGCAATACGCACGGGCGAGGGCCGGGCTAGGGCAGCGCAGTGAGGCCAGGCCGGGAGGGGACAAGCCGAGGAGGAGGGCTCAGCCGGGAAGGGAACAGGGGGGGAAGGAGAAGAAGGAGGAGGACAGGCTTGGGTGGAAGAAAAATAGTGCCGAAAGAGAAAGAAAGACGAAAAAGTAAAAAAGGAAGGGAAAGAAAAGGAAAAAAGGGGTAAAATTGAAAAGAGAAAAAATAGGAGGACTTTTCTGGAAAAATTCCCCAATTTCGCACCAAAATTGGAAATTCTAGGGATATTTGTGGGAAATCTGAGTTTTGGGGAATTAGGGTTTTTGGGACGAATGGCTCAGGAATAATCGAATATTTGTGGGAATTAAAATGGAGAAATATTTCAAGAAATCAGGAAAATGGGGGTATTTTGTGAGATACATTTTGTCTGGTAATCACGAGAATATTGGAAATATTGGACGGTCTCTTGGGAAATATTAAATATCAGAATGTATGAATATTTCAGAGAATCCAAAATGGGAAGTATTTTGTGGGATTCAGAAAATGGAGAATATTTTCCCGAGGAAATTTTGGGGAAGTAGAACAGCAAAATATTTCAGAAATTAGAATATTGAAACTTATTTTGCAGAGGTCGAGAAATCGGAATATTTGAGGAACATTTTGGACTTCCAAAATATTTGGATATTTTGAGGATCCGGGAAATTAGAATATTTCCTAGGAAAACAAAATATTTAGAGTATTGTAATTATTCCTGGAAATAAAGAAATTGACGAGAAATATTTTATGTGAGACTAAGATTTAACCAACTCAAAGAATGTCTGGGGATTGGATTTGTTTCAACGAAGGGGTTTTTTTTTCGAAAGCAACACCAAATCCCTTAAAGAAGAAGGGAACCAAAGTTCAGTGAAACGGAGGGGACATCAAAAGGTTTTGACAGCAAGAAACAACCCAAACAGGGGAAAAGAAAAGGGATTTATTTTCTATTTATTTAATTACTGAAATGATCTTTGTCCCATTAAAATTAATTCTGGCATGCTTCTGCGAAAAATTCTGAAAAATTTCAGAGGGTTTATTTTAAATCATGGAGAATTTACCAAATAAATGCCACCATGAAACACGAAGACATTATTATTTAGAATACTAAACACTTAAATATTCTGACCAAAACCGCCAAGAATATAAAAACCATATCGAGTATTTAGTTAAAATTCAAATTAAGGGGTTTTTAGATATTAGATAAATTTCAAAGTTTTATTCCATAACTTCACAAATCAGAATTTTCTGAATGTATTTTTTTGCATTTCCTTTTACCAAAAAGATTTTTATTTAAGGTGATTTCAGGGTGTTGACAACTATGGGAACAAGGGGATTTTGAGTGTGGGATGAATTCTTATGGGATATTTCACCCTTAAGATACCATTATTTTTTGTAAACGATCCAACCACAATACGGTGATGATTTTCTACTATCCTGGCCAGATCAAAGGGACTAGACAGTGTGTGTTAAAGTGCTGCAATAGGAAACAGTATTAGGTATCTTCCTGGATCTACGAAGCTAGTGCCACTATGCGGGACAGTTGTATAGGTTCTGCTCGGCGTTTACCCGATGGTTCTTAAAGACAGATCACAAATATGCACATGCCAGACCAGACATTTTCGACACACCGAGGAGAATAAAGCTGCACCTACTTCTCGTGATGGAAATGGGTGTTCAAAGTGACCACGGAACGATCAAGGGTTATATTTTGGAAAAAGGTGCAGAAGATGGGAATATAATTTGTGAAAGAAAGGGAACAACGGTAATGGTCAAATCCGACATGTCGTCCATTCAACAAAGCACTCCATCTTTTTATGCTCTTGCCATACTGGAACGTGGATTGGGGGTTCCCTCGAATGCCACTCTAGATGTCAATGCACCCTAGAGAAGAATGTGTTCGATCCTATCGCACCAATTGGGCTCTTACTTAACATACCTCAGGCAAAACAAAGGATAGGCTAAATCCCGTAATGAACCTAGTTGATAATGAATATCGGGAAAGAGCTCACCCCGTATAAGACTAGTAATGGCAAACCTATATTCCCCGGCTAGCTTCACCTTGACAGAAGAGCGAAAAAGCATTGTGCAAAAGTCTATATGGGTGAGCGTACCTACAGATTTCTCGTCAAACTTAAGCGGAACTCCGTCCTTGATGAAAGATTTGTCGATGGTCTGGCTATAATTCTCACGATTGCCATGTGATGCTGATAGGTGGTTTCTCGTTATTGCAATCGAAGCCATCAAGTAATAGTTCATGTAAAGGGGTTATCACAGGCAGTAAGAATGTGTTTACTCTTCTTTAATGCCTATTATCAACAAAAGGTCATTGATCCTAAAGAGTAGGTCGTCTTCGTTATTATTTAGTGAAGAGACTGATATTGCCAGTTAGAAATGTGGCTTATCATTCCCCATCCGTTTCTTTATGGTGGGTCATCTCATGGTTCACATCGTGCCATAAGAGATAATGTGCACGCTTGATCCGTTATAACTTACATCAGATGTGGCCGTATGACGAGCGTACAATGTCCATTCTAGAAAGGGTACGTACCGACCCTAACTGCAGCTATACAGTAGTAAAGTCATACAATACTATATTAGTAAAAAGCGTTATTATAGGTTGCTAGTTTTTCAATCATGCAACAATTTCTTTTCTCTGAATGTACTTCGGATGCAAGGCTTCCTAGACTACGAAGTCCGAAAGGACGCTCAGATGTACTGATCCACTGAGAATATACAGCGCGAGACATCAGTGCCACTGTTATCACACCACGAGTGTTACCTTTGCGAAAAGTTAGGACGGTTTTTCCATAAGAAGGGTATCTACTCGGGACAAATTTCACGAGTGCTTGCCTGCTGGGGCAAAGAAAATCAATATAGAATTATACATGTAGATTGAGTTGTAAGAGTATTTAACAAATAGTCATCTAGTGCAATGTGTGTTTATATAGAGTACTTTCTGTTGTAAATATGTTAATTATTTAATAGCCATGTGTGAATTAATTGATATTGGTCTATATTATTTCATCAAATTAAGCTTCGATTGAATAAAGATATATCTTTTCTAGTTGATTAATCGCAACCAAACTCATCTTCGATTCTATAATCTGTCGGCGACCGGGAAACTGGGGCCCCCAGTCCTGGGAGACGCGCTGGATCTTCGGTCAAATGTGACCGTCAGCCCTCCGGGGGGCCACATTCTGCACGAGTGGTGCTGGTACAGACCGTTCTCGATTTCCGCTGAGTGCCTCCCAGGCCCGAAGCACTGCCCGGGCCCGGGGTCACCTTCCCCGCGGGCGAGTCGCGATGAACTGCCATCGCTGACCTCGGGTCCCGCCCCAATTAGACAGGACTCCCGGAAGCCAATCTCAATCCGGGTGCGCGTCCCGGGGCACATTGAGCTGTACTAGATGTCTTGTGATTAAACATAGATTTTGACGAGTATTGGTCTATCGCTGGACCTTCCTAGCCCGCGCGTCAACCACCCGGTCTCGGGTAGCGACACCTCCTCAGGGCCCCACGTCCGGGACCTTCTCGGGACCGGGCTCGCTCCCTGCGGTTCCGGGGAGCCACCCTCCTCGGTCCCGAGGCAGTGTCACCCGGGGAACATTGTGCCGGGTACTTATTCCCGTGCCCGGGCCGGGGACTCACAGCTCTATGCCCGCGGGTCGTGGTCCCCGAGGCACATTGCTGAGGGACTAGTCCCGTGCTCGGGTCTCGCCCCATACGTGTACGCTGGGCCGGGGGACCCACAGCTTCGGCCCCGGGCGCGTTCCCCGGGTCATCATTACTGGACATTCCGGGCCTCGGGTCTCTCCTTAGCTTCCCTCCCGGTTCCCCGAAAGACCAGCGATCTCGGCCACAGTCCGGGACCGCACGTGGCTCGGTCCGGATTCCCATTACTGGGGTGCATTCTCGGCCCGGGGCGTGCTCCCCGAGCCCGTGAGGTCACAGCTTTCCTTCGCTGAGGAGCTTGGCACCCCGTGTTGCCCGCGCGGAGGGCTTCGATGAGTGCTCCGTTCTGCCCGGGCACGAGCCTGACTCAGAGCGGATCAGCTCCTCACCACTTCCCGATTCATGATGAGGCGACGGGGCGCAGGCGCGCCTGTCCGCCGGTCGGGGGCATGCCCGTGGCTCTCCATGATGACCCACTGTGAGCTTGCTCCCTGCGTGGTCAGCAGGGCCTTCAGTTTTCCCAACACTGGCAGCCGATGGCCGTGCACTGTCATACCTCCCCGACCAGCCAGCCCCGCCGCTCGCCGTAGTCGACCTGACGACAAGACGTCCTAGCCGACTACCGGTGTGTGCTAGCAGGCGGGCTGCAGACGTGCACAGACAGACATAGCATAACTTAAAAATCTTTCTCGCGTGTACCTCGGCACTGTGAACTCCCCCTTGATCGCTAAAAGGAGGATCCATGCCTACAGGAAAGGGGCTTCCGCTTCTGGTTCCAATGGGTCTTGGTCTTCTACTTCAGCTTGAGTTAGTCTTCTTCTTCTTCGAGTCCGGCTGCTGGTTGAGCTCCTCGAGCTGCTCCAGAAAGCAAGAGACTGAGTCCCCGAGTGAGGGCGAGCTCCTGAGCATCTCTCGAGAACTCCTTGTAAGAGCAACCCATATTCATCTCCCACATAGCAAAACACACACACAGGAGTAGGGTATTACGCCTCCGCGCGGCCCGAACCTGTATACTTCTCATGCCTCCCTCGTGTGCCATCTCTCAGCCCGGACCCCCGGCGCTCGAGCATCTATCATCTCCCGGACGCCGCTGCCGTCCTGTGAACAGCTCCCCTGGCCAAACCTCAAAGGGGGGTCCCTAGACTCCCCGCGGTTGGAGTTCCATCCTCCGACACTATATATATACACATAATACACAAACCCAAAAATAAATTCAAAATTGGTGGGACATACAATTCGAAATTTAGCGATAAATCTTCACATACGGGCCACATTGCAAAATACCTACTGTGAAACTGTCTTCACTGATGGGCCAGGTTAACAGCCTTGTCCTGTGACCCTGTTATCGCTGGCGACCAGTGTTACTTGGCGGTTCTATTTTCTCTAACCTATGATGGCTGGTGGCTAATCGGACCGTAACGAAAAATATGTTTTAACTGCCACGGATATACCTTTTGTTAGTAGTGAACCATGACGCTCCATACATGGATAAGCATGCATGCGTCAAAAAAGGGTGCAACAATTATCTCTCGCCTTATCTATATTTCTTTCTATCATACATCATCTTACACTTTTCTGCACTTCTTCGAATAGGAACCTAACAACGAAATAAGACAACATTATGTAAATGTACATTGGTGTACAATGATCTGAAAAAAAATGCATTTTTAATGCAAACAAAATTCACATGCCTTCCCAATCAATGCTTTCTGCTGGAAGGTTTGTGTGACCGGCGACTGCTAATGCAAGTTGCAGTTTTCATGTGAAATTCAAGTATGCGGCAGCATGAGGTGATGGACGGGAGGGATGGCCGTCGACGGTGCAACGTGAGCGACAGGAGTGGTGGGAGGCAGCGCCAGGTACGGACGGGACCGCTCTGCGTCGTTGCAACGTGATCGACAGGACGACTCACGGAAAAAAAATATATTCATCTAGCGTAAATTACCTGGTACATAATTTTCTAAATTATCATATCATTTATAAAAATTCCTAAATAAATAAACGGTTAGATTTAAACATACCAGTGACCCCTATCACTAATATGATGTATAATAAAGGACCTCTAATTTTTACATCTTATAATAGCTTTTATACTTATATCTTATGGGTTTTTGCAAACCTAAATTTTTCTTCATCTGAATTAGAATAACTATTATTTGTATCAGTCCTTATCCTTTGCCACCTAAATAAACGTTGAATTAAGGCTGGATTTTTCAACATTCTGTATCGATTCTTTCAAAATTGGATTGTTTAAAACACTTAAATTTGGATCGTTATTAAACTACAATGTAAAGTATTTAAAAATTTAAAATATAGTTCATTCCAATATTTATCCGGAGAATGTATGAATTTAATATGTACTTAATATATATGTAACTAAAAATATTTACACAAGCTGGGCACAGGAGTATATATAGGTCAGCTTTACGGTAGTTACTTATTTGCCTTCTTATCATTTAGGGGGCTTAATTTCTTCTTATCCTGAAATATAAACATAAGATTGAATTGGAATTTAATTAATGTTATCCACATATGTATCCATGAAGATTTCAAGGAGCTCGCATCAGGGGTGATTATTAGGTAAGGGCAACCTCTCTAACTTTCCTTTTTCTCTTAAATACTGAACCTATATAGTCTCCACGAGTAAAACACTATTGTAAATATAGCTAACTGATACACGTATAGTAGTCTAACGCATCATATGTATATATAAGCTAATTAATGCAAAATGTAATTCATCAAAATCAAGTGCAGAAGACAAAAAAAATTTCTAAAATTGAATAATTCTAAAATTCAAAATTAATAGATACGAAGTCATACCTATCTTGGAATTTTAATTTAGTATTTTATTAATTTAAGTTTTAAATTTAAAAATAATAATTAGAAAATTATAACTGGCATGGGCTCTTCTTTTAATCAAAGATGCTATAGTTCAAAAATAACAAACGTCTTTAGCATATGACTATAAATTTAATATTTGTAGTATTAATAATAATAGTCCGTGTATTATATGACTAGTACAACAAATCGTTCTTAGGATGCTGTTGCATTTCCTTCTTTGTTTATCCTTTTAATGCATGTATTAACTGACCTTACTCCCTTGATTTAATGAAAAAATATCAGATCTTCTGTTGTTCTCTAAAAAATATTTTTATTGGTAATGAGCATCACTTTAGTGTTGGATGGCTCAGTATGTAAACATGAGGGAGAGGGGTTTAAGAAGGGACAATACTACGGATGCAACTTGCATATGAAATGGGAATAAAGTATTGTGCTTCTTCCCCAACCAACCCCGTCCTCTCGATCCACAATCCCTTGTCACACTCACAACAGTTGATCACATTGGCAGTGAATATGCACATTGCCGTTTGAAAGCTCCATGTACATATATTGGAATATGAAAAGTCTAGACCTATGCAAGTTGTAAACTAGATGGCCCCTCTCATCGGTCAACTATAAAGTAGAGAATCAAAATTAAAAAGAGAAAGATAGGACAAAAAGAAACTTTGTTTTGCAAGGCACAAGCTATGTTTGTATTTATTTTTATCGGTTAGATCAAATTATGCTAATATGATCCTAAGGCTTCTGGTGTCATGTTATTTTTACAAACATCTGATGTCAAGTTTAAGGACCGCTAATATATTTTGCTCAATAAAATAAATCTTACAATATCATATGTTACATTTAAAAAAATATATTTGACCATTAATGTTGAAGGCAATCCAAAACAGCCCAAAGTCGCAAGTCCCAAAATCCCCGCCATCCCTCCCTCTGTCTCATAGTATCTCTTTTTTTTTACAATTATATAAAAGATATACACGTGCACACCACAATCACACACATACAAGTGTGTCCTCTTTAACACAATTTGGATTTGGTGGTGCACAACTGCCTTACCCATATCTATAGGTGGACAGGTCATCATTTTTTGTTTGCCAAACAATATGGAACTAAATAGCTACTCGAATCCAGCCCATGATCATTTGAGCAGTAGAGGGAGAACTCTACACAAACCAATTATTTCACAACACTGGGAGATACTTATATTGACCACTGAGACTGGCCTAAATTCGTGTTGCCTGTACTGGAATTGCCATCTGTTGCTTACTAATAGCTGCTTGTTCATTTTTCTTTGCCCAAAGAACGCAATAAAGACCACCAACCATTACCACTCCACCTATTATGCTGCAGATAGAAAACCAAATTCATCATGAAAGCCATGAAATTATTTGCGTATAAGTTAAACAAGACATGAAGACAATGAGATGATCAGCAGAAACCTAGAAAGAGAGGTAATACCTTCCCAAGGTGACTGCTTCTCCTAAGACAAATGAGGACAGCATTATTGTGACAATCAGAGTTATGGGCATTGTCATGGCCAAAAAAACCGGTCCGCTCTTGTCAATCACCCATACTTGCATGTAATATGCAACTCCAGAGACAAGTACGCCCTGCGCATTGTATTTAGTGATTCAGCAGAAATTTATGCATTGTTTTTTCTCCATTTTGTATTTAAGGTATTCTAACTACCTAGGTCCATTTCATAATGTGGGAAACAAGGAAAATAGCAGAAAACATGTCAATGCAAGTGAAACCAAATGATTTCAAAAAGGTCAGACTGTTGTCGACGTATTATATAAAAGAATGTGTCCTATTTTAAGGAGAAAACGAGACCAAACCTTACATGCATAGTTAATTAGAAAAAATTAGACAAAAACCACTACAACAAACTCTCCATCAACTAACCTAAAACTACCATGGCCATGAAAACAGGACAGCCGAGCTCAACACTCAACAAACTGCTCCCACAGACGTTGTAGCTCCAAGAAGCAAGCTGAAGGAACCAACAAGACTCCTCTCAACGCTAGCAACAACGCAATGTTATCGTCATCTCACCATCCCTCTGCGATCGTATGACTCCAACTTCACAAGAAGCACTAGGGTAAGGGGAACAACCTAACTCGTGGTAAAGCACAAACTCAACTGGAATCATATCATCGTTGCCACACGTCGTGCCTCGCCGACGCCACAGCTCCGACTTCACGACCACCAAACTCGTTGAGGCATAGTTGAGCCAGACTAACTCGTGGCAAACAATATGATTTTGGACACAGAAAATGTAGAAACATGAACATAATGTAAGAATGTAACGAGTGGCAGGGAAAACACAGGAAAATGCAATAAGAATGTAATGTAAGTATCCTATTTATCAAAATGTAAATATTATGCCATACAAGAGAAGATATACTAGAGGATGCCTGTCAAGATGTGAAGAATATACAGGTACAGAACCAAAGAGAGGTAAACCGAAATAAGGATAATACAATGATCTTTTCTTGAACTCCTCGAATTGGCACACAGGACTTAACTTTTGTTATAGTTCAATAAGAGGCACAACTGATCATTACCATCGTGTGCCTCCAGCAGGTACTGGTACTTATTGACATTTTCATTTTCACTGCTGTTTTTCATGGAATTGCACAGAATCCTAACAAATTGGTCATAAGGAAGCGTTTTTTTACTAGTATTCTTAGGCTATGTTTGTTCCGGCTGTTGGGATGAGCTTATTCGTGGCACGCAAAAGGAGGCAAGACTTTAGCGCATGATTAATTGAGTATTAACTATTATAAACTTGAAAAATAGATCTATTTGATTTTTTAAATAAACTTTTATATAGAAAGTTTTTGTACAAAACGCACCGTTTAGCAGTTTGAAAAGTGTGCTAACAGAAACCGATGGAGTAGCTAAGCTACCAGGTAGAAAAGAATGCAGCCTTAATGACACAATATAAAAAGCTAAAACCACTAAAGTAACTACTGTTGGATGAAAATAGGCAAAAGCTGAGGATATTGCACTTACTGAGTAGATCACAGCAATAAGACCTACATCCAGTCGCAGCTTCCATCGTGAAAAATCTCTCTCAACCGCTAGAGCGATGAAGAAACACTGAATAGTTGCAAAGACTATCTGGATTGTTGTGTTGAGGAGCTTAGAGGGGTATGCCTCCAACATAGGCCCCTGAGAAGCAGCAGTATTTAGGTAAAAGCAAATATCATGGACAGGCCTTGAGTAGTATTTTAAGTATTCATACCTGAAGCACTGTCCAAAGTGCCCAAGATGTTGTGGATAAAATCGTCAGAAAAATTCCTAATATCCATGTCTTTGTAGGATGGGAAGTAACCCCAGAATAGACAGTACTCGTGCGATGAAAAAGACGGTGATGGTTGAAAGATTTTAAATCAGGTCCTTGGTAGAACGCAAGTACGATAACACCAACAATGCAGAACACTACACCAGAAACTTTTGCAATTCCATGGATCCTCTTCAAGTTCAGGGACTCCATCCTACCAGATATACAAGGAGAAATACCAATTTTCAATCTTGCCAACCTACTCAGGTTGGGAAAGGACAGCATAATGTAACCACAATCATTTATGTAGTTATAGGTTCAGAAATTTTTGGCTCTAGATATGATAATATTGAGGCTCCTACAGCATTTTTTTGGTGATTACAATAATATGTATAAGAGTAAATTTCATAAAACTACACATACTTTGATCAAACTACCGCAAAACTATAAACGTGTATCACAAAACTACAGATTTAGCACCAAATTTTTTTGCAAAACTACATATTTAAGACATTATATCACAAAATTACAACTTTTGTAACTTAAGAAAAAACAATAGTGCTATGGATCTAAACTCTAAAATCTACAGTTCTTTGATAACTTCACCACTAAATCTGTAGTTTTGTGATAAGATGCCTTAACTATGTAGTTTTACAATAAATTTGATGCTAAATCTGTAGTTTTGTGATACACATCCTTAAATTTGTAGTTTTGCGATAGTTTGGTCAAATTACGTGTAATTTTGTGAAATTTACTCTATGTATAAAGTTGTCAAATGTATACATTAGCTATATTTTATCCCCTGCAGATAACATGTCATGTTTAATTTTGAGACATATTTTGTTTGTTGAAGGATGAAAATCCTAAACAAGTACGTGCGGCAGGCAATTAAAATGAACCCCTTCAGAATCGTAGCTTATGGTAACATGAAACTTGAATCAGTTGCAGATTGACATGATCTACATGTTAACAGCTTTAGGACTCGTTTTGTCATGCTTTTCATGATTTGAGAGGGGTCAAACTTCAGTCCTCAAACTACAATAATATCTTTTTTTAATAATGGAAGCTTTACTGATCTTAGCCAATTACATCAAGGTGATACAAAGACATTATAGAAGAGGAATGTAATGGTAACAACGAACAAGCTTAGGTGACTGTTGTTTAGAAGAATCAGCTTTACCCTTCGTCTGGTTCAATCCAAGAGTTAGCATTGTAGCAAAACAAGAACATATGAATATACTAAAGCTATAGTTTCATTAAAGCATGGCAGTGGTGTAAAACTGGAAAACCTACTTCAACAGAAGAGCCAAAATGAAGGCCACCACCGGTAGAAGGTTAAATATCGCAGATGATGATGTTGCTGAGGCATAGCTGAGACCAAGGCTATATATGTTTATCGCCCCAGAAATCCTAGAACAAAGTGAAATACATCTAAAATGGTTAGTGGCCGTGCAGCAAGCAGAATGATGAAATTGACAGACATAATTAACTGAAAATTATTGACATTACAAACAGAACAGATCAATCAGGAAACAGTCCTTTCAGCAACTTCTACATAGATATATCACTAATCCTATATGAACTTCTTTATATCTGGAGCATCTTAACACTGCATTGTCGTCAACAATGCTAATAAAATATAATACAAAGTGTAAACTAGAGAAGAGAGACAGACCATGCATGTGTATGGGACTATGACCAAGAAAAGATAAAAAAAATATAAACTGCACTTTAACGGAAAAAAAGAAGTATCAGATAACTGAACAGGAAAACTAACAAGGAACTTTGCGCAGAAGTGCAATGGTATGCAAGGCGGAAATCATGCAAAGTAACTTCATATGGAATGTTTGGATGTGCAAGAACTTCCAAGATGAAATTCTGAAACCTATCCAGCTTGATATGAAGTGTCTGAAAACTAGTTGCAACCAACGTTTCTGGTTGATAATCGTGTGGTTCAGGTCAAATAATAAACCAAGAAAAGAATATATATCACAGTTTGACTTACCCATATAATGCATGAACAAATAGTTTCAGAGACACTTTGAATGACAGTGGTGGAGCAGTTTTCCTGTAAAAGAAATGAAAAACATTAAATGCGTCTCCCATAATAACAACTCAGCAAACAAGTACAACTCTCATACCTTTCTAGCACAAATGCGACAGGAACTAGGAACAGAATTGCAATCACATGCCTGTAGAAAACAAAAACAGATATGCTCATGCCTTCATTGAAGGCATTTTTTGTTACAATCTGCATGCCTCCATATAGGGACCTTATGAGGAATGCAACCACAAAAGCTGCTGTAGTGCCCATTGGTATGGTCTATTGGAACTTTTAGATATGTTTGTTTAAATAGGAGGGATGATTATGTTGGAGTCAGCTAGTCTGGATTTACATCAGCATACTTCACTATCGAATTGGGATTAGTTTGCTTAGGAAGTGCTCCCTCCATCTCAAAATATAGCAACCTAGTACTAGATTAGACACTATCTAGTACTACGAATCTGGACGGTGACCCACTTAATTAGAACCTGCATATTTGACCATGTACAGAGAATTCACAATGGAAACTTTGAGCATCAACTTCTAAAAAGTGAGTTTGAATTTGGAGCATCCATAAACAGTCACTCCTGAAAGTAAAAATGTAGAAGGCTAAGTCATACTAGATAAACCGTTCACGGTAAACAAAATGGTAGTCTAAACACAAGTGAGCAAGAAGAGAACACATTTTACGTCACACACCATGATGAGCAAAGAGAACAAAAAATAATGAAAAATATGGGATTACAGTTATGGCCTAGTAATTGTGATTTAATCAGGAATGCTGTTTAATTTCCATTTCAACATGTTTTTTGAGAAAATAAAATATCAAAAAGATCCAGCTGTGCTGATTCACATGATGTTATTTTCATGCAACAGTGGAGAATCTGTCATGAACAGGGAGCCCAAGGAAAGGACGAGTATCGACCTATCCAAACCATGATGAAGCAGATACAAAATGTCAAATGGTGCTTCAAATCTCCCTGAAGAAGCTGAAATGTCTATAGGTCTCAATTCTTTCTGTTCCCTGTATGTTGTTCTGTTAGTTCACTACCTGTTGAGTGTTGACCCAGGAGCATGGCCTGTACCTTTTCTCTGTGCCTGTAGGAACCTTGATAGTAAGCTGGTCATCCCCAGCTGCGGATTTGATATCTGGCTTTGTGATTGTGTCTGTATCTTAACTAAAATTTTCTTACAAACTCCTTACTAACAAAAATCTTTACCATTTGATTGAGTCCACTAGAAGTTATAAAAAGTCAAGATTCTATCACAATGTGACACAACATTGTTTGTGCAAAGTTAGTGCAAACAATTTAGTAGGTATATCTTTTTCCCAAAAGAAAGTACCTTTCGTTCCGTTTCAAAAGAAAAGTAACTTTGGTCTACAAGAATTTTAATTGTTTTGCATAAAACATTTGTGTTCCAGTAAGTACTAACATTATATGGCAGTTACCTTCTGTAGGAGAGGGAAGAAAAGAAATGAAGATTTTACAGATTTGTTTGACGTACTAGGTTGTTCCTGGTGCAATCGAGTGGTCATTGTGTAATGCCTACACAACAGGACATGTCTTTATGAAAGAAATACCGGATGCTGTTTGTGCTTCATGGATCAGCAACATAGAAAGAATGGATGAGAAAACGTTGTGCAGCTCAGAAAGAACGGATGGAAAACACCTGGCTTTTCTGGTATGACCTATCCATAGTACTGCTCAGAAAGAATGGATGAGAAGTAGGTATAGTGCTCTACACATCACCTGGCACTTCATCTTGGGCTGCCTCGATTCCATCCAACACCACCATTCATTCATTCATTCATTCATCCTTGTTAGATTGGTAGTGTATAGTGTTGCAAACTGCTTTTCTGTACCCTCAAATTTCCCGTTTTAGTACGAAGATTCGCAAGGCTTTTCCGTATTCCCTAAAAGAAAACGATGAAGAACATCTGTGATGTAATCAGTTGTAATATTCCAATCCTCTTTTTCGTTAATAATTAATAATGGAGAATCATCGAAGTTTGAAGAGCAAATAGGGGAAAGATCTTACAAAATCTCCAATGATCTCCTGAGAACTGGCTCGAACAGTTGAATATAATTTAGGGATAAAAAGATTATTCGCCACTCGTTATGGTAGTGTTCAATTAATTATTTGTGTTATTACCATGTCGTACACATTGGATAGAGGCGAATCCTCAAGACAAGAGAGAGAGAAGAAAATAAAATAAATTGCAGTGGAGACCCTCTTACCTCACCTCACATTTGTAATCATGATGATGGTGATCGCCGTAGGAGGAGAAGCGGCGTCGCCGTCGTCGTTCAGCTTCGGCTCCAGCTCCGGCCAGCAACCGCATGGACAACTTGGTGCTAAGCCGTTGGTAGAGCTGACAGGAAGAGCAGCAGTTTTCGGTGGAAGATGCAGATGAATTCGCCGCCAAGACAACCACCGGTACCCTTCTCACACAACAGCACCGCCACCGGTGCCTCTGCGGCGCCGGCGCAGCAATGGGAGTCCAGGTGGGTGCTCCGGCGAGGCGTCGGGGGCGGTGGCCAACCGGGGTGCAAACCAGTTGCTGCAGTAGGGGCATTTCTGGCATCACAGAGAACATCCCATACGTTGCAACTGCAAATGGCCAAATGCCATCAAACTCGTATTGAAATAAAATGCAGATTACTTCAGCATGTCAGTACTGATTTAAGTCCAGGTCCATCTATCCTCAGTGCCTAGCTTGGTTGTCAGCCACAATTTCACAACTTGCAAGCACGACACTCACCCAAAATCCACCACAGCAACTCTCATATGAGCTGAAGAGAGAAAAATGCATGTACATGCAGTAGAACTGCTGAAGTGTCTCTTAAGAAAGTTTGTTGCAAACAGTTTCAGTTCTCTCTCTCTCTCTCTCTCTCTCTCTCTCTCTCTCTCTCTCTCTCTCTATATATATATATATATATATATATATATATATATATATATATATATATATATATAATATTTAGAAGAGCATGTTGCACACAGTTTCAATCAGCTTGTTGCGTCGATCTTGTCTTTCACATCTTGCGATGCTGGAACCGGAGCTGCAGTTTGTTGTTCCTCCAAATCCGAGTGTGCCGTTTCTTCTCCGTCACCTCCTTGACTGCTGATAGCTAACTGTTCTATTCTCTTCCCCCAGAGAACGGTATAAAGGCCAACAACCATCAGAGCTCCACTTATTATGCTGTTCACCAGACAAGAAAAAAAAACTTGCTGTTATTATTTTGTTTAAAAAGGCAAAGCTTATTTAGCAATTGAAATGGCACCTTCCCAGGGTGACTGCTTCTCCAATGAGTAATGAAAGAATGATAGTGATGACCAGAGTTAGGGGTACGGTCATGCACAAAAATACTGGACCTCTCTTGTCAATTACCCAAATTTGCATGTAAAATGAAATTGCGGAAACAACAATGCCCTGCAATTATTTTCAGTAAATTCAGATATCACCTTTTTTTTCTTTCTGACTAAAAGATTTGCTATTGTTGAATGTTGAGAGAGATCCATTTTAATAATAGCAATAAATGAAGAGCTTCTGTTGTATTCTCCGTGGATCTTAAAACTCAAATATGCAGTTTAGAAAACTGACAGCATCATTTCAACCATTTTTTGCAAGTGACCAGTACCATACTAACAAACAACAATATGACAATTTTTCTTAAGTTATCAACAATTGTTATATGGCTGTGGTTAGTTGCCTGCATGAGATTGGGCCAAACTAAAGCCGAGCTTGAACACTGGGATGCAAACGGTGAGTGTTTGGTTGTCATTGGATGGTTCTAGAGTAATATTCACTGCATGGTGGTGTTCGATTGCATATTTAGATGCATCAAAAGATGATTGAAAAAAGTGTTAGCATGACTACAGTGCGCAATTAGGCATTATTTTACCTTATTACACTAGTAACAATTAGTATAAGCTAATCACTCAGTAAATATGTCATTAGCAATGCCTGGTTCCACATCTGTGAAAGATTCGGGTGGCCCAGGAGGTGGTCTTTTGAGCAAGGCTGACCAGGCAATGCATCCCATGGGCTTGGCCTGACAACCATCAGGCAACTAGGCAAGTATGCAACCAAGCGTGCCCTACATTTGACTAGAAGAATTTCCAACATATCTGGGCTAATAAAGAACTGCAAAACAGGACTATGCAGGTACACCCTAAGGAAAATCGGGTTTTCACTTTCTGCAATCTAATATCAAATGGTTCAAGAGAAGAAGACAGAAAAATGTTTGACAGTCACCCTGCTTCAGTATAACCAAATATTCACCAAGATATTGAAAGGGATTTTTTTACTTACACAATAGATGATGGCAACAAGACCTACATCGAAGCCTAGCTTCCATCTTGAAAAATCTCTCTCAAGCACTAGAGCCATAAAAAAAGATTGAACAGTTGCGAAGACTATCTGGAGAGTTGTGTTGAGTAGCTTAGATGGGTATTCCTCTAGCAAAGGGCCCTGGGAAGTACCATGTAGGCTATAGTTTAGTATGAACAAATTAGCACTTGCACATGTACACAGCTCAATGGACTTTGCAAGTGTTTACCTGAAGTACTGCCCAAAGAGCCCACATTAAAGTTGCAAAAGACTGCAAGAAAATTCCCAGTATCCAGTTCCTTGGGGAATGAGTGCCAACACTATTTGTGTGAGGAAAAAGGCGGTGGTTGATGAAAGATTTCAGATCAGGTCCTTGGTATAATGCTAGTACAGTAACTCCAACAGCACAAAACACTATGCCAGAAACTTTCATGACTCCATGGCACATCTTTAATTTAAAGGACTCCATCCTACCACATGCAGAACAAATCATTGTAACTCCACAAAGTTTGATCATATAATTCTTTTATATAATACGCTATCTTACGTCACAGTTGATTAAGTACCAACCCTTAGCAAACCAAGTAAACAAGAGAATCCTCTAAAATAAAACTAAACAAGAGACAGAGAAATAATTACTTAAACCAAGATTTTCTAGGATGAGATGCAATTATCAAACAAAAGCACTTACCCCAGAAGAACGGCCAAAAAGAAAGTTAATACTGGCATGAGATTTTGTACTGCAGAAGCAGATGTTGCTGAAGCATAATTGAGACCAATGCATGATATGTTCATCGAAGCAGACATCCTTGGCAGGTTTCAACACAAGTAATATTAGCACAAAATTGCACAAGAATCAATTTATAAAAGTATTAGCTTCGGATAAAAGTTCCAAAAAAATGAATCGTTAAAGTTAAGATACGGTAGATTTTTACAATTGAAGACCATCCAGCATGGAATTCATAATTCCAAGGAAGGGAATGTGTGAAAAGTAAAGGTGCAGCTCTCTCTCTCTCTCTTTCTGAGGCAGACCTCCAGCCCTTTTTGCTCAAAAGAAAAAAAGGAAAGACACTTTGCAGAAGTGCTGAAACCACACACACATAAGAGTGTTAAGCATGGAATTTTTCTCAAGAATGGTGGACACTAATGCAATACATAGATCCAGAAAAGTCCCAACCGTAGGTAGAAAAATTACTAAGGATCAGTTATAACCAAAATGCGTGACACCAGTTGTACACAACAACTAGTTTATATAACTATTAGTTTTCCCTAATATTTTTAGAGAAATAAATAGGCTAACCTAATGAATAGTTTATCTTTCCTACCCAGGCCAATCATTATCATGCTTAGTTATAGTACTGGAAAATCTAGATTTAATATGGCATCAATTGAATCAATTCTGTCTCTGGCTAAGATTAGATCATAGTGATGAAGAAATTGTGTATACTTTGCTCAAAGTTTAACAAAAACGAGGGAAGCATAGAAAAGGGGGAAAAAGGAACTGTCTATTGCGTGCTCAATCAGTTGCGCGTTAGCACATCTATTTCTTGCTCGACAAAATAAATTATACAGTATAGTACCAACAATTCCAAGTCCGATATTCCCACATTAAGAATTCCAACAAAATATGAAATGAAATCTATTCTGCAGCATTGCAAAAGAATGCTTCATCTAGCAAGTTATCTGATAGAGGAGAAGAGAAGACTAGGAAACAATTTATCCCACTAAAGTTCCATTTGGCGTTGCAGTGGACTATGGTAATCTTGTTTGGTAACTGCTTTTAGACATTTCGGCGTTTAGCAAACTGCTTTTCTTTTAATCTATGTTGTGAACGCTAATACTACTGCATTCCAGAAATATGGAACAATTGGAGGAGACGTGAAAATTGACTTAAACATATTTTGTCTAACACTAACCTTAATTTGATCTATAAAACAAACTATAAAAATTATAATTTCACACGACAAGTTAAAAATAAGCACAACGCAGCACATCAAGTGTATGTATTGCTGATTCTCTCTTCTCCCACATCATACCAAATATGTTTAGCCTTTGAATTCTTGACCTAAGATGCAGGTAGGATGATATTCTTTTCTTTAGTGAAGCCACATCATTTGACTATTTCTATCCTCTGGATGGTTATTCTAAGGTGCAGGTTGTACAAAAACACAAAGCCAACACACCTAGCCATAGAGCAATCGGGCCTCATGTTTAGCATTTTGCCATGCAAATTTCCTATAGCAACATGAGGATTTTCAATCAACTATAGAAGAACGATTATACCTTGACTTACCCATATAGTGCATGCACAAATAGCTTCAGAGAGACTTTGAATGACAGTGGTGGGGCAGTTTTCCTGCAAAAATAAACATCAATTGCTCAATACATGCTTCCAAGATGATAGCGAGGGAAAAATGCAACCAAATATGCATACCTTTCCACTGCCAGAGCCACAGGCAGTAAGACTACTATAGCTACTATATGTCTGTAGAAAACAAGAACAGACGTACTTGTTCCTTGGCTAAAAGCAACCTTGGTCAGTATCTGCATCACTCCATAAATACATCTTATGAGAAATGCAACAACATGAGGTGCAGCGTTGCCCATTATCTTTGTATGTTAGAATGTCAAAGGTGATTGCTTAAATACTACCATCAGTGCAACAGGATATTCTACAAATCATATCTTTGTAGAGCTTTTTTTTTAAGTCATATCTTTATAGAGTTAATTTATACAATTCTTCTAGATGCCCACTTAAAACAAATCCATATTATACTTCTATAGAGGACACACAAGCCACTCACTGACACTAATCATGGTTAAAAAAAAACAAACTTAAAAAAAAACAGCTAAAGGTGTTTAGACCTAACCATTTGGTTGTAAATATCAACATATTCTTTGCAAAAGTAGAAGTTACACAGCTTGAAACACTTTTTTGCGACAAACTAGCTATCTCAGCACAATGTGCCT
The DNA here is from genome assembly GCA_003991445.1 of Oryza meyeriana var. granulata. Taxonomy (NCBI): domain Eukaryota; kingdom Viridiplantae; phylum Streptophyta; class Magnoliopsida; order Poales; family Poaceae; genus Oryza; species Oryza meyeriana. The sequence continues at coordinate 106,162 of RYFJ01002043.1, read as the reverse complement.
TAATATTCAATTGATTGCATGAGGCATCTTCTTTTCAAAAAGCATCCCTAAAGATTTCGAGCATCCATTAACCAACACTTAAATATTGCTCAATGCAAAAGCCATGTGCACTAGCAAATTAAAAGCGGTCGAACAAATTCCACGCAGAAGTAACAATTATGTTATATTCTCATACATACTACCTCTGTTTTTAATATATGACGCAGTTGAGTTACATAATTCGTTTGACTCTTCGTCTTTTCTAGAAATATTTGTGCAAATAGACAAACATACAAGGCATGCTTAAAGTATTTTTGATGGCAGATCTAGTGGTACTTTCTTCACTTTACTTAACTAAGTAATTGAATAAATATTGTTAGTCCAAGTTTGAGGAAAAAGTCGACTGCGTCATATATTAAAAAATGGAGGTTGTACTTGACAATATAAAATGATTAAACTTCAACTTTTGTTTGCCACTAAAGATACGGTATCATAGATAAAAGTAACTTTGCTCTGCTTATATTAGCAATTTCTAACTGCTTATTATATCATAGTGTTTACTTAAAGGACAGAGCAACCAGGTCCGTGCAGGTATCAACTAGCCTCACAGTGTTTCCTGGAGATTCATAAAGGTTTCAGTGGGTTTTATCCAATTTTGCAGGTTTCCGAGAGTATCAATGACAGCGCACAGTTTCGGAAGGTTCTAAAGCAAGTTTTAAAGTTCCGAATTTGAAAAGTGCGAGTATCAACGAGTTTCAAAACTAAAACTTCAAGTTTGAATGAAGTTTCAAAAACTGAATCATCAGGTTCCAAACCTGAAACTTAATGGCTTCAAAAAGATGATCTCAAGCATCAACTAAAATTTGTTCTCATTAAGTAATGCTTGAGATCTAGGCTTGAAATTTGAGTTTAGAAATGAGCTTCAAGAAAGTTTCACAAAAGTTTCATGGAAAAGTTCAAGTGGAGATGGTGTGCAAGCTCAGGCATGGCCACTGTATCAGCAAGCCATCTGCAAGTCTTCATGCTCAAGCAAGCCCTTGTGCCACTGACCCGCAGCCAACATCAGCTTTCGCCTGTTCGCTGTAAGCCTGACAGCCCTGACAGTGATACTGCAGCCTCTCATGACACGCTAAATATCCTTCCAGTCACTTGCAGCCACCCAATGAGTGCCTCTGGGCACTGTAGTCATCTCTCATGGTGACAACACAGAGATGGGGAAGAAGGTGTGCGCTGTTTAGATGAAGCAAGTGAACGGGTAACCCGTAAAGCTCTTTCTAGGAGAACTGTGGTCATGGGACTGTTTGAATAGGATGACGAAAATACATCTAGTTGAAAAAGGAATCAACAAGATCCTGTTTTTGAAAGTTCCTGTTAGGTAAGCCTAAAATGTATTTACTTCTATCAGGAAAAAATGATTTCATAACTCCCAACTTTCAACCATAAGGTGAGTACTGCTTACTTAGTGATTTCAGAGTATCTATTCCTTTCTAAAAGGATGGTTTATCCCTTTGGAACACATACTTCAGTAGTGAGTAAAATAATATAGCTTTGCGCAGGGTGGAAGGGTCAGTAGTGAAACATTATTCAATACACTAAATGTGGGAAAAGGAACTAATGGATAATGAGCAAAGTGAGTCTATGAGGAATGATTACAGGATAATCTGTCTTTCCCCATCTAAAAGGACAAGAACTCCACAACAGCAAGTAAATCTTCCATAATGTTTAAAAAAATGAACCACATTTCATGAAGCAATGTGGTTAGTGGTACAGCAGTGCAATCCGATACAATTCAGCACAAAATATTACAATAAAAAAGATTCAAAAAATTGTTTCTAGGAATAATTCAGTGCATCTGCAATTAACTAAACAAAAAGAATGATGTGCTAATGCCTAACACACACACACACGGTCACAAAAAAAAGTACACCTATAAACCTGATTGTCTATTACTAGTTACTAGATAAATACCCACGTAAAACGGGTATGGCATATGCCTGCACATCTTATACATACATGCTCAAAATCAGATTAGCATTTTTTTGCGGAGAAAAATTAGATTAGCAATTACCTTATTATTGATATCAGAAGTTGTTTAGCAAACAGGCTTAGTGCAGAACAAAACACATCTGTTTCTTGTTAAAATAATTAAACTTAAGTGTTCTACTTGGTGCCTGCCTAGGCACTAGGTTACCACCATTCTGCCTTTGCAGCAGTTAGGCGCTAAACATCACCCTGCCACCATGCCACTGCATAGCACCAAGAGAAATGCTGAAACTTATACAGCAAATTTGCCATGCAAGATCCGCAACACTGCGTGTGAGTATGACATCACCTTAATACATGTTTGGACCTGGGACGATTAGACAATGTGGAAAGGACACTGAACTCCGCTTGTCACTCTGATAACCTTGGAATATACAAGAGGTTCCAATGAATTATAGCCCCCATCTTCATTGTTAACTACATTTTTTTCCAATCCCTACTATAAATTTTAACGCAATCTCAACTTCTAATAACAGCTGGAAACTTTAATGCTCTACTCTAATTATGGTGCGAAGGGAGAGAAGGAAGTGGAGGTACTATCTAATTCTAACTACATTTCTTATATTTTTCTTTTCCTTTTTGAGAAAGAGCTATTTCTTCCTTAAAAAATCAGAGAATAATTAAAGGTTATGGGTCACATTAGGGTTTACTAACAGAATTCTGCAAAACTCAAGCACGATTTAAATTTGTATAAGGAAATTTCTTATTTTCAGTTATCAATTGGAACTAATCTATGCATGGGCCTCATATGATACGTACAAAATGGAAACTGATAAGTTACAGGTGAGGCACAGGGACTTGCTAATTCAGCTATAGTCCTTTACAGTTTTAAGACACTCAACAAAGGTTAGTGTTGTTAATCAAAGAAAGATAAAACTATATTTTACTTATAGACTTGCCAGCATAACTGCATATCCAGATGACATGTTTGCACATATATTCTAAAGCATAGCTCTAACATATCTTCAAAGAATGCAATTCAAGCACATGAAAACAACTCAATATAGTGCGATCAAATTTATGTTATACTATTTGTGCGATTGATTGGACCTTTTTTAACTCAAGATTGTGCAATTGGGTTCATTTCTTTAAATTAATGAATTGATAATGTACACAAAAATTTAAGCACCTATGTGAAAAGTGCGACAAAAAAATATGACTAACAGTAAACAACTACTCAGTCCCAAAATATAGCAACTTTTAACCCTTGGCACAACTATTAAGGATAGGGGTAAAAAGACTTGTTTGCCTCCTCGGGGTGGGTGGGGTGTGGGGCCGGGCTGGTTGGGGTGATAATGAAGCCCAGGGGTAATATGGGTAGTTCAGTGATTTTACAGGCCCTAGGTTGTTACATTTGGGACAAAATTTGAACTCTAGAAGTTATATTTTGGGACTGAGGGAGTACCAAACATGCTAATAGTGTAATACATTACATGATTTTTTAACTAAAATAGCACAGTACAGGTTTTCGATGTGGGGGCATAAAACCATTGCTATTTGAGCAGTCTTCCTCCAAAATGATATTAAGGAGATCTATTTGAAACCCACCAAGACAAGAATTCCTTGTTCATCTTTCACCATGGTGATGAGACTGAGACTGTTAGAAATATTGCCTCAAATCAAACTCTTCTATTGAAGATACTACATGTCTTTCAAAATATTAACTCAGTTCCTCTGCACAACAATAAATCAGAAAACTAAAGGATCCAAAAATATACTCACAGCAAAAAAAAAAAAACATTGTAAGTAATACCTCAGATCAAGATATTATGTCCTATTGTGGATAAGAAAAAAAAAACAACAGGTGTGGGACTGAATGATGGAATAATAGAAGAAAAAATACCAGGCATCAGCCTCAGCAGATGATGGGCCAGAGGAAAAATCTCCTGTGTAGGCATCAGAAAAAATACCTCAATAAGACCGTAACCAGGCGGCAGACAAAAATAATTGCAACCTCAACAGAGCAATGATGGGGCGCTTTAGGCGTTTTCTGGATGATGCTAGTTTGAAGGAAATTCCTCTCCATGGTCGAAAGTTTACATGGTCTAATGAGCGAGCAGTGCCAACTCTGGTCAGACTTGATAGAGTCTTTTGTTGCTCTGATTGGGAGGAGATTTTTCCTGACTCACTTCTGCAAAGCTCAGCCTCTATTGTCTCTGATCATTGCCCCTGCATCCTGGGTCTTATGATTAATGTGCGTCCTAAAAGGCGGTTTCATTTTGAAAGTTTCTGGCCTAAGGTGCAGGGTTTCCATGAAGCGGTGCAGCAAAATTGGGTGGCTCCCGAGGCGTCCTATTGCCCGGTCGAGTCGCTCTTTCTTAAGCTTCAAAAGGTTAAGTAGAGGGTTGCAGGGGTGGAGTCAAAGGAAGGTTGGCGACATTAAGGTGCAGCTCGCCATGGCTAAAGAGATACTTCATCAGATAGAGATTGCTAGAGACCTACGGGCTCTCTCTAGTGGCGAGAACTGGTTGAGGATGAAGCTCAAACTTCACTGTCTTGGTTTGGTGTCCTTGGAGCAAACCATTGCGCGACTGCGGTCCCGTGTTGCTTATCTCAGAGATGGCGATGCTAACACTGCCTACTTCCATCAACAGTCTCGCTATTGCAAGAAGAAGATTTTATTGCTAAGTTGGTGGTGGGGGATCAAGTGGTTACTAGTCAAGCTGATAAGCAAGAGGCAGTCTTTGATTTCTATAAGAACATTTTAGGCTCTGCTCATGACAGGACGTTCTCTTTGGATCTTCCAAATTTTCATGACTTGCACTTTGATTTAGCCACTTTGGATGATCCTTTTACTGAAGACGAAGTTTGGGTGACTATCAAGGAGATGCCGTCAGACAAAGCACCAGGACCGGACGGGTTTACAGGTCCTTTCTATAAGTCCTGTTGGGGGATCATTAAGGAGGATGTGCTTCTAGCCCTGGCAGCAATTCAACAAGGGCATGTCGGCGAAGTTTAAGTTGCTTAATACAGCCTTTATTAACCTCTTGCCAAAGAAGGTGGATGCCGCTCAGGTGAAGGACTTTCACCCCATAAGTCTGATCCATAGTTTCACTAAGATGGTAGCCAAGCTAATGGCAAACCAGCTAGCCCCGTTGCTCCCAAATATGGTCTCCATCAACCAAAGTGCTTCCATCAAAGGGAGGAGCATTCATGATAATTTTTTCCTAGTCCAACAGATGGCTAAGTACCTTAATAAGAAGAAAGAGTCCCATATTCTTCTAAAGCTAGACATATCTAAAGCCTTTGGTTCAGTGTCTTGGGCCTTCCTTCTAGATGTCTTGCAACACTTGGGTTTTGGTCGCCAGTGGTGTAATCTTCTGTGTTTGATTCTCTCCACCGCCTCCACTCGAGTTCTGTTAACGGCAAACCAGGAGAGGTTATTTATCATTGTCGTGGTCTCTGGCAGGGAAACCCCTTATCCCCCATGTTATTCATCTTGGTCATGGATGTGCTGAACTCGTTGGTTAATCGTGCTTCTTTGGAAGGGTGGCTGCAGCCCCTTGTTGTCCAACGGGCACAACATCGGTGTTCCTTCTATGCAGATGATGCAGTTATGTTTCTAAGGCCAACGGTGAGCGACATCTCTATTATCAAGGAATTGCTAGATGTCTTTGGTCATGCTTCTGGGCTAGTGACTAATCTGCAAAAGAGCTCAGTTACCCCTATTCAATGCAAAGAAGATGATTTGGAGGTTATTACCAATATGCTCTCCATGTGAAGTGAAGGATTTTCCTTGCACTTACTTGGGCCTTCTGCTCAATATTAAAAAGCCCAGTAAAGCGGAGCTCCAATCCCTGGTGGACAAGGTAGCTGATAATCTTCCTACTTGGAAAGCATCTCATATGAAGAGGGCCGGGAGACTCACCACGGTGAGAGTGGTTCTATCGGCCATCCCGATTTACTTGATGATCGCAATGGATATACCTAAGTGGGTAATCAAGGCTATTGATAAAAGGCGAAGAGGTTTTCTGTGGACAGGGCATGAGAAGGCTAATGGTGGCAATTGTTTGGTTGCATGGGAGCGGGTCTGCCGACCCCCCATGTACGGTGGATTGGGAATTCACAACTTGGAGTATATGAGTTGGGCCCTGCGTGTTCGTTGGCTTTGGTTGCAAAAGACAGACGGCGCTCGTGCTTGGCAAGGGTTGGGGCTGCAAGTTCCACGCAATGCCCATGCCCATGCCCTCTTTAATATGGCCGTAGAAGCTATGGTTGGAAATGGGCAATCTATCTTATTTTGGTCTGATAGATGGTTGCAAGGTAGGAATGTGGAGGAGGTGGCTCCTAATCTCATCAAGTTGATACATAAAAAGGTTGTCAAAAATCGTAATGTGGCACAGGCTTTGGAGAATTATAGATGGGCTACAGATATCAAAGGAGTCCTTTCCGTCCAAGTTATTGTGGAATATTTGCAGTTGTGGGACTTGGGGGCTGAGGTAGAGCTGTGGGATGGCATCCTTGACCATTTCCGGTGGAAACTCGATAAGACGGGCGTTTATACATGCAAATTAGCTTATGAATGCTTCTTTATGGGCACAGTCAGATTTGCCCCTTGGAGAGGAATCTGGAAGAACTGGGCGCCTTTGAAGTGCAAGTTTTTCCTATGGCTTGTGAGGGCTGTTTATGGACAGCGGATCGTCTGGCTAAGAGAGGGCTGCCGCACCCCGCTGCTTGTCCGCTCTGTGATCAAGCGGAGGAAACTATCCATCACTTGCTGGTTGAATGTGTCTTCTCTCGGCAACTATGGTTTTTACTCTTACAAAGGCTAGGGATGGGTGGCGTAGCTCCAGGGCAAGCTTCAACCAATTTCTCGAAATGGTGGTCAAGGGCGATAAGAGGCAGGGACAAGGACAGTAAGAAGGGGCTGAATTCTCTCATAGTCTTGGTGGTTTGGGAGATTTGGAGGTATAGAAATGATTGTGTTTTTAATGGTGTCAATCCCTGTGTGACCACTGTCCTCCAAGCAGTGGCTGATGAGTGTATCCTTTGGTCCATGGCGGGAGCTACTAGGCTTAAGGAGTTCCTTGATAGGTCGCTAGCTCTGCCAAGATGAGGTCTTTTTTTCAGTTTTTTGGGTTTGTAAAGGCCTAGGCCTGCGGGGTCTTGGCGAGGGTGGGCTTTGCCCCCCTTCCAGTTCCCCGCTTTCTCTTCTTAATGAAATGATACACAATTCTCTTGCGTATTCAAAAAAAAAAAGACCGTAACCTTATAGTAAAAAATTTAGCTAGAATTTTGAAGCATTCTAGTTCCCACATTTTTTTTTTAATGTTTGTCCATCATGCATGAAAAATTTCCATTCACGAAAATGTGATCAAAAGGCATGGTCTGAATTGGCATAAGGATGACAAAGCAATTGTACCTCAGAAGCAAGTATGTATCCATGGGGCACTCTGTCATGCAGGAAAATTGCTGGTAGCCATTCCTTGATTCAAGCCTCAAATAGCAACTGACTGGCTTGAAATTAGCTAAAAGATGACACAGCAGTTGGCACGTAGAAGCAAGTATGTATTTATGCGGGAGTTTTAGTAAATGGTGGTCATGTAGACAAAAGGACAGACTTGGAGATTGCATAGTGGTGAATGTTACATAGAATAACATGCTAACCATTTCAATAACCAGAGAAGCACACTAACTCTCAAAAAAGCATTGCTGGTAATAGCTACAAAATGATGAGAATGTGCACATACTGCTTTTGGCAGTGCTCAAAATGGTCGCGCAGATTTCTTCTTTCCAAAGATCACCTCCCAAATAACCAGCGAGAATGGACCTTTCTTGTCCAAGTGCCCCCTGATGGACCTCTCATCAATGGCAAAGTTCCTGTCCTGGAAACTCCTCACAAGCTTCTCAGCCTCCTCCACCCCCTTAGCCTTGCATACCGCATCAACCAAGCCTACAAAGGTCATGGCATTTGGTGAATGCCCAGCCTCAAACATCTCCACGCAGAACTCAACTGCTTCATCCAACCTGCCACCCTTGAACAGCCCCTGTATTAGCAACCAGTAGCTGAAGGCGTTCGGAATAACCCCATTCCCCTGCATCTTCCTGAAGATCCTCACGGCGTCGTCAAGCTTGCCTGCCTTGCAGAAAGCCTCGACAACAGCAGTGTAGATGACGACCTCAGGGATGGAACCCTTCTCTCGCATAAGGCCGAACAGCTTCATGGCCTCCTGCACCAGCCCGTTCTTACATAGGCCGTCCAGCATGGCGACGGCGTTCGGTATCAGCCCCGTCTCCTTCATCTTCCTGAAGATCTCGTCCACGTCCTCCGGCTTCGACGGCTCGTGCTCAGGCGTCGGCTCGCGCTCATGCTGCGGCCGCTCGCCGCTGTTTCCCGCGGCAGAGGTGGCGGCTGCATCGCCCAGCTTAAGCTTCTCCATCAGCGACTCCCCGATGGGTTTCTGACCATTCCCTTCGGGCCGCTCCTGCTGCTGCTGCTGCTGTTTCCCGGCGGCGCGTCGGAGTATATCAGTGGGAAACGCGGCGTGGGGGGAGGAAGAGTCGGGGGCGCCTCCAGCTCTTCTAGGCGGCGGGGGCGGGGGGTTGTTCTCGGGGTCGGCGTTGAAGTTGAGGGTGCGGAGGAAGGCCTCGTCCTCCTCCTCCTGCCGCGCCTCGCGGATCACCCGACGGCGGCGGTCGCCAGTGGAGTAGGGCCTCCTGATCCCAGCCACCCCGCCGAGGTGGAGGAAACGGCGGAGGCCGCCAGATCTCGCCGGAATCTGCAAGCTCATCTCCCTCTGTCTTGTGGCGGCGGAGCAGCAGGGTAGGAGGAGAAACCGGGGCAGCAGAAGAGGAGAAAGCGTAGAGGCGAATGGGGTTTATGCGCGGAGGCTGTCGAGTGGGGGCCACATTCAGAGGAAGAAATTGGAGAGAGCTTTGCTTCGAGGCCGCGAGTGAGTACTAGCCCCACCCACCCACGCGACACGACGGTGCGCCTCGCGGCCTCGCCATGTCCAAGGCCGTGTCGCGCATTCCGCCGAGCACCCTGACGTCGCTCCTCCCGCGCGCCCTCAACCCGCGCGTCGCCGTCGTCGACCTCGTCGCGACCCACCTCACCGCTTCCGACGCCGACGAGGCCAAGCCCATCGAGGTAGAACTCTCCCGCCTGCTCCCCTACCTCGGCCACGACGAGCTCACCGCCGTCGTCCTCCGCGCCGGCCACTCCCACCCGCTCCCTACCCTCCGCTTCCTCCTCGCGCTCCCGCCACCGGTACAGCCCTCGCCTCCCCACCTCTCCTTCCTCGCCAACTCCCTCGCCTCCTCCCGCCACTTCTCCCATGCGCTCGACGCGCTCTCCCACCTCCTCCGGCTCCACCCGAGCCACGACGCCCTCCCCACGCTCCTCCGTTCCAGCGCCACCGCGCCCCACCCCTCCCTCCCGGGCCTCCTCGTCAAGGCCCTCCTCCGCCACGCTCGCCACCGCGATGCGCTCCGCGCAGCCCTCCGCGCGGCGGCTGTCGGCATCCCGCCCGACGCCGCGGCCTTCAACGCCCTCCTCGCCGCGCTCTCCCGCGCGGGGCGGTTCGATGACCTCTGGGCAGCGCACGCCGTCATGACGCGCGCCGGGGTGCGGCCCAACGCGCACACGTTCAACATCCTCGTTGCCGCCTTGTGCCGCGGGGAGGACGCCGAGCGCGCGCAGGGGTTCCTCGAGGAGCTCGAGGAGCAGGGGTTCGAGCCGGACGTTGTCACATACAACACCCTTCTCTCAGGCTACTGCCGCAGAGGAAGGCTCCAGGACGCGCTACACCTGTTCGACGTAATGCCATTTAGACGTGTGCAGCCAGACTTGGTCTCTCATACAGTTGTAATGGATGCACTGTGCAAGGCCGGGAGGGTGAGAGATGCTCGGCGGATGTTTGACAGGATGATCCAGAGTGGATTGAGCCCTGATGCTGTTGCTTATAGTGTTCTTATCACAGGGTACTGTATCGAAGGAAGGTTAAGGGAGGCAAGGTTGCTGCTGATGGAAATGGTCGGGAGTGGGCTCTCATCGGAAGGATTTGCTCTCAAGGTTGTGATCGAAAGTCATGTAAACTTTGGTAAGCTGCTCACCTGCTTGAACATGGTTGCACCTATAAGAAAATATGGTGTTGTCATCCCAGTGCAGAGTTACAGTTGCTTGATTGGTGCATTGTGCGAGGATATGCGCCCTAATGCTGCAAGGGGTTTGTTGCATTGGATGACAGAGGATGGGCACAGCCCTAGCTTGGCAATGTATAATATGATCATAGAGTGCTTCTGCCAATGTGACGTTGTGGAGGAGGCTTTAGATGTCAAGGTTGAAATGATCTCAAGAGAAGTGAGACCAGACTTTAATACTCACCGAGTACTAGTAACCTGCCTTTGCAGGTTGGGAAGGAGCTTAGACGGTGAATCAATTATGAAAGAGATGATTGAATCAGGCCTCCAACCAAATGAAGCTATCTGTGCTGCCTTGGTTTGTGGATTCTGCAAGGAAGGAGCCCTTAATAGGGCTGAGTTAATTCTAAAGGCTTTTGTTCTTGATTTCCATGTCCGTTGCAATGAAAGCTACAATGCTCTGATGAGAGCTTACTGTGAAACCAGGAGCAGCAAGGAGTCATTAGAGTTGCAGAACAGGATGTTGGAGTTGGGTTTTGTCCCAAGCAGTGAGACATGCAGATCCCTTATACTTGGCCTTTCAAAAAGTATTGATCTAGTTTCCACTGATGATGTTTTTCCATGAATGAGTAGCAAGGACAATGGTGGAAATACTTATTGCTGAGTGAATCCATGCAAATTCTAGGCAGCACACTCCCTCATGAGCAAAGGGTAGAGCATATTCATTGGTTCCATAAATTTCAGGTGGCAGTTTATTTGGCAAACACAAGTTTGAGCTTTTATCAAATTTCTGCTGATGGCTTAATTGCCAATAGCGTAAGATATGCTACTTGGTGACCACGTATATTCTTTGTGAATCACAATGGTTTTAGCAAGGCGTAAAGCACCAGAACCAGAATAGAGCTATCCAGCTAATGCTGAGTTAGCCAAAAAAAAATTGTAGACTTTTGGAGCAACTAGGCTAAAAGCCTGCAACAGGTTGTAAAAGTCAGAAGGTTTTCTCTGGTTTGAAAGTAAGTGACCATACAATGAGCTATGGAACAACTATGCATAGTGTGAGCCTCTGATCCATGATATCTTCGTTGCACGGTCGCATGTGCGTACAGGTGCTTGCATGGTATACAGCAGGTACTTGGTTTTGTACATCTACTACATATGCGGTGTGCTACCAAGGGCATCAACCCTTTAGGGTATGAATCTAATATCCTGACCCTGTGAAGTCGCATGTTGTAGTGCGGTGAGAGTAGCACTTAAACTCATATGTACATTAAATTAGGTGCTGAATGCGATGTGGATAACAGCTCTACAGTTCTAATTTCGCAAAATGGCACAATGATGTTTGCTTCAGCTGATGCACAGGGCAAGGTGATGAACCAAAAGCCAAAATCAGCATCTGGTATCCATCATCATATTGCTCCTACCCTCATTCAGCGACTCCAAAACTCAGGTGGGCTCGATTTATATTAATAAAAGTTTCTGTAAGAATGGTTAAATCACTCCTTGCATATACTTTGAGTTTGTTGGGTTTGGGTTTCCTGGAGTTTGCTGCAACTTCACCGGGTGGATTTGACCAAACCTCTACCATATTGTCTTTCTAGGGCCTGGATGAAGCCACGTTAATCTCTCCTAATCTTTATAACTAATCTCTAACTACTTGTCCAAAGAAGATATGGAATGCTTTTGACATAGAACTTTGAACCTAACACAATCTTATTTTTCCTGCAAAACTAAGAAATTTCATACTTCAATCTATTGTATCAATAAACTTACTAGCCTGGTCAACATGGTTGTCCTATGTTTGCATATAAGTGGAAACATTATGTTGATACATCATTGCTTGGAGATGATCTAACAATATGATGGTAGTTGTTGTTTAGGGAAGAAAGAAACATGTATTTCTTACTTTTGTTGGCAAGAACACATGAAAAGAAAGTAATTTTCCTTCAAATCTGCACGATTGAGTGAGTTAATTAGAAGAGGTTGAGACTGCTGCATCTCGTTTCCTGTGTCTTGATGCACGCGCCGACCCAGTGTCATGCATGCGACATGGTTTCCATCTTTTTTCATCTCTCCCTTCTTTAATTCCTATGCCACATCAGATTTTTCTTAGTTGACACCCTAATTAATTCTATAAATACCAGATGACATAGAGGGTAGGGACTGCCCTTACACATGTTATCATCACTTAAGTGGCTTGCAGTTTTTTATATTGTTCTCATGTTCAGTAGCTTTAATCACCTAAGCATCATTGAGGGTTGGGTTTCAACCAATTGGAAGAGAGATATGTAGTACATGAGGTTGCATACTTCATTTTTAGGATGTTTATAATCCTTTTAATTTGTTGCGTACATGTTTCTTCAGTAGCTTTAATCCGTTCAAAGCACAAGATGATTAGTTACTAGCCTATGCTCTCTGTTTAGTGGATGTTAGCAGTTTTTTAACACCCCTGTTCGGCAATCTGCTGATGTAAAATTGCCCTTTGTTCTAATTATTATGTAAAACTATCCTCCAATCTTAATAAAAAGGTGGCCGACCTAGAAAAAAAATTCCCGACTGACCGAATAATGTTTTCGAAAAATGATATCGTTTCGGACATTTTTCATCCATACATACAGCAACAAACGACGTTTGTGTAAGGTGAAACATATGGTTGTCGGTTAAATAGATTATTTGAAATTATTTTCAGAGGATTACACACGTGCACGATTATTATTTCTGACATAACTGGATACATGAATATTTTTCCTATACATTAACGTGGATCACTCGCCCGGTGGTCTCGGCACAGGCTGCCATCCGGCGCACAGCTGCACCACCTCCTTGAGCGCCGGCGACGCGGCCTCCATGGTCCAGCTCTCGTAGTACTCCTCCGGCCTGAACCCCGCCGGGCCCCCGTCCACCAGGCACGGCCGCGCACCGTTGAGGAATGCGTCGCCCTCCGACCTGATCCACCCGGCCTCCGCCTCGTCCCGGTCGGCCGCCTTCTCCGGCACGTACTTGAACACCGTCTTCTTCTCCCCCGCCTCGTAGATGTTGCACTGCGACACGATCTGCGCCTCCACGCCGGCCCCGGCGGCGTAGATGGCCCACCCCCTCGTGTAGTTGTTGTACAGGTGCGCCTTGCCGAAGCGGAGGCGCGGGTGCCGCTGCCGCGTGCCGTCGAAGAAGCAGTGGTGGATGGTGACCCGGATGCAGCGGTCGGCGGTGTGGGTTGGGTCGGCCCCGACCAGCATCGTCTTGTCGTGGCGGGAGAAGCGGCACCTGGAGACGGTGATGTCGGTGCTCCCGCGGGTGATGTCGATGAGGCCGTCGTCGCAGTCAGCGAGGCTGCAGCGGTCGATCCAGATGTTGGTGGAGGCCGGCTTGATCTGGACGGCGTCCACGTCGTGGCCGCGCCCGCCCTCGATCTCGAGGTTGCAGACGATGACGTGGTGGCACTCCTTGAGCTGGAGCCCCTTGCCGACGAGGCGCACCCGCTGCCCTCGCCCGTCGATGGTCTTGTGGGAGGAGACCCGGAGGTTGGTGCGGAGGTGGATGGTGCCGGAGACGTCGAAGACGATCCAGAGCGGGCCGTGGGTGCGGCAGGCCTGGCGGAGGGTGCCGTGGCCGTCGTCCTCCAGGGAGGTGACGCGGTAGAACGGGCCGTGGAGCCCCCCGATGGCGTGGCGGCCGAACCCCTCGGCGGCGCCGGCGAGCGCGCGGAGGGTGCGGTCGGCGTCGGCGTAGGGCATGGCTCCAACCGCGGGGTGAGGTGGGTGCTGGTGGTGCGGCATGCCATCCATCGCGGAGGCGGAGGGGGCGTTGGCTTCCGCAGGAGGAGGAGGAGGGGGGAAGGGAGAGGAGCAGGAGGCGCCCATGCCGCTAGATGGCCGCGCCGCCGTGCCGTGCGGTGCGGTGCGGGCCGCGTCCACCACGCCCCTACCCATCCATGGATCGGATCAGATTAAACCAACGCGGGCACAAAATGTTAAGCTCAAATCTCGATCTCAGATCTGACTAAACAAGATGGCGTCGCCCACCCAGAGCCCCAGAAGGAGGAGTCGATCAGCGAAGGAATTGACCAGCGCGGCGCCAGGAAGAGCTCGAGGGCGTGGAGCACGGCGAGGGATTTGGGGGCGCGCGTCGAGAAGCGGAGGTGGAGGAAGGAAGCGCGGGTACTCGCGCTGTAGTGGACACGGCAAGCGAGTAGAGCAGTACTAGTTGGCCTCGGCTGAGAAGACGCGCGCGGCGGAGTAGAGGCGTAGAGCGCGGGCACGGGGAGAGGATAGATGGCGTCGGTGGAGTTGACGCGCCGCCGGAGAAGAAAGGAAAGCGCATGATAAATTAGGTGCATGCCATTATAGAGTGGGTCACCGGCGGTCGGTGGCCCGGTCGCTGATATGATAGGGGTGGGGATGGACCGGAATTCCCTAATGCGCCAGCACGTGTTAGCTACCGACTTAATTCACAATCCTTTTGTAATTTGCCACCTAATTCATGCGTCTTTCAAAATTGTTACTGGGATATGAATTCTTTCATGGATCGTCTGTCTGTTAAGCGTCGTCCATCCACTGCCACTGTCGCTACCGAGCCGAGACCTACCCCGATCACCCTGTCATCCGGTAGGCCCTACTAGCCCGGTCATCATGCAGTTGCTAGCCTCGCGCTCGGTGGAGGCAGGAAAAAAAATTTGAAAATATATATTTTTAAAAAATTTTTAAATATATATAGATGAACGAAGAATTAGTAAAAATATACGTGCATCACGTTATGGAGACACGATACCATGACTTATAAGCACGGAACCGCCAGTGCCACGGGACGGCGACGTGGCACCGAGGGCACGGTCGCACGGCACCCAACGGTGCCGCGCCACCATTACTCGGCACCAAGCGCACCTGGTGCTTGCTGCCTGCGCCGGTACTTGCGTGCTTACTACACCGGTGCCTGCTTGCTGCTGCATCTGTGCCAGTGCCACGCACTGGTGGAGCGGCACCGCGCGGTGCCACGTCAGAAAAGGTGGGGTGTCATGTATATTTTTCTATATGTGTGTATTTATAAAACTTAAGAAAAATATTTTTTAAATTTTTTTTCACGGAGGCAGAGACAGTGGATACGTTGGTGGCCGACGTGACAGTGGTGCCTAACGACCAGTTGGATGAAGGGGAGTAGCACGAAATAAAAAAATAAATTGCATCTCTGATGACAAATTATTTAAGTGGCATATAATGAAATTTCTCGTTAGTTACCTGGCCAGTATCTCACACTATTGTGGCTTCGGTTCATATAACAACGATATTTGTTCATGTGACCTCGTGTCAGCTGAGTTTGTCGATAAAGACCTAATTATGGCATCAGCGAAAACTACTGCCATATGAAAATCACCATGCAAACTACTATCATATTAACTAGTAAACGTGCATATGCAACATACGGCTTGGGCAATATGGATTAAATCAAACATATTTTTTCTTCGTAAATAGACAAAGTAACATTCATCTGAGACACTATTCATTCAAAGTAGCGCAATGGACAAATATAGTGACATTCATCTGAAAAAATCTATGTTTTTTTATGATTCGAGCATCATATCATTGCATCACATTGATGGTATTTGTAAGAATGATTTCTTTGTTTTCCTTTCTTAGAAGATTATATTAAGAAATAACTATAAAGAAATGTGGGCGAAACTGTTAACTGCTGTAAAACTCTGTACCTAGTATCTCAAATCTAATTTGGTCCAAGTACACAAATTAGTAGTGCTTGAGTCATTTCTGTGTTGCACTGATAGGTTGATAGTAGCAAACTGTCGATGAGATTCAGCTAATTATATTATAGAGAGGCATAAGAGGATATACAAAATATACATTTAGATATTGAGTGCAGCTTATAAAAGATGGCCGAATTAACGACATAACTCTACTTTCTTTTAAAAATTCTTCATATGAATAACAATATGCTTGACTAGGTTATGTGTAGGTCTAATGGACGCACGTTCATGTGCCTGGGTCGCATATGTTTGGTCCAGTCTACCGTGAGACTTTGTCCTAGAAAGTTTATACATATAAACTTTTAATATATAGATATTCTACGTAAGAAACTTTGATTCAAAATTCAAAACCAATTCGGAATCAGATATATAAACTTTATATATAAAAAAACATTCTACATAGAAATTGAAAAAGTTTCTCTGTATAAAATTTTTATACTATAACTCTAATTCCGATTTTAAATCAGACATGTAAACTTTTTATCTTTATAATCTATCCGTATTTTCGTTCGTCTTCCTCAGACTCATAGTCCGACTCCTATAAGCTCGCGTTGATCCGTTATCTGGCTTTGGCCAGTTCCCGCGCGACGTCCATATATATATTTCAAAATATCCAGGAAGCCATACGGTGAAACGTCTATATGCCCGAGTGGTTAATGCGTTAGATATACAATCTGTGGTGCTCCGCCCGCGCATGTTCGTACCCTACCGACGTCGATTTTTTTGTCCGCCAAAATGTCCTCTTGCCTCCCTCCATGCTGTCTGGCTTCATCCAGACTGTACGTCAAGCTCACTCACAAAGCAATTGATTAATGCTCGCATATGCTTGCTGAATTTTGCCATTGATCTGCCATACGCTCAAGTAAAGGGCATGTTTGGTAGGGCTCCAGCTCCTAGATCCTAACTCCTGGATCCAACTCTAACGAGAGCTAGATCCTGTAGGATCTGGAGGTGGCCTGAAAGTGTTTGGCTAGCCTGATCAGCTCCAGAAATCCTGAAAGAGATAGGTGGGGAAAGATGGACAATTTTACCCGTGCCTGCGCCCCCTCCGCCGCCCGTGAACCGTGCAGAGAGGGGATGCAGAGGAGGATGCAGCGAGGGCCCTGCCGGTGCGTCGCCTGCGTCCCCTCGGCCGCCGTCCGCCGTCCGCCGCCTACGTCCCCTCCGGCCGCCGCCGCCTGCTCCCCCTCGGCCGTCGCGGCCGCCCCTGGATCCGCCGCCGCTCGGGGTAGGGGCGGGGATGAAGATGCCAGAGCGGGGGCGAGTTGCGTCGCCGCCGCTTGCTTCCCCTCCAACCGCCGCCGGCCGTCGCGGCCGTCCCTGGATCCGCCGCCGCTCGGGGTAAGGGCGGGGATGAAGATGCCAGAGGGGAGGCGAGTTGCGTCGCCGCCGCTTGCTTTCCCTCCAGCCGCCGCCGCCTGCGTCCCCTCGGCCGCCATCCGCCGTCCGCCGCCTGCGTCCCCTCCGGCTGCCGCCGCCTGCGTCCCCTCGGCCGCCGTCCGCCGCCTGCTTCCCTTTCGGCAGCCATCGCCTGCTCCCCCTCCACAGCGCCTCCTCCAGGACGGGAGAGAAGTAGGAGGGGGCCGAGGGGCTGGACGGAGCTGGAGCTAGAGCATGGAGCTGGCGGAAGGCAGCTCCAACCTGCTAGTTATTTTTCCAGGAGCGATCCAGCCGGATCCCATCCATTTTTTGCTGGAGCTAGACCGTTTGGCTGGGCTCCAGCTCCACCAAACCAGAATCTAGGAGCTGGAGCCCTGCCAAACAGGCCCAAAGGATTGGGTAGTCTGCAGCATATTCATGAAGAACACGCCGGCTCACCGCCATTAGCTGCTGTGCATCCGAGGCATGGTGCCCCTCAGAGCTGGCACCATCGTACTGCATAATGGAGGCTTGCGAGAACGCCAACGACCGTGAAGAGGATTAGAGGAAGAAGAGAGCAACAGCTACATCGTCGCTCAACCTCTTGGAAAATTTTCTTTCACCATAGCTACTATTACACTATGCAGAACAATATAATTTTATTTACTATTATAAATTACTAGCAAAATACCCTTGCGTCCCAACGGGCTTTAATAATATTGCAGATATAACTTATTTGTCATTATCTACACCTAATAAAAGTTTGCATTCACCCATTACAACGCACGGGTATTTTTTTACTAAAAATAGTATTGGTTGATGAGTAGGGTTAAAACTTCTTGATTTATGAATCGAGGATATTCAATAGAGCAAAAAAATCAACTTATTTTAAAATAAAATTTTAACTCTACGAATTAACTTTTTCATTTTAGGGTGCAGGGAATACAAAAGTTATACCCTTCCTTGCCATCGATGGAAACAATGCAGGACGGTGGTCTACTGTCATAGCACGATTTATTAGGAATTAAATAATTAATAAATAAATAGATTTTCTATAATTTATATTAAATTGTAAAGTTAATTAATTAAGTAAAGTAAAAAAGGGAGATAAAAATTTCTTTAATAAATCACGGTTGAAATCATTTTTAATAAATTTATCGTGTGTAAATAACCTCTTTAAAATTTTCTCGGATTTTTTGGAGTTTTAGAATTAATTTTAATATTACAAAGATCAATTTCAGCAATTATTTCAACAAATTCTAAATTCGTTTTCTCGGGCCGTTCCTGGTCCAACCCCTTTGTACCCTTCTTTTCTGCCTGGACTTGGGTTGTCGTTTCCGAATCCCTAATTCCCTGAAAAGTCTGACTTCAGAAAAATCCCCTAAAGTGCCGAATCCGAAGAATCTCGAATATATTCAATTCCCTTTTATTAAATATCATTTATTTCCCTTTTGATTTAAATGTCCTTGGTCTCCATAAAATCCAAATCTTCAATATTCCAAGTTTTCGCTCCAATTTAGAATCCCCACAAAATATTATCAAGTTTCCAATATCCCAAATATTCTAAACCCCGCTGATTTCCTCTATTTCCAAAATATTCCGAATATTCGTTTTATCCTAAAATTCCTTTGACTTGATATTCTAATTATTCTGGTTACTCCAAAGCTTTCCCCAAATTCCAGATTCCGTAAAATATCCTCAAGTTTTCAATTTCCAAAAATACCCCAATAATCAAAATATTCCAAAGTTCCGAGTATTCCCTTAATTCCAATATTCTAAAATAATTCTTTGAATCTCTAAAAATCTTCTAAATTCCAATTTTTCCTAATTTTGAAAAAATTCCAAAAAACCCCCTTATTCTCTTTCCCTCTTTTTCCTTTCCCTTCTCTTTTTACCTTTTTCGTTTTCCACCCTCCTTTCTTTCCCTGTTCATCTTCCTCCTGCTTCTTCTTCCTCCTTTCCTCCTCTATCTCTGTGCTTTGGAAGAAGGGGGGCTGAGCCCACGCCTGCGCTCCTGGCGCCTTCCGCCGCACCCCGGGCTGCCCCGCCCTCGGCCCACCGGCCTGTGTGCCACCGCCGTTGTCGCACCTGGCCTAGCCCGCCCGCGCGCGTGCCGTCGCCGGACCCTAACCGCCGGCGGCTCTGCCTCTATCTCCATAAATAGATGCTCCTCTCCTCTACGCCCTAGCCGAGCCTCCCTGGAAGCCCTAACCGCTGCCGCCCCTCACTCTTCCTCCCGAGCCGCGCCGCCGCCGCTCTGCTCGATCTCGTCGTCGCCACTGTTTTTCTCCAAGCCGTAGTGGTCGCCGCGCCGTCGCCAACTTCAAGCACCGCGTGCCGCAGGTGACCACTGAGCCCAGGTACCGCCTTCTGTTGCCGCCGTCTCTTTCCCCACCGGCGGCTCTCCTGAGTTCTTCCCCAAGCCTGTCGTCGTCTCCCCCCCCGGTCTCCACTTTGTGCCATCTACCCGACGCCATCGTCTGCCGCCATCGTCTGCCGTCGTTCTGCCCCGTGGCGCTGGCAAGCTCGCCTCGCCTCGGTGCCACTACCGGCGGGCCCCATCAAGGACCCCCTCCCCAATGACCGACTAGTGGACCCCGTACACAGTTCTTCGAGGAATCCAAGCCGCTGGATCATCTAGATCCAACCTGAGCCGCTAGATTCACATAATCTACCCAGAGCAATCTCGACCGTTGGATTTCCAGTGATTGATTTCCATCCGTTGGATCCCTTTAATCAGATCTCCCTGTCATGTCAGCCCTGATCTCTCTCATCGTCACGTGGCATTCTCCTCAACAGCCACCTTAGCCCTCATGTCCACGTGGCATGCCATGTCATCCGTGGTCCACCACCCCTCTTTTCCTCCTGTTCCCTAGACCCATTTCACCATGGGTCAGCCGCTGACCAGTGGACCCCACCACCTTTATCCATTCAAAATATTTATTTAAATCCGAAAATCCAGGGAATATTCTCAAGAATATTTTTTTCTACTTTTTTTCGATTTTCTCTGAATTCAAACTTCTGGAGGCCGTAACTTTTTCAT
Organism: Oryza meyeriana var. granulata; assembly: GCA_003991445.1. Classification (NCBI taxonomy): domain Eukaryota; kingdom Viridiplantae; phylum Streptophyta; class Magnoliopsida; order Poales; family Poaceae; genus Oryza; species Oryza meyeriana. The sequence goes on along the minus strand of RYFJ01002043.1, from coordinate 85,907 downwards.
CCGAACTCCAATTCGACACATTCTTCTTTCTAAATTCATCTAAAATCATGATCTACTTGTTTATGTACTATTTATTTAGAGTTTCTTAGGGTTTTTCTTGTTTTACGTGTAGTCGCGTATTTTTACCGTTTCGGAGGATCGTGAAGTTTACGGAAGAATTCGGGAGGTCAAGTGAAGATTTTTTCGATTGTGAGGTAAGTCACATGATAATACCCTTGAGCATATTGATTCTATCTGTGAAAACTATTTTATTTTAATGTTATTGCATGCAACATTTTGGAATGTCATTTATTTATGGGTATTTATTATTATCCCAATATTCTTTGATTATGGCCATGAATTGTTAAATTAGTATTGACTAGCTGGATGGTTATTTAATGATCTAGCTATATTATTTAGGTTTTGCTTAGCCAATGTATAGAAACTGTAGCGTCATTTTATGTGGGGGAAACTAATGATTCATTTATCGATAATCAATGGATAATGGTTATTTAGTTCACGACTATGGTTGTGGTAGGTTAACTTAATGGTCCACTAAGACTTGACTAAATAGTGGGTTGTGAGCGCCAGAGTTGTGACTGTTGCTAGAGGTGCTCATGACACTTAAGGACCGGTTCACGAGCTATCTTTGTGAAGCAATACCCGTACTAACCACAAGTTTGCATGGGTAATGACGGAATTTGAAGTGTGACGAGTTCAATAGGAGGCACCAGGGCAGGTTTGTGGTTGATATAAGTCCACACATAGCAGTCGTCAATAAGTCCATGAGTTTGGACGTCGAGCCGTCTCGCGGAAAGGCACTTGATCATCCCTATCAGAGACTGGAGGCTTGGCGAGAGGCTCTCCTATTGTGTGAGTTACATAGATGATTCTGTTACAGCTTCTTTTCGAGATACCGTGGTGGTATTGAGACGCACAGTGATGTGTTGTGGAGTTGTGTCTTATGAGTAAATTGGTACACTTCTGCCTAGAGTAAAACTATTTGAATAGCCGTGCCCGTAGTTAATGGGTGGCCTAATAATGTTTTTCGTGATTAGTCTCACACTACCTTACATTAATAATGAATGATGGAACTTGATAGCTCCAGTTTGGAGGGTTATGGTTTGGGCTTGCATTGCGTTAGAGCACTCTTCAGATATTGGTTTAATATTGTTTAATAATTAAACTATATTGATTTTCAATGTCTTTAAATACAAATATTTTAAATACTGTTTATGCAAATAAGTCATATTATACCTTTCCTTTGGAATTCTGTTGCATTATTTTGTATTTCCATATGTGGCTTGTTGAGTACGGTGGGTGGTACTTAGCCTTGCAATATTACAATCATCAGAGTGAAGATTTGCGATGAGGAGAAGTTTGGTGTTTGGCTTATACTCCAGTTAAGCTGTCTATGGCTTGGTACTGAAGCTACCCTAGTTGCCATTCCGCAGTTGATTTTTTCTGTGCGAGAACTAAGTGTTTCTTTTATAAGTATTTATCGTTATTACGTTTTTTGTTATGATTATCAAATTGTCGATTTGTGTACCTCGGTTGATTTCTAGACGAGGATTTATTGCACAAATTAGCTTTAAAAATTTTGATGAATTTTTGGGCGTGACATCTACCGTGCGCCGAATCCACGCTCCCTTATCACAATGTGTTTCTTAAAGGTAAATATCTACCGTCCATATGATCTCCAAATTTCATGTAGAGATGTCGATTTCAAATGTCAAATATGATTACATCACTTCATTTAGGTGCATGTTAATTATGGAGAGATTTAATTTGTTTCGTAATTTTTGTTTTTTCCCGTGTTGAGGTCTCCCATTATTAGCACTGTTAATCAAATATCTTGCAACATATATGTATAAGTAAATCAAATCATTGATGGTTTTCCATCATGTCAAATGAAACGAGTTGTACATGTCACGTACTACTTAACTAACGGTATTGACTATGGTGGTTAATATTTTTTGATGTTCACTTAATTTCATCATGTCTTTGCAAGTTCTACAAGAATATCAAACTATTAAAGGATTTTTCAGCCTTTTCTAGCTTCTTATTTACTTGTGGACAATAATTACCATGTCACCACACTTTAATGGCATTTTTAACATTAATGATTATTAATGATTCTTTTTCCTGGTAGCGAAGCACAGGCATTATGCTAGTAAACTTTCTATAAAAGGAAAGCAGACATCCTGTGTGTGCCAAAAAAGGAAGGTAGGAGGGTCTCGGCGTGCGGACGTTGTATTAATGTTTTTATACCTTGGTAGTAAAACTTTTATATAAAGATAACATGGGGTGTAATAATGCTAAAATTTCTGTCTTATAGTGACAATACTGTATTGCACAAAAGCCCTATCGCGACAATTTCCCAAATCTTTTCTTAAAATATTTTTTTCTCTACAATTTTATAAAAAAATAACCTGGTTTTTAAAGAATTTACAAAAATACACCGGTGGGTGGGGCGAGATGGGCGCCTCGCCGAGCCGTTTGGCAACACCGCAGCGCCAGACCACCAGCGGAGCAGCGAAGCCACTCACTGCATGCACGCACAGGCGCGACACCAGTGTAATTTTCGCAAAATTTTTTAAAAATGTATTATTTCTGCAAAATCGAGGGAAAACAGAATAAATTTGTAATTTCCCAACCAAAGCAAAGTCCGAACACAAACATGCACGTCCATTTGTATCGTGGGCCGATGAGAAAGCAAAAGAAAGAAAATACTAGAGAAGATCAACAAAAGAAAACCAGTCCACGAGACGAAACCAAAGCCCAGTTACCAATTACCAGACCGTCCCTTCCAGAAAACCACCGGGCACCGGCGGCGCAAACTCGCCGGCGCAATCGACGGCTTGTCCCCGGCGACTCCGAAGTCGGAAGTCCGAAGCGGCGACAGCGAGTCGGAAGTCTCCATCTCCACCTCGTGAGGCAGGGCAGCCACCGACGCGGCGATCTCGGCGTCCGTGCCCGCTCCCGATGGACAGGACGGCTGGCGGCAGCGGCATCGGCGGCCGCGTGAAGGTGGTGGGGCATGTGGAGCGGGTGGACGCGCGGAGGCTGTGCTACGCGGAGTTCGTCGACCGCTTCATGAGGCCCAACCGCCCCGTCGTCCTCACGGGGCTCACCTCCTCCTGGCGGTCCTGCCAGGACTGGACGCTCGCCGCCGACCGCCGGGCCCCTGACCTCGAGTTCCTCGCCCGAACCTTCCCTTCTCCGTTCGTGCAGGTTAGGCTCCACCGTCCGTCCGCCAGTATGCTCCTCGGTGGCTCATTGCACCAGTTAAGACGCACGCGCGGTGATGTCGGTTTTCCTTCAGGTTGCTGACTGTTCGTCATGGGAGTTCTCGGACCAGAAGCGGCTCGAGATGTCAATGCGAGAGTTTGTAGACCACTGGGTTGGGAGTTCGAGCAATGGGAATTCTGGTGGTTCCCTGCTGTACCTGAAAGATTGGCATTTTGTGAAGGTCTGTCTACTGTCTAGATTCCACAGCTTCAGCTTGTTATGTTGGCTTTTTTTGGCTGAATTTATGGTATCCTAACATTATCTAGGCTTCCTTTTGCGATCATACTATAATAAACTCTCTGTTCAGATCTCCATCTTGCATTTCAATTAGGTCTTGTATTTCAATTAGTAGTTATGGCATGATGAACTCATGCTGCAATGATTGCAGTATAAGAAAGTGCATTTGTATTTGCTATTAGTTTGAGTCGGGCAGATGTGAGGTAGAGTCATCTATAGCATACTTCTTGTTGTAGTATCTGTTAATTTTATCTTTATGCCACAAAATTTTCTTTAGCAGCTGAAATTATTAGAGCCAACACAATACAGTTTCAAAGCATATTACATGGCTTCAAGACTGAAGTCTATTCCAATTTTGTAGCCTTTTTAGGCCAGCTTAATATGATGTATGTATTAATTTCATGTGTGGTATATGGCTGTGCTTATAAGATTGAACTCTTCCTTTGATAGCTCCAACAATGGAATGCATCGAATTCAATACTTTATTCTTTTGCCAGTTGATAATTCATCCCTGCTCAATGTGGTTGTCATTATATTGTCTTGACCTTCCAGGAGTACCCTGCTTATGTTGCATACACCACACCAACATTCTTTGCCGATGATTGGCTCAACATGTATCTTGATAGTCATCCTATACATAGAGATTCTGACATTGCGAACCATAAAAATGAAATAAACTGTGCTGACTATCGGTTTGTTTACATGGGAGCAAAAGGTAAGTTCTGTTTTAAGATTCCCCCTTTTATAATATTCATATTTGTTCTGTGCTTTACATGTACTCCCGCCGTCTCAAAATACTACTACTTTTAGGATTTAAATTTGTCTCACAATACTACTACTTCTCCACCTACCTCCCTATCTCAACCAATCATAACCTTCCCCTATTTAATTTCTTCACCTACTTTCTTGCCTCAACCAATCACAACTATTTCTCAACTCAACCTTAATTTCTTCAAAAAATGGCATAAGTTGAAGTATTTTGAGACGGAGAGAGTATGAGATTGAGGTGTTCTTTGTTCTGTGGTTTTTCAATTGATCACACATTAAATTTTACACATGCAATTTACTATCTTTCTTGTAATTACGTTTGTGATTCCATCTTCTGTGTAGGAACTTGGACTCCTCTTCATGCTGATGTTTTTAGGTCCTACAGCTGGTCGGCAAATGTATGCGGCAGAAAACTATGGCTCTTTCTACCACCATCACAAAGTCATTTTATATTTAATAGGTAATTATTGGTTTGGATACTTCTTAGCATTATGTAGTGGTAGCCTCCAGTAGAGAGGACGCCGACCCAGGCTCAAACACAGGTTTCGCACAAAAAATTCCCCCTCGCAGGCACTGGTAGAAGCGTGCTTCCCATGTGAGGTTGAGCGCGCCCGGTCGCGCACCACATTTAGAGGATTTTTCTCGACTTATTTGAATGCTGTGGGCCATCTTAACCTGCTGGTCTAGTTTTTTATATGCATTGTTAGAGGACTTCTGTCAATTAGACTCAGCTGTCACTAATAAGAAAATTTTGACTCTCATTCCTCTGGTGATAGCTCTTAATTCCAATTGTTTTCTGTTTTCTTTGATGTATAATTCAAGAATGGAACTCATGTTTTACTTAAGAAGTTAAATTGACCTTTAAGGAAACATATATAGAATTATTTGGCTCTTTGCAACCATAAGAGTGAATTATAAGTTAGTTTTATTTATCATGCAACTAGTATGCTTGGCTCTATTGTTACGGTCTTACGGATGTAAGCAAGCTTAAATCAAGGATACAAATATGGTATGCTTATTTCGCAAATGACGTGAGATGTTTCTGTTCACTTAGAAGTAACAACTTCCTTCTGAAGTTTAACAACCTCAGCTTAGTAGTTCAGAATGGTGGAGAAGTCTTAAAGAGTATGGCCTGGAACCAAAAAACTTGCATAGTTTACCTCAATTTGCAGGCTTATGTCGCATTTGTCCTGTAACCTGTCTTAGTTACAATGTACAAATAAGGTTTATTCTGCGCTAAACATTCTCAGAACCAGTTATTTGGTTGTTTTTTAAATTCACAAGAGTGCTACCTGCAAATGTTTATGTGAAATCTGAGCTTTGGCCTAGCCTTTGTTTATTGTTGCAACTGCGAAAGTGATCCTCTGAGCTTAGTTAATAGATTTTTCTGTACCCTAAATGATGAGCAGGCCACAATGGAACAATTTGTTGTATAGTTTCTGCAATTTATTAGTAGCATCCGTAGGTAACTAATCTCCATTTGGCAATCGAGGTTACCATGGAGTTTGATCTTGATTTAATTCTTCCGTTTTATGCTGCCTGCCTGCCTGTTGTTTTTACTTGCTCACTTGCTGAAATAGTACTTCCTATTGTTACCTAATTGGTGATTGTTGGTTATGCCATGTAGGAACCTACAATCTTCGGTCTATAACATAAATGATGATGTTTCTGAAAAGCAGTTTCCTGAATTCAATAATGTATTTTCTCTCAGCAATACTTATTTTCAAAAGTTCATTTTGTAGACTGAATCTCTCTCCCCCTCCCCGTTGGTTTAATATTTAAATGTTCCTTTTGTAGACTGAATGGCTGGAGTGCACTCAGGAGCAGAATGAAATCATTTTTGTGCCTAGTGGGTGGTATCACCAAGTCCATAACCTGGTAAATGCCTTCATCTTCAGCTCTTCACCACATGTTTATGCATTTGCTGTTGGTTACACAAGTGGACTTATATTCTAATTTCAATGCTGGATCAGATCTGGGTTGCAAATGATAGCCACCCTAAGAACAGAATGAGAAGTAGCAAACCTGACCATATTCAGATCTGGGTTATTTAAGATTAAACAAAACCACTGAATTGTCTGAAAAATTCCCACAATTACTATACATTCACTCTCACACCCTTCCAGTCTTCCACTTCACAATAGCATAAACAATCTGAGTTGATCTAAACTATTTGATTTTGACGGAACACTTGAGGTTGAGTTCCCATTATCCTATTTCGAGGATGGTTTGTACCAGATGTATCCAGCAGGACTGCAGGAGTGGATGTGGGTTTACCTTCTTGTTATTGAATGATCACAGTTCAACTTCAACCTTTATTGAACTGAAATATTGCATGGTTGACACTATGTGCATCTTTAAAGTGAGGACTGCTTGGCTTATACCAATTTATGGTGATTGAATCATGTGAATCTGATCCCTAGACTGCAATTGGTGACCAACCAGAGCAACTTTTTGCTCCCAAATAAATTTCTGACGTCGCTGTAACTCAACTTGAACTGCCTTTCAAATGGCAGTGAGGCACTCATTTATGCTGCTCTATTCTTGCATCTTTCCCACGTACTTTCTATTTAGGACCCCAGTCACTCTCACTCCCAACCATCAACAAACACATACTGTGCTTAACTTCTGAGTTTTTTTCCCTTTTGCTATTTGCAACAGGAGGATACTATATCAATAAACCATAATTGGTTTAATGGCTACAACCTTCATTGGGTGGTGAGCACATAGTTGTACACTCAATTTCAATAGCTATGACATAATTTTTTTTCTAACATTGTATACACTATAGTGGAACTTGCTTCATGAAGACTACAAGGTTGCAAAAGATTATATTGAAGACATTCGGGATATATGTGATGATTTTGAGGGACTATGCCAACGCAACTTAGCGGCAAATACAGGTAATGTTCTAGCATGTGGATTGCTCATATGAAGAAACAAGCAAATGGCATGTTTTCTGACAACATCATGTTGGGCTCTCTTTTCAGGCATGAACTTCTATGACTTCTTCGTCTTCATAACACGGTTTGCTTTAGCCAATATAGTTGAGCTTCACCATATTCAAAAGCCAAAAGAGACTGCTCTCAATTCAACAGAAACTGCTAACCACTTTGTCCATAATCTCATGTCAATCCGTAATGTTGCATCAGAAATGGTATCTACAGAGGCTTTCAATACTGAGAATATTTGTAGCATCTCAGAACAAAACCGGAGTGCTTTCTCTGATATCATAAAAATATTGGAAGAGGAGAGTTTCAGAAGGTTGTTGGTGGCATTGTCGAAGACATATGATTACATAGACGGAGGGCAAAGAAACTGCCTCAACATGAGGGGTTCAAATCAGAAGGGTTGTCTGTCAGTGGCCTGCCTGAAATCTGACTGTAATGTTGTTGGTCACATTACTTCTTTCCTGTGTGAGATCCATGGACCTGTGGATTTGGTAATGCTAATTGATAGTGTTCTCTCTGATGGATAGCTATAAGTTTAGCTGTGACTGTAAACTTGTGCTTGCACTGTTGCATACCTGATCCTTGAGGAATTCTGGATACTTCACCACTGTTGAATGCTCACAACCTCTGCATTCTGGAAGGGTAGCTAAGCATGGCATTCCCATTACCATCTTTGCTATTCTTAAATCTGGTGCTAAAACCCTTCATCCTTGGAGATTTCACAGTGTGCATTACAAGGAGAGGTAAAAGAACTGTACCATCTGACAGAAATCATATTGAGGAAATTTCTCGTGAAGAACAAGCTGGAAAGTAAGGAGCTCATTGTTGGTCAATCACTTCCTGTCTTGGATATGTATTGACACTGCTAACACGTTCAGAAAATAATCTCAAATGTTTCACTATAGAAGATAGAAAATATTGCACCCTCCATTCCTTTCTTGGTATAGAAAATATTGCACCCTCCATTCCTTTCTTGGTGTCATTTAGCACACAGTCAAACCTCAAGATCCCACTAACATATGCAAACATATTAAGATTTGATATGTGAAAATAAAATTAGCAAATCTCAGGAAAAATAATTTCTTGTAGTTATATTTCCAATAATTCGTATGGACATATGATTAGAAGAAACAATGCTGAAATATGTGTATTGGAGACTGTATCAACATCCAAACTGACATGTAAAAAAGAATGAATGTTGTATTTTTTCGGTTCCATGGATCATTCCAATTTTGTTTTTGTAACCACTTCTGTTTACCTTTTTTTTGGTGCTCCCATCAAACAAATGAAAATTCTTGATGATGTAGCATGAAGAGTGTTTGTGTGCTAATAAATTTTTTACCTGCTGTTATGGCTGTTAGCAAAGATGTATGGTGTAAAAAATTGATGATAAGTGATTTGCTTTTAAATAAACATGCAGCTTGTAGCCAACACTATAATGATTATTCTCTTGATCATCTTTGTTGTATAATGATTTATTTATGCCGAATTTATACATCTTAACTCCTGATAGAATTCCAGTATAGATGCAGTCATCTAATTGTTTCTCTTTTTCTTTTCAGTTTGTTACTTGTTTGGCTGTACTTGTTCTAAAATGCTTTACTATAATCAAATGCTAACAATCCATCATAATGTCTAACCAATAACTAGTTGTTACTTCTTTTTCTATTGTGAAAATTGATCATTTCCCATTGGTTAGACACACTATGATTTGCTGTTCGTCCTGTCACAACTGATGATGTAGCCTGAGAGGCTGAGAAAGCATAGGAAAATTGTAAATAAAAAATGAGCTAATTTTTTTGTTGTTTAATTTATATAATTTTTATATGCACTTACACAGGCCTTAAGGATATGAATGCCAGAAAACAACAGGTTGCTGTCATTAGTAAATTATCTTTAAAACCGGGCCCTACTGTTAGATCTGTTCTATCTGATACTCGCATGCATCAGTACGACCTGTAAATCAAATCGTTTCATATTGGATTGTATTGTTGCTGTTGTCATGGCATGTTCCTGTACCTGAAAGAACATTGTCTGGTGTGGGTAGCTAGCAATGGAGGCCTGGACCGCTGATTGCCTTGGTGCATGGCAAATTATTGTTTGTCAGATCCATCTGGGGACTAAGTAGCAGCAGCAGCAGCAAGATCAGGACGAGGGGCATGCAAGCAAAACAAGCGACCACAGGAGGAGCAGCAGCAGTAAGTAGACATGTTTTTGTATGCACTGCATCTGTTGGTTGTGTCTCCTGTTTGCACTGCCATCTTGTTCAGCTTTCCAGTGCCACATTATGCCTTTGTCTACTAGATTGTTAACCATGTCAGGAGGCCTATCATGCATACTGTCTTCTTTTTTTCCCTAACATAGTGAAAGCAGAAGAACAAAGAATCACTGGGAGAAGTGGAGGTATCTCACCTTCTCAAGTGCTCTCTTCATGCCAGCAGCCTTGAACAGAGGAAGGCTCCTTGGTTTTCGCTGTTACAGGTTAGTAATTTTATCTGCATACCAATACTGCATTCTTGTGGCAATGACTTTTGTTGCACGAAACCTAAGACTTTACTTTGGGCAGCTGGGCATGTAATTAATTTTTGTTGTCTTCCTACATTCATCAGTTTGAAAGTTTCCTGTAATATTGTTGCTGCAAGTTGCCCAATGGCGAAAAACTGTGTTTTCCAAAATCTCTTTCAGACTTTCACTGTATGTCTGTATATCAGTAAATCCAACAAAAACTATATTCTTACATCACTGTTGTTTGCATGTCATTCAAAGGAGCAGGCTTTATTTATTTACAACTAATGGTTGCTCCACATTTCTCCTTGGACAGGCACTTTGCCGAAGGTTTATCACCTGCAATTGCAGCCGTGCTCACTGCCGAGTTTGCCACTCTTCACACCATATGCTTCCACCAGCAAGGGACAAACGGTCGTGCTGCAAGCCTGAGATCATGTCCAGAACTCCAGAAGATAGCACTGAAACACATATTTTTAGTGGCTCTCACTTCTCGGTGTGTGGCTTCTTCAACGCCGTGCAGGCTCGGCTACGCCGTCGGCTGCTGCAGCCTGCAGCAACTGCACTTGCTCTCCCTCTTCTCTTCTTTTTTTCGTCGCTTTCGGTGGCCGTGTTTCTACTTTCTCCATAAGTGGTCTAGTATGGTAGCCAGGTTTGCTAAATGTGACAAGTGCTTGTCTTTGTTTATAGCTAAAAATTAGTTTTTTTTTACGGAGGACGTAGTATCATACTTATCAAGCCGGTATGAATCGAGAAACCGCTCGGTAAACTTATAAGTTCAAAACAAGTTCAGACTGGAATTCAAATTTTTCAGCGAAATTTATCCGAATTTTACTTGTTTTTTAGGTAACCAAGCGGTAATCATGGTTATTGATAAAACCACCTGGGAGTGGTATCCGGTGAGCGAGGTTTTGTAAACACTGCTGCTGGTAGCTGTGTACAGGAGCAGACGGGCGAGGGGTCCAGGCAAACGGATTGGATGGGTTGGGATTAGATGCTTCTGCTTTACTGCAATGCAACATGGATGGAAACGTGGACGTGAAGGAAGGGACAAATGCTTTGGGGAGAAAAAGAAAAAGGAAAAAAAAATTATACACCTACAGTTCTAGGGACAGCATAGTATTCATACTAGTTTCATCGTTTGATGGACTTTATATTCCCTCCCTATTTCTTACTTTCATGGGGACGAATGCAATTGATCTAACCTAATAATAATGTTGTTCCTTGATCGAGGTGGTAGTATATTTGATTGCTTCTTGTGCTTCTAATGGTAGTGCTACATAGTGCTGATTGCTCGAGGTGATATTGCTTAGCGTTTAAGCGCGGGACATGCATTTTTCCACCTTTGGTTTTTGCACTGTTTCCCTACCATGATGCTTCTTTCTTCTGTTTCTGTGAACATTTGAGTCGGATCCAAGGAAGAACATGAATGGTGTTTTTCTTCCTTTGTTTCTCAGAACGTTCGAGTCGGACTCAAAGAAGAACATGAGTGACAGTGAGCTTGGGAAACATCTTTAGGCTTTATTTGGAACGGACGAATTTTAGAGAATTTTTTTAAGGAATTAAACTAATTTCTGTAAAATTTATGTGTTCCAACCAAGTCTTTGGTGTAGTGGTGACAGTGCTATTGTATAATTTAACTCACTAAATTTAAAGTATAATATCCACATCTGCATATACAATATCCACATCTACATATACGTGCACTAGCAGATTCACCGTCCGAGCTCATCAGTGGATGATTCATTAAAATTCTATATAATTTAGAAAAATTGAAATATATTTTTTATAGCAAATACTAACTGTAGTTAAGTTTACCTAGGTTCTAAAATTTTTCTAAATCCACCACTATATACCTGGGTTTGTTACCGGTAAAAAAATAGTAAGGTCGCGCATTTATCGCTAGACTCAGTTTCTTGGGAGTGTTTTAAAAGGCGGCATACCCATCACCTTGAGCATGGGAGGTGTGCATACGTGGTTGTGTGAGTGTTACATTGAAAAGAAAAAAATTAGTAGAAGAAGGGAAAGAAAGGGCTGCTAATAAATTGACAATGCTTGTATATACTACCAATTTGACTACATTGTTGAGGACTACACTTGTACAACTCCACAACTAGCTGATGAACTTTGCTAGCCTTACATCCTGGCCTTAATTGGCACTGGGCACCTCAACATTTCAGACCACCAAAAATTAAAAAAAAGGAAAAAAAAACCATCATTCTCCCTTTGAGAAATTAACTTTGGCAAAAAAGAGAAGAAAAGAGATCACCAGATCCATAAATAAAACAAAAAAGGGGAAAAAAAACCTATCACCTCCTCTAGGTGCACTTGACGTTCTTACCGGGGCCTCCATAGTAGAAGTAGTTGCCCCAGACGGTGTTGACGCCGCCCTGGATGTCGTAGCAGTCCGGGTGGTCGGCGGTGACGTGGAAGCCGGCGGCGAGCGGGACGAGGCTGTTGTCCCAGTCCACCACCTCCAGGTTGCGGAAGTAGGACGCCCTGCCGAACCCCTCGCCGGCGAAGTGCCCGCTCCCCATCTGCGTCGCCGTGTGGGCGCCGCCGTCGGCGCGCGTGTTCACCACCTCGCCGCCGAACTGCACCATGCTCGCGTGCGACGCCAGGTGGCTGAACAGGAACGACGGCCAGTACCCCACCAGCTCCCCCGACCCGAACTCCAGCCACCAGTTCCCGTGGTTCGGATCCTGCATACCATCGTCGCCGTTAGTTGCACGCACCAACCAATTCGCTAAAAATCAACCGAATAAGTTTAATGAAAATCAAGTCAAGTGTTATTAATTTTTCTGTTAGTTTATTTAAAAAATTATTAAGTTGTATGCACCAATCAGCTCCTAAGGTTGGTGGGATGAATTCAACCAACCTTTCTACTAGTTTCTACTTATTTACATTTATGTTCTTTTCTCAGTAATACAATGGAATAAAAGATGCATGCTTCTCTAACTCCTAAACAATACGATTTTTTTAAAAAAACTTTTTACATATGAATTTCTAACAATACTATTTTAAATCTACTTTTTTAATTTTTAATAGTTAATTTATTTATTTGCATGTCGAATCATTTAGGTATTCAGCTATTCAACATTCCGTTGCATATTCCATTCGGTTAAAACAAAGACACTTGTCAAATGCAAGAACATATAAGGCGACTTTGGACAAGTGAGGACTATGGTTTGCTGATCCCTATAGCTCCCTGCAGCTGGTCCTGGTGCATCTCATAGTTTCCAGGCCCAATCACCAGTACCATCTATCACTATCTAATTAAGAGTATGTATATATATATATACACACACACGCACATAGGATGCTCCAATTTTTGTTACTCTAATAAATGCTACTTCATCTGCTTCGTTCCAAAGAAGTGAAGAACTCCAGCACTCTGGGTTTCCACCTTCTTCTAAGGTTCAATACAAAGATGTCACTGTTACTAGAGCTGAAGTGCGAGAGGAGTACTACTAATAAAGCGATGCAATGCTCTTTAAAGTGTCCATGGACGGACAGACTGACAGTGCAATGATGAGCAATGTGTGCTGCTGTCCTGCATATTGGAGCAGCAGTAGATGCCTGCAGTGGCCCGGCCGGTCAAGCCCAAGAGCGTCCTAGCTACCCTGTGCCGGCAGTTATTCAGGTTGGTGGACGAACACCAAGCACAGCTCAGAGACTTTAATACGAGTAAAAGACATATGGAAAATGCAGAGCAAGTTAACCAGAGTGATTTGGACGCAGTTAGCTAGCTTGATGAATTAATTACCTTCCAGACGAGCAGGCTGATGTCGAACTGGCCGCCCTTGTAGCCGGACGTGGGCGAGATGGCCGCCCCCATGGCGATCCTGCTGTTCGTCTGGACGAACCCCGAGCAGAGCAGGTTGTAGCACCCCGTCGTCTGGTACGCGTCCGTCTGAATGAATTTAACACGGTATCAGAGCTGGATACAGGAATCCGACACGAGGAGGAAGACGAAACAAGTGCCTACCGTCCAGTAGGTGAAGAACCTTGGGGAGTTGTCCCCATACAGCTGGGGGCTCACCTGTCAGAGACACATATATATATAGACAAGGTGACAGTCAGCTCCTTGGTTGTGCCATGCCATGGAGTTTGAAGGAAATGGAGATTGGAGATGATGGAGCTCTGTATGTACCTGCCAGCCGGCCTCGATGGTGTTGAGGTCGTTGCCGAATGAGCCGGCGATGACCCAGATCTGGGAGAGGCTGAACTCCGACGGCGTGCTCACCTTGGGCGCCCACACGTTGATGCTCGCCTTCGCCCCGTAGTACTCGTCGCCGGCCACATACCCCACCGCGTGCTGCATCACCATCCATTCCAGCTTAATTCATTCAGTGTCTCACTTCCTAATTAATATTGCAATTAATGCACTTAACCATCTACTTAATTACAGTCAAGCAGGCAGCTGCGCTGGGAGAAACGAGACATTGGGATGGATCAATATAATGCTCCCTGCTTCTGGTAGACAGTGGTAGCTAGGAGTAGTAGCTTGATCAGCAGCAATGGCGACAAAAGCAGTCAACTGAATGGAGTCAAATCCGCGAGGTTAAAAACTGGTCACTGACTGAATGTCCTTGCGGCGGTTGTCACCGGTAGATTGGACGTTTTCTTCAGCCGCGTGACGTGACACTTTCAGCGAGTCTACTTGTCAGCCGTCCAGATACAGAAAGAAAAAGGAAAAAAAAATTCTGGTACCAATCCGAGATAATCTGAATCGAACAAATTTTGGAATCGATTTTGAAATGAGTTGTGTATTCTCGTGGAGAAGATTTTGTTCAAGAGCAGAGGGCAATTTGTGGTGCAATGCTGCGATGAAGAGAGAGAGAGAGAGAGAATGGATTTGTGGTGCTGACCTCGTGGCCGCCGGAGACGGAGTCGCGGCGGACCCTCGCCGTGGGCACCCTGCCGAACCGCCTCACGGAGCTGGCGCGGAGGACGTCCGCCTCCGTGGTGCGCCTCACGGGCACCGACCCCTCAGGGCACGACGCGCCGGTGGACGCCCACAGCTGCACGCCGGCGTCCGCCGTGTCATTCGGCCGCCGCCGCAGGCCGTGCCCCCTCGGCCTCTCCGGTGGGCCCAGTGGCCTCTGGCCGCGCAGCCTGGGGTGGTCGAAGGCCGGCTGCAAGTGCGCCGCCACGCAGTCGATGAGGTCGCCGTCGGGGCTCTGGATCGTCCGGAGAGCCGGTTTGTTGAGCCGCCGGAGCAGCGCCTGCACCCTCCTGTACCTCCGCAGCTCCTGCCCCGCCCGGAACGTCGTCTCGTTCGCCGCCGCTGCCGCCGCCGGGCATCTGCCAAGAACCGCAGCAGCAACAAGAACCAGCACCACTACAACCGACGACGAAGCAGACGCCATCAGCGCGGTGTCCTGCAACCGTGGAGCTTCGCCTTCCTGTCGCTGCCGCTCCGGCGCCAAGAATACATCGGCCGGTCGGTGCCAGCCGCCTCCTCCCTCAAACTCGGGAGACACTCACACTCACTATGCCACCTCACTCTGCTACCTCGTGTAGCAATATCTCTTTTGCCCAATGAAGACGACGACGAGGACGCAGCAAGCAAGCAAGCTAGCTGAACCGCCGTCTAAGCAAAGGTCCCTGCAACCAAGACGAAGGCTCTGCAGCGCGAGTGCAATGGCAGCTATATACCACCACTGGACTAGATGATGGTGATCATTCTGTGTAATCAGGAGAGAGAAAGAAAGAGATGAGGAGATCGTGAGAGAGTGTGAGTGTGGTGATGGTGATGGGTTAGCTTAACTAGTAGAGTATTCAACTAGGGGGCCGGGCCGACAAAGCATGAGGCTTTGCAGCATGAGGCAATTGAGTGAGATACAAGGGCTGAGGAATAATACTAATAATTATAGTAATTTAGCTGAGAGTCTCGGTTGGCTTTTGGGAAAGGGGCACCCTGCCCAACCCAAGTGGCCGGCCATGGCAATGGATTACTAGTGTGTTGCTTTGCTTGGGCTCTGCAGCAATTGAGTACTACTTGTACAAGAATTTTTGCAACCAAAGACATGCCATGGACTATTGGACTCACACACACACATGTATAAATTTCTTAATCTTAAAAAAACACACACACACATGTAGTATAACTTTACTGTAAAGCAGTGTGTACATACAACATCATACGGGACGGGTGTGCATGTATGGCAAAGGTCCATACACCCCTTCTTGAGTATTTTCTGCATCTGTACGTACCACTACTGATGTGTTCTTCTTTGACTGGTGCATGCATGCTAGATTGACATGAACGGGAAACGGGTGATGATGAACAGGTTGGTGGACTTGTCTCTTTTGCAGATGCAAGCATGTCTGCGTACATGCATGTCCACTTCAAACCTGAGCCGTCCGATCAGCCACTAATCTGAATATTCAGACACTAATCTGAATGTTCAGACGAACAGATTTCTATAATTCAGAAGATCAAAGGAAGAATGCCACACAAATAGGAGTACCAACACCACTACCAACCAAGTTCCATGCTTTTTAATGCATTAAGCATTAGTGCTTAAGGTAAACAACCAAAGAACACCCCAACTAATCTTCTCTTCCTGGCAATTTTAAATCTGGTCAATCTTCATCTGTGGGTGTTCTCATTGGAGGAGAGGGAGAGAGTGATGGTGGTGCAAAAGCAACAGTGCTCTCAACAAGGGGCCAGCAAGTTGCTTTGTGTTGGGTTTGGGCCCCCTTTTTTTTCTCATCCATCTCTTCTTTTCATCTCTCACTCTCCTTTTTCTCCTTCCTTGAGTTCATTGGGTTTTGCGGGAGCATGCCTGCTTGTTCTTCCTAATAGCTACTCAACTACACTGTTCTTGCTGCTTCTTCTTCTTCTTCTGCTTCTTGGTCATGCTTGGTCAGTAGACACTGATAATCAGTTTGATTTGTGGTCTCTGTATATGTGGTCCTTCATGTCCTTGCTTTCACTGCTTCCTAGGACCTCAACAATGCAATGCTACTCCTAAACTTGTTTTTACATGCCAAAAAGGCTTCTATGGGATTTGCTTGCAGGCAAAAAAAAAAAAAAAATTGACCACCTCCTTGCTAACATGTCACCTTTTGTGCCTTCTTGTAACAAATGCTCTCTTTTTTGGGCGTTTTCTGGAACGAATAGTAACCAACTTTAGCGCGACCCCGGGTACTTGCACTAGATTTAAAGTACAGGTGGTACATTGCCGCGGCCTAGCCTCTTGAATATCAGTTGAGATTTGGGATGTGTTTTGGACCATCGATCATATGATATGTCCTGAGTAGAACCTCACCTTTCCTGGCCCTGAAACTGTTGCCAACACCACAGGGCCCAAGCAGTTTTCGGAACAATTTTGTAAGTGATGCTGGTTTTGAACAAGTTTTGGCACTTCTGCATGTGCTGCCTGTTCTGAAGAAGAATTACAAAGAAATCTCTCTGGCTGAGATTGTGATGATCATGTAGTACACTGATAGCTGGAAAAATACATTAGATTTCGTACACTGTACAGTGCTCTGAACCTCGGTACAGAGCCAAGAACAGCAGCTGCTGACTTGCTGTACTACATTCACTACAATACGCGCATGCCTAACTCAGATTTCATTCCCATTTTCAGACTGTCAGATCTCTCTCTGCAGCGTATCAAAGCTTATTACTGCCCCTCAGCTTTACCACTAGTTAGGATCTGAGCTCCCTTTCTTTAACAAAAAAACTCAAAAGATAATCTTTTAACACCTAATGCTTGTCACTCTTGGCTGTGGCTGCTTACTGGTAATCATACTCTGTGACTCTGTGTAGTGTTGCTGTTCTACAAGGCCTTTTTTTGGAGCTCTTTGGTTGATGAGCGGCTGATGTGGGACTGGGTGTATCTCGCTGTCCAGAATGTTGTGAGCACTAGCTTGGCTCTTTCTTTATTTCTCTTTTCCTTTTTTTTTCTTCTTTTTTTTTAAGCTGATGCTGCTCCCGTCCTGTGTCGTGAAGCTCTGTGTGGATTGAGAGCAAAGGAAGAAATGGTGGGCATTATGAAGATCGGATTAAATTATGTGCATGCATGGATGCTGTTTTCAACCGCGTAATCTAGATATGCAGATGCAGCGATCTCGCGTTAATTAAGTAGAACATGCAGCGTGCGTTTGCATGTGGCGGTAATGATGCACCCACGCCCTGCAAACAGGGGGAACCAGCCGTTCATGTTATATGTTACTCCCTCCGTTCTTTTTTCATGACATTGGTTAGTTTAATTTTAACTAACCAACGTCATATAAATAAAAAATAGAGGAAGTACCTTGTTCATCTATCCACTAGACCCATGAGAATATAGGGTTATGCAACTTTTGAGTATGTGCCTTGTTGACTTGATCAATAGTTATAAAACTTGTTGTATACTACTTGCTAGTTTTGTTTGGAGATGATTCATGACGTAACTCTGTTGACGGAAAAACATTACAACATTTACGATAGATGTTTATGAAGCAAAAGACCCTTTTTTGGAAGGGATTTGACATCTATCTTCCCATATGCAACAATTATGATAGATGTTTGGCGAACCTAACACGATAGCCCGTACATTTGCATAAATAGATCTACTTTAATGTTTGGAAATCAAATAATATTATATTCATCACCCACTTCTAGTGGTGAACCAGAACAAATTAACGGGGTCCTGTACATAAGTTTTTTAAAAAGGTTCCAATACATTCTAAGTTTAATTACTGAGTAATATAATGGATTTTATGACTAAAACAACTAGAAATGGAAAAACTACCCGGTGTCCCGTGCATCGAGTAAGCTACACGTAGGAATGCCCCTGCCCACTTCTATTCTTCCTCAAAACTCCAATGAGTTGCATGGTCCTTCGGTTTCTCTTAATTTTTTGTCAAATATTTATCTTCTTTGTCTCTATAATGTAGCACTTAATAATATTGTAACATCAAACACGCTAGCACTATATATTTGCTTGAGATGCCCCCTCTTCCGATTGCATGAACCTGTTTTTTTATTTAAATGTCCTCTCTTCATCTCTGCTCGAGTTCTTTGTTGTATATTGTTGTACGCCTATCTTTTTGTTCATAACATCACGAGATGTTATGTTATCAACTTCTATCATTCTTGCTGCTCCCTTCCTTATAACTTGGCTAACTCAATCCTTTCACTTCCAATATTAATTGTGGTGACTTCTCGCCATCTTTGGTGATGCTTATTTCTGTTTCTAAAGATGCCACACTTCCCTGATCACATTCATGCCTAGTAGTTCATAGCCTGTTTTCAATAAAAAAAAACACTATCTTTTGTTTATCAAGCTTCTTCTTTACCGAGCTACTTAGACTTCTAATGTTTTCAACATCGCAGATAGTCGCCTTCGTTATCGTTATCATTGACTGTAATGGGTGGTATGATATTATCATCCCTTTCTATATCAATGCATATTTTTTCCCTTTAAAATAGATTAGTTTTTAATTTAGAGTTGTACCAAAATAGAATAACTACATGTAATTTTTTTATTCCAGATTCTAGATGTTCATGTTTAACATTTCACTCTTTTTAATATTTTTTATTTACATTCCAAATTATAACATGTAGGTATTTTACTTTGAAATCAATCCAGTTGCTGATTTTATTAAAAATTCAATTTCTCTCTTGGATGGTACTCCATATTTGACACGGACTCTTTTAATTTATATTTTCACTATTTGTTTTTAATCTTATATTTCAAATTTTAGCAATTTGTGGATTTTACTACGAAATGTGTTTGAAATCAAATATATCTGATTTTTATATGTTTTAATTACAAATCAAAACTACCATTGGACGCCATTTTTCTAGGCTCTTGTTTTAATACTTATAATCCTAATTTTGGATAATTGTAGACTATAATTTTGTATGGAATCTTGATGGTACATTTTTGGCATCATTACTTCTTTACATATTTATAACTATAGTTTTAGTTTTATTTCAATATTAGTGATTTAGGATTTTATTTTGGAATTCAAATTAAGATCAAATTGCTGGCTTTTTTTTAGTTTTTTACTCTAAATTTCTATAATCAGGCATCATGTTTTACATAGTATCTTGTTTTTATTATTTGTTTTAATCTAAATTTTAGATATTTCTAAATTATATTTTTACATGGACCGTTTGGTTTAATCTATAACCATTATAATCTGAATTCATACTATAATAAATGGTATGCCTTTTCTCCGACAAACAGGTTAATTTATGGGCCTCAAAAGCAAGCAGCGAACACGGAATCTTCCTTCTGTACTATTTTAACATAAGGTTAATATACTCCATTTGTCCCAAAATATTAGAAGTTTTAGATTTAAATACAATTATTAAGAAAGTAGGTGGAATTAAATAGGGAAAATATTATGATTGGTCAAGAAGATGAAGTAGGTGAAAAAAATTTAAATACGAGATAGTTGTGATTAATTGAGAAGAGAAAGTAGATGGAGAAGTTGCTATAATTTGGAACATGTTAGAAGTTGCTATATTTTGAGATGGAGAGAGTAGATAAAAGAGGAATTTTCCTTGTGTCTCTTAATGATCATTTGCTTTGCTCTTCAGCTTATAATCCGCTGCCAAAATTTGAATTTTAAAACTTATTCTTGGAGTTGATTTCTGGGTTTTTTTTCATCGTAGTTGATTTTTCAGCATTTGCGTTTAAATCGCTAAGGGCACACTTAAAAGATTTACCTATAAATTATTTTTTGTTCACTGATAAATGTTACATTTTATAATTAGTTGTAGGCGAAACGTAGAGATGTTACTCTCTTATATGCTAACGTGTGTGTGCCCATGGTGTGTGTGGCTGGAGTTGTGTTAGTCAGTATTGCATAGATACCCACTTGCAATAAAAAAAATAAACAAATTAATTCTGCAACAATCACTCGCAAGAAATTGCAGCAGAAAGCCTCTGCAATCTTCTCATACTCTAAAATCCAACACAATAAATCTTATTGGCAGATATCAATCATGTGTCTCTGCACTTAAATACTGGTTACATATTAGTAGAGTGACACTTAAGGAGAGTTCCCGGTGGCTACCTCATATTTTTATGAGGAAGTACTTTACTGTTATTTTCATTATGGAAAGTGCTTAAGATTCCCTGCACTCTGCTTCAAATTGACCTTCTTTTGTCCTCGCTTTCTTCTTCAGAAGAACAAAACAATATCCTTTATGTGATACACGATCGATTGCGTGTATCATCAATGCGTTAGCTAAGCATGCAATGCCATGGATAGCTGCCTCAACTCTGAAGAAGTGAAACAAAATGATTAACACACTGTCAACCTGTTCTTGAAATATACAGTAGCAAGTTCAGAAGAAAAAACAGCATTGCTGCAGGTGAAACGTCTTGTCGATCGACAAAGGAATTTGCTTTTGCGTCTGCCTTTTACTCGAGAGATCGGCCTCGATCGCCGGTCAGAAACTGATACGGGGTTTCGAAGAGGATTTGCTTGCAGCCGCGTGACACATGCATGCATGGAGTACAGTTCAGTGAGATCTGATCGCCTGCTTTAGCTTCTTCGGTTCAGAACTTCAGGCCCAGCTTAGCCTCGTCCTCTCTTTTCTGTGGATCTCTCTTTTTCTTCACAAGTTTCAAAGAGTCTTGCTTCGTCTTTCTCTCTATCTAGATACTGTTTGAGTCGCCGATCGATCGATTCAATTCAGAAGGTACCAGTGGTCGAATGATATGTAGGGCTGGCTGACTGACAGTGTCTGAACATGCCCATTTCTTCAGGAACATTTTTCTACCAAAGGGTTGGATGTTTCAGACTCTTCTGCCGGCCAATGGTTGTGGTCGAATGTACATGACAGACAGTGTAAGATCAGCTGAGCCAAGTGCAGGGACAGAGCAATTTCGTATGGCAGAAAATTTTATGTTCAGAAGAGGAAGGTGAAATGTGAGTAATTTTCTTAGTTCTTTATAAGTTTAAGCATTTGATGAACTAATTGGTGCACAAAAGTATATGCAAACAAGAAGCTTAAATTAAAATTCAGTGTTTTTTCTCCTGAATTTTTCATAGAATGTGCACTTCTTTTATGCATTTGGTCAAGAAAGATCCAGACATCAAACCCACTTTTCATGATTGAGCACAGCACATCCATCAAAAACTCTAGACACACTCTTCCAAATTACAATCCAACATGCAAGAAGACACAATCATCGCTCCCCTTGAATAACATCGCTTCACACACATGAAGGAATTAATGCAACCCCCTTAATGATCATTCACACGGCATAATCCTCCTGTAAAGCCACTAATAGCTGGCTAGTTGGGATCATGGTATGCATGCAGATGCAGAATTAGTACTTGGTTAAGTGGGTAGGCAGGCAGGGACAAACCTAGCTAAGCTGGTCCCTTTGGTGGCAAACATGGCATCTTCAACTCTATACATGCATAGATAGATTGATAGGCATCCTAAAAAAAATTTAAAAATAAGATAGACAGATTGATAGGCAGGCATGTAGGCATGCTGATGCAATTCTTGATTAGGTGAAAGAGTACTGAAGGCAGCCTGAAAGGAGAGGATAAGGAAGAGGAAGCATCTATCGGACAAACTTCCCCTTTTTTCCATAAAAAATGCTACACAGGCCACATCCTTTAGTTGCAACTCTTCTGGTTACCATGGTACATATGTTCTCATACTGATTGGGCATGGGCTTCGGGGATGGCATGAACTCAAAATTTTTGAATTTAAATCCCCTGAGTCTTAGAAGAACAACTGTTAATTTTATTTTATAACAGAGTATCCCTCCCTATTTCAGTTTTTGTTAACTTTGACCCCATAAGTTAAGTGACTGACTCTTAAGTCTTGCATCTATGGTTTTGAAGTGGTCAACATAGCTAGTAGCTCTTCAGTCTTTTTCCGATGAAGAAGATTGTGTTATTGTTTGGTATTTTCCTTGTGATAGGACAGTGTGCAATCCCTTTATTCTGAGTGAGCAATTGTAGAGGAGTTCATTGAATTTATGTGCCTGCTGTGTGGGAAGTGACTGTGCTTCCTCAAATTCATGTTTCTTTTGGTTGCTTTCTTATGTCATTATATACTTCTTTATTAATTTTTTTCATGATCTTTTATAACTTTTGTATTGTATTTTAGATGTAAAAACATGAAAAGGGATATCCACTCGATGGATCAGAATTCATCTTATTTCTTTTTGGAGCCTGCATGCTCGTTAGTTCTGAACCTTCTAATGGGTGAATCAACCTATCGATATGATGTACTACTAAAACTGCTCAAACTGCTTCTGCTGTCTGTGGTTTCCTGTTTTTTTCTGATGAAACTGAGAAACCAGAGTCCTAGATATTGGAGACAAAATAAGCACATATCACCTTAAGAAAACATTAGTCATCTTGCTAGTTTGCTACATTGTACTAGGCCATGGAGCATCTTGCTCAATTGATCACGTACACAAAGTGGATGCGGTAAACAACAAATTTGACGTGAGGCAGCAAGAAAAAAATCAATTATACTTACCTCATGTGTTTCATTTCATCAGTAGTTTGAATACACAAGTCCCAGTCTTGTCCTTTTGACAGATATTGGGAGTAATAGCATCACATCGTTCATATCAGAGATGTAAATAATTTAGAAACCTAACCAGCCATCTTCCACAAAAAGCACCACCGTGACTACGTGAAGAGCTGGAAGTGAAAGCAATACTACCAACAATCCAGCCGAACCGTCTAACCAGAAGATTTTGACCAACCTTCTTTGTAGCTATGGGAAAAAAATAGTTCAGACCAATTTGGAACGAGAGAATTTATCTCGATTCCGATAGAAAATGAACAGGTTCCTATCAAAATGACTGCAAAAAACACTGTGAAATTCCTGTGTTACCTGTACTAGCTGTATCATCTCCACACTTAATTGTTCGACGCATGTTGGTTGAAACCTGTTTCAAAGAGAACCAGTCTAGACAAGATCACACATGAGAACTTCGCTATTACAGCATCCTATAAGATCATACTGTAAGTAATTCTCCCAGCATTAGAACAAAACATTAAACAACACATGAGAACAACATGGTGAAAACCTTCGGCGTTTTTCACTTCAACTGGAGCCTGTCCACAAAATTGCACCCACAGGTACACAAGATAGCGACATTCGTTACACCATTCCTCAGACAACACCAACATTCAACCTGAGTACTCAACTTGATCCCTTAACTTCCGACGACGACAAGTTGTTTGACTTTAATTAAGTATAACCTAAATGAGGTGAAGCAAAAAAAGAAAGATGGCAGGTTCAACTTCCTAAATGATTCTGTTTGATCAGAGAAAAGATGATTCAACTCCCCTGCTGCTCATCCGCGCTCAGCATCCTTGCAGCAGCAAGTATCATGTCCACAACTTCATAGTTCATACCTTGAAGCCCAGGATCATCCTTCCTATGGAGCTTCAGCATCCTTTTCTCATGCCGCGCCATCCCCTCCTTTGCTCTCTCTACCGCACAATATGAGCAATACCATTTCCCCTTGGGTATTGAAGTGCGACGGGGCATTATGCAGTAGAGATGATAAGCTTCATCACAGCCGTCACACAGAATGGTCAGGTCATCATCTCTGTCAGAATGGCAAACGCGACAAAGGCACGATGGGCAGTACCAGCAGGGTTTGTCCAGCTGAGCGTCGCTAGCGATCTGCTTAGTCTTCAGGCAACAAATGTGGTAGTACTTGTATAGACAATGGGTGTGACCACATATCAAGAATCTCTTGTCCTTCTCCTCAGAATTTCCGCACATTTTGCATAAGGCCCTGACATCAATATCTGGCAATTCCACATTCTCAACAGGCTCTGCACTGGAAATCACAATTGCTCTGGAGTTATCAACAGGTGTCCTTTTACTGGCAGTTTCCTCACACCCTGGAGGCCTACAAACCTCAAGTTCCTCGCATGCGACGCAATTTCCATGCAAACAATTAGGTTCATAATGGGCCAAGGCCATGTCGCCTTCGGCTGTTTCGTTACAGATGGTGCTGCAGCTTTTACAACACCAGCTTCTAGTTGAAGTGGATGGCACAGGAGGTTCAATGCATGAGATGTGGAATGCTAGCATGCATCTTTCGCATGTGAGGACGCTATCACTTTTTGCTACTTTGCCACATTCATTGCAGGTCGTACAGTTTTGTACACCACAAACATCCATTGGATCTGGTTGATCCAACTGGTTGAAGTCCTGTGAGGTTGAAAGTACCAATGCATTTGGCTTGACCATGTTCATGGGTTCCAAACTGGTCTCCACAGCTCCCTGTGTGTTGGTACAACAGTATTGAGCAAATGACAGGCAAGGCATGACATAAACAGTAAAGCAAAGCAAATACCTAGCAACAGAACACTCACCTTCAGATTCTCTTCACTATCATCTGGTCCTCTCTCTCTTTCAACCTAAAGAATGTAATACCAGATTGTAATGTCAAGAATAATGTCAGATATGAACCATTTACAGATAGAATGAATCCAAAATTCAATATAACTAGCTAAATGCCCATGCTTTGCTATGGATAAAAGAAAATACTATTTTAATGTTGCCTAAAATAAATAAAAATATATTTTCCATGAAATGTGTTTACCCATCTTTTTTTTCTGTAGGGAATATTCACCTTAATTTGATTTTATATGTGGCTATCCATTTAGATTTGATTGTTTCTTAATATTAAGAAGTTCAAGGGACAATTTGAAAAATTTACAATAGGGGTAGATAGCGTGGCAGATTCACTGCCACCACTACTACCTTCTTTTAAAGGAGTATTGATTCTAATCCTAATTGTAACGTAAAAAAATATAGGAGATTTCAAAAGGAAAAAAAACATAGAACATGGGAGCTATAAAGATCTAGCCGTTAAGTACTTGCCTGCTTTGTGTAGGACGCTTCTGTGAGGCTTGAAAGGCTATTTGATAGGTCAATGATATCTTGACCAGCCGCTTTAAGATCTTCCCATAACTGCAACCATATCAAAACTATCAATTACCATTTACCACTATGAAAATGTTTAGAAAATAGATGCCTCGCGTAATAAAATGCATACTCAGTGTTGGTAAAAATAGCTGATGAACACATGACTGAAATAAAAGGCATCATATATCTGAGATACAAACATACATCAAAGATAACTATATTTTAGAGTAAGATTTAGATATTAAACTTGTAAGGCTCCAATCTGGCATAGATCATGATTCACAGTATTATTATGATCATTTAATTTATATAATTGGTGTAGAACTGTGCAAATGAACAATATACTGTCTAACTATTCAATGGAAAAGACTAGGAGTTATGGAAGAGTCAAAAGCACATGTTGTGTGTTTATGTGTATAAAAAAACTGTGCTGTTGGTGCACGCTGCACATAAAGAATACAGTCAGCAAGTCAATGGGGTAAAGAATACAGTCAGCAAGTTAATGGGATTATCAGAACTTGTACTAGACAATCTTGCAATATAATTGCAACATGCAAAAAGGATTTTGAATGTTTGCATATTGTTTAAAGTATGCAATGTGGGCTTGTTTGGTAGAGTTCCAAATTCTATGATTCTGATCTTGTGATTCTGATTCTTACTGAATCAAATACTGATCTTGTAGGGATTTTCAATTTTCGTTCGTTGGATTCTCACGAGAAGCCGCCTTTTGCCTGATTCTCCATTCGTGTGTAAAATTGAGAATCACAGCGGATCAATTCAGCTAAGAATCAAGGGGATTTTTTGCCCGTTTGGCTCAGCTCCAATTGATCCGATTAAGAATCACCCTCGAGAATCCCTACCAAACGTGCCCAAGTACATTTTCCAAACATTTCAGTATGGTTCTCCCTACGGTTCATGCAATGTAAGTACATTTTCCAAACATTTCAGTACGGTTCTCCCTACAGTTCCCTTTCGAAGGGAGAAAGATGCATAACACAAAACCAGAGGAAACACTTTGCTGAAAAGTAGTGTTCTTACCAGCTTCAAATCTTGTTTGAATAAGGAAGGTGCACGGCCATAATCTCCATTTTTCATCCTTGAGTCAATCATGCTAAAATCAAAATACCTAGTCCTTTCCTCATCTTGATGGACAGTTCTCCCAAGCACATTGCACAATAAGGCAAAATTCTCTGACTTTAAAACATCCACAAGAACACTCTGACAATTAGCAATATTCCCATCACTCGACACTGTTCTGTTGGAATCCATTTCCACTTTACCCCCAACCTGATAGGATCAAGAAAAATATTTTGAAGTCTGACAACATAATGTTTTATCCACTAAATAGATTATTACAGTTGTAGATATGCATCGCTTCCATGATTCAAAGAACTAGAGAAGAGAATTGCATGAAGTGAATGGGGTTGATAACCTAGGGCCTGTTTAGTAGAGCTCCAACTCCTAAATTCTAACTGTGGAGCGGAGCTGTGGAGCTACTTGAACCCCGCTCCACCCTCTAGTTAATTTTTTCAGATCACTCCAGTCCGCTCTACTCCATTTTTTGGTGGAGATGAACCCGTTTGGTTGGGCTCCAGCTCCAGAAAAGGTAGATCTGGGAGCTGGAGCCCTGCTAAACAGGCCCCTAATGTTCCATGCAACAAGCATGCAGTCAAGGATTCCCACTAGTCAATACATAGTTTGCAGCAAAGAAATATTATGGGTTACCAACAGCATATTTGGTTATTTTGCTAGCCTTGCGTAGCTTCACTAGTTGGCAAGGAAAACCTTGCTGGAGAGAAGAGCCAAATTGGCATTCCCTTAAAGGAAAACCTTGCTGACCTTGCCTAAAACCAAAGCAAGGGAACAAAACAACCACCAACCTTACTACGAAAGAATGGATAAAGAGGCCAAACATGCCATGAGTACTAATAAAACACTAGAGGGAGAACCACCTCTTTGTGGGTGGTAGAGATGGGGTGGTGCGCGTGCATGGCAGTGTGTCTGCATATGCATCTTCCTTGTAATCGCAAAAGAACGAATATTAGAGTATAACAAAAAATACTTACAGTTCCAAATTCAGCAGAACCGTAAAGAAGGACATCACGGATGCAACTCTGTATGCCAGGACCCTCTAGTGCACCTGGCAAATGCATCAGTCCATCTAAAACATATCGCCAGTGACTCCAACAGTCATTTCTTTCAGTTTGCTTCTCAGATTTGCTTTTGCTACTATATAATCCATTTTCTTGAAGTCCCTGTACAATTGGCTTTTTGATGAAACAACAGTTTAATCCAAAGAAAATATTGCAAAAAGAGAGGCATTAATATAACTCCTTTTTATGTGTTTTAATAACAAGATAAGGGCAGTTAAATAGCACCAGACTGAGTTTACCAGGATATGCAGTGTTAATGCTCGCATGATTTTGTACAAGCAAAATGTACAGGTAAAACTGATAATAAGTTGAAGTACTAAAAAGCTCTGCTACACCCAAGAAGGTGCTATAATTTGAAATTTGTACAAATATGTACATGAATCCTAGTCTAGTCCCAATACAGGGCAAAGTTCTCCATCACAAGATTTGAAGCATACAAATTTCTACAAAATTGCATGTAATTCATTAATCTGTTATGTATTAATTGTGCAGTTCCTAGTTTCGACAAAATGCATGACAAGAATAGCAACAAGGACAGACCTGAGGATTGTTGCTGTTCTGCGGTGGATGAGTAGTATTGCATACTGAGTTCAATGTGTTTGATTTTCTTTCAGCTTGATTAAAATCTTCAGAAGAACCTTTTTCCTGCATTACCATAGTGAAATTCTCTTGATCAAACTGTGAATTCTTAGAAGAGCACGGTATGTCGCAACTGTCAATAACATCAAGATCCGATCTTCCTGCTTTCTGCTTCTCTCTTGATATCATTTTATCCCGAACGGTTTTAGCAACATCTTCTGGAACGTTATGACATTGGGGACGACTCTGCCACCCAACAAGATGCCACTTCAATCTAGTTATGCCATGATAACCCTCTAAACTGCACCACTTGCACTTCCAATGGCCCTTTTCTCTGTCATGAATAAGTGAATGTTCCCATGCATTGTCCCTTAATCTTGTTGGGTAATTGGAAAGTACCTACATTTCATACAGCACACCTCTAAGTATGAATTTAAATTGCAGCATGCATGTTGAAAGTGAAATAATGCCATGCTTTAACATCCAATAAGAACTTCAAACAGAATGCACTGCTCATTTCATAAAATAACTATGGTGTAAATAATGAATATAAAACTAGTCAAGGATAGTATTTCATTGAAGAGAGCAAACAAACACACAAAAAGAAAGTTGGACATGAAACACATTGTAGAAGCTAGTAGTTTTGACTTGAAAAAAGTTTCCTGTCCCAATTTATCAAGGAAGTTTGAAGTTGAAATCCTTTCTGAGAGATTTTCAATTTAGCTAGATTTTCGGGCCTGTGTGACGGTCCGCTGCCATATCCTCTGTGGCTTAACTTGTCAATACTCATGTAAACCCTTTCAATCTCTAATGCAATGACGCACAAACCTTTTGCGTCTTCCCAAAAAAAATTATCGAGGAAGTTAGATGTGACTCTTAAGGAATCCTCTTTCCATACTGAACAGAAATGGAGGATTTTTCTAATATAGTGTATTTACCATAAGTAGTAAAGAACAGTGGTATGAAGATTATTAAATGGATGAATTTCCCCGAAGGGAAAAGAAGAAAGAGACGGACCATAACAGATAATTGAATGTTATCAATAGCTACCTTGTAGTTCTGTTATTCAAATAAGATGATATGTAAGACAGTAAATTCCATTCCACAAACGTAACGTTGAGGAATTTATGTGGGAGCACCAAAAGGCAAAGTTTGATTTGCTTACGTAAGCTCAGAAGCTGAGATCAAATGTTTGTTCATACTTTAGTTTGTAACAAAACTAAATGACAAAAAGTAGATCATCGCACTAGTAAACTTACTAAGTTAGCTGAACAAGGCTAAACATTAATGATACTAAATTAATGCATGATCCAAAACAGATATTCAAATTAAATATATTTACATGTAATGAACAATAAATTCTTTACCAATGGTAAGTTTGAAAATGAACTATGCTTCTAGTTTTGCTAAATGACATGGCCTGGGGTTAAATGAGTAGGAAAGCAGATGTTATCTTGTTGGCTTTCAATAAATCCGTATCTGTTCTGGAGATAGCTAAGAGACTAAGACAACAATCTGATTGCTTATATTCCGATCATATAAAGCAAGATACCTACTATGAGTTGTAACACCCTACGGCCCAAAATCAACTCATGCCCAGCCTCCATATGGGGGCAGGGGCCAGTGGGCCACATGTGTAACACCTCACTCGTAAACATGCAGGAGAGCTGCGCATCTTTTCATTAAAAAGAAGAAAGGTAATTACAAGAAAACAAAAGGAACAACGAAAGTGCCAAAAGGCAAACCCTCAAGCACCTAAGCTACCAATAATCAATCTACCAAGATCATTTGCCCCTGCGACACACCACAAGGCATCCTCATTTGTAATTGACTGGACAACCAGGTTCACATCAGGAGAGACACCATTGAAGATATAATTTATATATAGTGCAGTGGGAGCCTCTCCTGCTGTTTTACGTCAAAAAAAAAAGATACACCATTGAAGATGCAGTCATTGCGATGTTTCCAAATCTCCCAAGCTACAAGGATTACCAAAGAATCAAACCGATTTCTTAAATCCTTGTCAACCAGCACTTTTAGGTTTTCGTTGTCACTTCGCCCAAACTGGTAATTTAGAAAGTGCTACATTTTGGACCAACATTGGTTATACGGTTGAGTAACTCGATGTATGCTGCAAACCAACAAAATTCAAGGTCTAAACCATCTGAACTAGAAGTAATTAAAAACACTTGTTTCAAGTTTTACCGTGCTTTCACTCGGTTTTCCAGTTTCTATTGCCAAACCGTCTCTGTTTTAACTTATCAATCATGCTACTATGGGACTACTAAATTTTTGACAGACTCATGCTAGATGAAACCGCGCATCTTGCAGATGGCCAGGGCGATGTAGTATGTGCGTGCCCACTCACATTTGACTCCGCTTAGCGATCGGTGTGCGTGTTCACCTTTCTCTCTTAATTCAATTGATTATCCCACTTTTTTTCGACCCGGCAAAAAGACTCATGGTGGATTTTAATTAGGATCAATTATTTGTTGTGACTTGTACTCTTTATACATTTTTGTGTTTTAGTACACTGGAAATACTGAACATACTAAAGTTAGGTATAAATCTATCATGGACTGTTATTTTATTTATTTATTTTGAGGGAGGGGGTTGTATTGTAATATTTCAGTAGCAAAATCAACCAGAGGAGGGCTGAGCGCCTCTGGTTGAGCAGGCTCGTCCTGCATGGCCGGAGGCTCTGCTCGGCGTGCACTCTGTTTGGGCAAAACCCTTTTAATTATTATATTCTTTGATTTTACTAATACACACTAGGCCACCTTTATATTACAGGTGTTGAACGATAAAACTAGAATTACTAAATAAACTAGGAAATTATATATCAAGCATACTAAATAGTAAATAGATAATAAAGATCAGATTCTTCAAGGCGCTGCCGCCATGCATGTACGCCGTTGATACTATGCCCATAATGCCGGTCCATAACATATTGAGTTTCCTTAACGGAAGTTACCTAAAAAATGGGGAATGAAAATGGAAAAGACACAGCACACACTGCACCTTTCATGGGAATACATCCTCACTGTGTTGATGGTAGGCCAGATTTGCGAATAGCAATTACAGTTATTTGTGTATGATTGATGCAATCAAAGGATTTCATCTATGGCAGAAAGTTTCACAACATAAAGCCACAAACTGAATGTTTACACCTACCATTCTTCCACATCTGTGACTAACAGATGACGGTCAGGAGAAATGGCCCTTTGACTCATTTCAATTTTAACCAATGTTATCTTTAGAACAAAATACAGACATTTCTTGACATCATAAACTGATGATGATGACAGGACAGAAAAGTAGAAAGGAAAGAGCAGGAAGAATAGGAGAAAAAAGGATACCCCACTGCAATCATTATTTGTTGATGGTAAAGAAGGATTGTCTGGTACCGGATTGCTGTTCTGCTGTTGCTCACTCGATTGCCCAAGAATATGTGGCCTTGAATGAGCTTGTTGCCCGGTCTTTTTCATGTTGAGTCTTCTCTTTAAATGAATATGATGCCGTGCCTTTTCAAAAACTTCTTTTGGAACACTTGGGCACTTAGGATGTCGAAACACACCAGCAAGATGGAAATGGAGCCTAGAAGTTTTGCCATACCCATCCATACCACAGTATCTACACCTCCAATGCCTTGCAGTTTCGTCAACGATAACTATATGCTTCCTTATGTTAAACCTAGTTTTCTTAGGGTGTTTCAAGACCTACAAATAAGTGTAGAAGCTCAGAACACAGCATATTCTTGAGCATAACAGAAATAAAGCATACATATGTTATTTAATTAAAACTAGAAAAAGGTAGTACCTCCCTCCAAAAATACAAATTATAAAGCATATCTTTAGTTTTGCTTGTTAATATAGAGCTTATTTCATATTCCAGTGCAACATAAGTGTGCTCTTCCCTCTATACGCCAAATAAATATACATGTGCATGCATTTGACTAAGCTCTTATAAAAAACAATTATGGGGTAATCTAGTTATTTTCAATGCCTCTTTGATCTATGAGAAAGAAGAAATATGCCTTAGAATTTTGGAGAAGTACATACTACCATGGTAGAGAAAACGTACAGGAGAATACCCACCTTTTCCTGTAAGTATTTTTGTCTATGACTGGCATATTATCTTTTTGCATTTCCATTTGAGTATATCTTACAGTATACAGTTTATGATGACACTCTAATTTCAACTTCTGCAAGGATCTAGAGAATTCAATAACAATTCTATTCATTATAAAGGTTCCACAAGTATTAGTCATAATTTTCGCAGAACTTGTGAGGTCAAAACTATCCCATAACTCGATTGTCACTAGCACAAACAGAACTGATAAATTTCTACAGGACTATGGAATTTTTGTTTCCACTCAGGTTTAAGAAGGAAATTTACCTCTTTGTGTTCCAAATTATCAGTTTTATTGTCCATAATCTGGTGCTTATTATTGTCAGGTACTTGGCACCTTCCATGTCCCAAGGTGCAGTGCTCCTCAGGTTGATCACTGCTTTTCATCAGCTGTTCACAATGGTCAAGTAGTTGGCCACTATGTTCTGCACCCTGTTGGTTGCTTCCAGCTGCCACCTTTTCAAACTAAGTAAACCAAAAGTATACAAGTAAGTTCCAATGCTAGAAACATTTGTCCAAACAAGTGAAACAACTATGGTAGTTTCTGAAAAATGTGGATGTGTCTGGTGTTATCCCCTTCTCAGTGTTAACTTGCTTGAATTTCACGTGTAGGTCTCCAGAAGTTCTCAAAAAATTGACTAAATGTAATGAGAGTCATTTTCTATGGCCCTGAAGCAAGATAAATTAAATACAGTTGTATGATATACACAAAAAGATGGATTAACAACGATTTTGACTGTTTTGGCTCTATTTATCCTGCCTGTCAAATTCCATATCTTTCAATTGGGTCAACAATTAGTATTTCCACTCAAATCTAACATAAGGAATGGTGGGTTGCCTAACGAAATATGAAGCCAAGGGGCAACCCTCACTGAGTTGAGATGGATGTTTGCATTACAAATGGATGCTTCAATACTGACTAAGATGCGATTATCAGTCCTTAACTGATAATCCCTGGCCTTGGGCTGTGATGAATCTAAATGCTTTAGTGTGTGGTCAAAGTTATTAATTTACTGTTTGAGCAGCTGGCAGTTTGAGCAGCAGTTGGCTGCACTTCTTTAGGTTGCAAAAATGTGTGGTGAGGAGTCCATGTAATGTGTTTTGCCTGCTCTGTAGCATGGCTGGTTGTTTAAACTTCTCTTAATACAGAAATGCACAAGTCTTTTGCGTATTCCCTAAAAAATATTAATTTACTGCATTCTAGAGGACATATACTCAACAAGGGAAGGAACAGGGTCTAAAGAAAAGGATATAACATGAAAGACTACAATACCTCATTAATGGTGCATTTCTCTGATGTTTGTATATGCACAGTATTTCTTGGAGGTGGTTGATCATCTCCCAATGGCAGAGTACCTTCCACTTGTATTTGTGAGAGATTAATTATATCCTCATCAAGTTTGACATTAAAAGGAGACCTTGTATTGCTATTAAAAAGATATCGTGCTGCCCTTTTCTCTTCAATAAAGTTCAATACTTTTTTTGATATTTCCTTTGGAATATTTGGGCAACTATTGTCAGTAAGATGAGCCTTCAATGTAGTTACACCACCACTTCGACATAAAGAACACCACTTGCACTGCCATCGTCTTTTATTTCCATCAAGATCCACCGCATGCTCCCACCCAATATCTCTTATCCCTCGTAACAACATGGTAGCCTGCAAATCAATGTAATATTTGAATCAATACAATACTATTGGTAGTTTGGTACTGCTCAGGATAAACCAAAAAAAATGTTGGATGTAAATAATTAGTGAACAATTACAGTAATTAGGCACAAGTAACGTGTGAAAGGTTTACAGCCAGCAGTTAATGACATGCGATTTTGCTAATCTTAAGGATAAGTTAAGAACTCACGAAGTCAAAAGTTATGAACTCACACTTTAGTGACTATGTTGTTTTCACAAATGATGGTTTTATAGTTGCCATGAAATTATTTTTCTAAGTTAACTTTCAGGGATCAAATATCTTTGCTATGACAGCTGCATAAATTAGTTCCTTGTATTAAAGTGGAGCATGCTTGCTCCAAAGTTTTTTCAGGTTTTGCCAGCATTCTATCGCCGTACTTTGTAGCATGTCTTTCTTCCAAATCTTAATGAAATTGGCCGGCCTCCTTCGGCCGGCCCGCCAGACAGCAGCATAAATACTAGACTTGCTGAATTAACTATTTTTTTCTCAAAAACACAGGAGGACTGCATTTCATGAATTAACTAAATAAGTTAGTAGGCGTTGAAGCATACACATTCCAAGTCCACAGGTGTATGATCACTTGCACTTATCAAACAGCTGACACCTAAAAACCTCCAGATGAAATTTTTTTCTTAGGATTAAGATGATAATCAAAACATCATGAAACCCCTTTATATACCTTTAACTTAAATTTGCTAAGCAGTAAGCACAACAGTAGATATCACACCGAGTAGAAAATGAAATAGAGAGAAATAAATACACTTTGTATACCCTGGGGTAAGTAGGCTCCTGATTATCATGGTTCGTTTGGTTAGTAACTTCTTCAAGAACACTGTCTACTCCAGTCAGCACCTCTGAATCAACAGGTAAAGGATCTTTCCCAGACTTGATATCATCATAGGTGCTCTTAGCCGTCACACAGTTATCACCATTTTGTGCAGCTCGCTTCTTTCGCCTTTCTCTTTTCTTCCGCAAATGCTCCCTTATTTTTTCAGAGACATCCGATGGAACCTTCGGGCACATTTTGACATCCAGATCACCAGCAAGATGCCGCTTAAGTCTAGAGACACCACCACCATATCTAGTCAGGTGACAATACATGCATTTCCAGTGCTGTCTGTTCTCATCAATCATTATGCCATGCTTCCATCCAATGTCCCTACTTTTCCAAAAAGTTTCAGCCACCTGCAAAATCAAAAATTTTAAACAATGGTACAGCAGTGATGAGATTAACTTAGTCTGCACTATAAATAGAAATTTCAGTGGATCAGCTAAGCCATAATAACTGAATGTCCTGAAATAGAATGTATAGCTCAAGGGAAACAGCAATTGCTAAAGAAATAGGGTATGAAAGACTTTAACAGCTGACGAAGTAAAGGTATACTTCCAACGAAGTTTTTTTGAGAAAATATTCTACATAGTACATACAACATTATTTTGCTGGAAGCCTGATTCGCAAACATACAAATCAAGATTTTAACATGGCAAAATCAATTTTACCACTCATATTTCAACATAACAAAGTATTCTTGAGGTATAACAGTATTAAGCTCCCCAGGAAAACAGTAGCTGAGTTTACAACATTCTGTAACTAAAAAGATTGCATGTCATTATGTCATAGTTCAAAAGTGTGTGGAAGGTTCACATGAGATTTTTGCCTCTCTTTTTTTTCTCGAACACACAAGAGAATTGTGTGTCATTTCATTAAGAAGAGGAGAAAGTTACAAAGGAGGAAAAGATCCCTCCCTCAAGAGTCAAATACAAACGTGCGCTTAAGAAAACTAAGACGACTTGCAACGAAAACAATCCCAACAAAGACTTTTGCCTCTTGACTCAGAACTTTTTCCCATTTGTGAGGCTAATGAAGAAAGTGCAATTGAAACTGGATAGAGCTACCCATAAATGTTCCTACGAGGAATTTCAACCTGTCCAGAAAGTCAGTTATAACCAAACACTAAAACTCAATATGGCAGAAAACTAGGAAGCAATATAGCTATTAAAAAAATGCAGATTGATAACAAAAATTAAGAAATACCAAATATCTTGCTGCAATAAGATATTGAATATTTCTAGCTTTCCTTCCTTTGAGTACTGCTATATGTTAGAAGAAAAGCATTATCCATAAGAGATGAAACTTTAGGAGTGGATAGGTCTAGAGGGAAGTTGCAGCACTATATTTGTGCATTACCTCCATACCAAGATTAGCATGGTTGTCAAAAAAATCCATCAAGTGAGAAAATCCATGAATGTTCTACTGCACACTTTCGCTTGTTAAAAAAACAACCATTCGAAGAAGAACAGAGCAAGGACAATTGTGAGTAGGAGAAATGTCAAGTCTAGTGCACTAACTCCAAGTTGTGAACCTGAATCTGTTAGTATGGAACATTGTCTTTTCCAAGTAAAAACTCCTAGTATGTGAAAGAATGAAATGGTGCTTTCAAGTTTCTATGACAAAAACTAAAAGCCTTGACAGAAGAGAAGGCTGGGAAGCAATATAGTTCTTCAATAAAAAACAGGGAGATTCACAAGATCAAATGAGTGAAATAACTGTCTCAAACAACTCAGTCCTACAAGAATTGAGGATTTGCAAATGAACTGTAGAAGATGAAACCCATAGAATCAATGAGAAAAATCATATACAATCTGGTAAACACAAGCAAGTAGTCCAAAACATAAGAATTCCATGTTTGCACCACAGTGTGCCTTTTCTTAAAGGACAGAGAGGATGTGCCCTCCAAAATATTCAGTTCTGTTTAATTTAATAAATATCAATCCGCATATGAAAACTGAACATAAATTCCCACAGAAGAATTATGCACATTCCTTTCTAGAATGAACTGACATGAGTGACTAATGCTAATGGCAGAACATTATCTATATTTATTCACTTGCCTCATCACATAATTTGAACACAACATACCAACAACCAAGTAACAAATTCTTTCTCTACGCAGTCATAAAAAATCTTTGCCATTTCGATAAGGTTTTTCCATAATGCTAAGTGCACATTTCATTTTGTTGTCATCAAGTACAAGATCCTAATTTCCTAGCCACACATCACCAGGTGCAAAATTAGTCTATTCCAACCATCTAACCATCCCATGTCATTCCTCCATTCTATCATATGAAAATAGAAAAATTTACAAGTCCACAAGCTACAAAATACTAACATTTAGCAAATTACAGCACTAACTATACCACATTGCAACAGCGGACTCTTTCCAATGCAACAGTTTTAGATTAACGTTTCAATGCAATTCTCACAATAACTTTTCAATGCAATATACAGGCACTTCAGAGTTCTTTTAAGGATTATACCTGCGGTGCCGGCACATCTCCAGTCTTGGTCTCTGCCTCTGGCTGTTGCTGTGGTTCCAGCCTTAACTGTGCCTGTGGCTGTGGCTGTGGCTGTGGCTGCGGCTGTGGTTCCTGCTCTGGTTGCCGTCGCCTCTTGTAGGTTCGCAGAGCCTCCTTGCACGAGGAATCCCTGAAATGCACCTTCTCATTCCCTTTATCCTTGTCAACATCCATCTTCCACCGCCAGGGTTTCGGTCAAGAAACCTGCAGAAAACAAACAAAAAATCCTCAGGACGAAGCATCCAAGTAACGCCAAGAAACACGAAACTACTCCTGCAATTCTCCATCCAAGAATCCTAACCGGACAGATTCGACCTCTTGCCCCCCAAAAAAACAATCACCAAGAAAGCTCAAATTTTGGGGGGAGAAACCGCGGTCAAAACCGCAAGAACCAGCGGAAAAAAAACACAGCTTTTCGAGTCCTACCGGTGCCTACCTAAGATTGCCGCGGAGCCCGATTCGGGAGTAATGGCGGACGGCCTCGGAATTCTAGCAGAAGTAGATGGTGAGGTGGGGATGTGAAACGAAAACGGCAGCAAGGGAGGGGAAGAGAGGAGAGGAGAAGAGAGGCTGTATGGGATACAGAGGGAGGAGAGGGGGAGGAGTCTGACAAAAATCCGGCACTTCTTTGGTGTGAGAGTTTACTACTGCTGCTGCCCTTGCCTTGCCTTTCTCCTGCTTTTGAGCCCCAAAAAAACCAAAAGAGCCCTCTGCTTTTTACCACCCATCACCTCTAACCAAAAAGCTCCCTCTTTTCAAGTTTCAGTTGTTGTTTCTACTGCTGAGATGTTCTTTTCTCCCTCCTGAATTTTTTATTTTTTTTCATTCACAAGGTTTTCTTGGTTGTTTTTTTTTATGTAGTGAAGGTTCTTGTTTAGGAAGGAACAGAAAAAAAGGTTCTTTTTTAGGGAGGAAGTGAAAATGTTGAATGCTGTTGTAGGTGCCAGGTGGTGATGCATGCACTGGCATTAAGAGTTTGTCTATAGCCAGGATTTCTGCCTATTTGGTCATGGCTCCAGCACATCAATAGCAGAAAGAAATGAATTGAATGATGCAGCATTTTTGTCTTTCCATATATCAGTAGTGATGTAACCAGTACTCTTGACTTCTGGAGGATGCATTATGAGAAAAGATTTGTAGGAATCACCCCCCCCCCCCCCCCTTGTTGCCTTTGTTGGATTCAGGAATGTTAACTTCTGAACTCTGCATTATCTAATCACAAGGTGTTAGGTACTTAATTCCTGTGCCAATTGTTTTGTTTCTTATGGAGAAGATTCCACTGCTAATGTTGGTTCTTGGTTCCTCATCACTACCGATGTATGTGACACTAGGGCCTGAAATGGCAAGCTGAAAAGGTCAATCCTTATTACTGACCAGAATACTGTGCTGTGCTTGCCAATGTACACAAAACCAACCCAAAGGGGAGTCCATTGAAGCAAAGCTGTTCAGTGCCTCTTTATGGCTGCCCACATTAAATCAAACTTCATCTTCATATTTTCTTTGTTACACAAGGTTTACACAAGCTTCAAATATTCTTTGTGACTGCCCAAATTGAATCAAACTTCAAATATTCTTTCCCCCTTCTGAAAATAATGATTTACTCATGGTTTCCTTGAAAGTTTTTGATGTAGCCAAGTTCTTTTTAAGGAAGAAACAAAAAAAAAGGTTCTTTTTAGTAAGAAACAGAAAATGGTAAATGCTGTTGCAGGTGCCAGGTGGTGATGCATGCATGAACTGGCTTTATGATTTTGTCTCTAGCCAGGATTTTTGCCTATTTGGTCATGTTTCCAGCACATTAATAACAGCAAGAAATGAACGAATGATACAGCATTTCTGTCTTGCCATCTATCAGTAGTGATGTAACCAGCAGTTCTGACTTCTGGATGATACACATATAGATTAGAACAAGATTAGAAATCCAACCCATTTTCCTTTCCTGTGTTGATTCAGGAATGATAATTTCTGAAGGGCAGCGCATGCTAATTGGGTTCAACAAACTACTGCATTATCTAATCAACTACTTAGTTTTGTGCTAATTTTTTTTCTTATGGAGAAGAGTCCCACTTCTGTTGTTAGTTCTTGGTGCCTCAAACCGTAAGCTAAAAAGGCCAATCCTTACTGACCAGAATACTGCTCCTGTCAATGTACACAAATCAGCAGGAAGGATTTCCACTGAAACAAAAGCTGAGTGCCTCTTTAGGGCTGCCCACATTACATCAAACTTCATCTTGGCATTTTCTATATTCACTTGGAAAAAGAAGTACAGTAGAAACCAAACTTTCATCGAAGAGTCATGCTTCGATTTGTGTAATCTTTAAAAGGGCACATTATTGTTAAGCAATACCATCATTTCCAACAGGCCAGGCCAAATCACCCGTCAATTTTGCTTGGCAGTCTCATTTGGCGCTACAAATTTAGCAGCCTTGCTATTTTTTTGTTGGAGACCTGCACATCAATTTAATGCTCAAATTTGTCATATGTGAAACCATGCTTAATCCAAACATGCGGATGTCACAAATGTTACACTATAATAACTGGAAAAAAATACTACATAGTGATAGTGCCTTTTGTGTCTATGTTTGATGTTCTCACAGAAGATTCGAGATTTTGCATTCAGGTTTTGATCTATGATTTTAAATATGATTCGAAATTTTGTATCCAGGGTATGAAATATAAGGGCACGTACAAAGGCCTTTATCCACGAGCTCTCTCAACTGCCATAGTAGCAAATTTGGTGACATGTCTTAGAGAGAGAAGAGGAGAGATAAACAACGATGCTTCCAGGAACATCGGCTCAAAATCGTCCCGTCTCACAAAAAAAACGAGCAGACGCAAGGAGAGTCGCGCGTTGTAGAATTGGTCTTTGAGAGGAGCTTGGCCTTTGGATCCGCTGCATAGATCGGTGAATTTTGGTGCGCGGAAGGGATTTTGGCGTAGAGAGGGATCGGGATTGTTAGAAAACCGACACCAAAATCAACATCACAGAAGATACATCATAAGAGATATAAACATGATGACAATATTGAGGCACTATATTTATTAACGAGGATCAACCAAATCCTATATCTCCAAGGCACTGATTACAGATGCTCCTCCTGGACCCAGCATAATTACAGTGTATCAGAATTACAATGACCCTCGACTGGTACGCCTCTTATCGCCTTTTGCTAAGTCGTCATGCGGTTACAACAGGTCCGTCTTTCTATTTAAGAGAGAACTTAGGACAGAGTTCGACTTTAACTCTATCCTAACATCTACTACAACTCCAAGTCCTAAACTGTAATCAACTTTGTACACATATTCGACACAAACTCTAACAAACTCCACCTTGACGAATATGCCCACGCCAACCTGAAATTGTTTATTGTGTGAACCTCCGTGTACCCAGACTTGAGTTGGTTTATTTCTTTGCCGCTCGCTGAGCCGCCCGACAAGCCTGTGCCCGGCTCACCACCATCAGGAACATGCACTACAATACCAGCATACCTATTTTTCATGACTCCAGCTGCAACAACACTCCCTTGTAGCTTGTACAAACATGAGCCCGTCTTCGCACCAATCATAACAGTCTTCCCGTCCTTCATAACCATCATGGTCTTTCCATCAGGATCACCATGATACAACCATCCTTCCTTATGTAGACTCCCAAGCGAAATTAAACTCTTTCTTAGTCCTGGCACGCGTTTCACATCCCAAAGTAGCATCTCGTTGCCATCATACATCTTGAACTTGATATCACCCACTCCAATAATACAGTAACTCATGTCATCGCCCAAGTGAATAATGGCGAACTCATCAGATTTGTATCAAGAGAACCACTCCTGCTTCAATGTCACATGATAAGAACTAGCCGAGTCCAATATCTATGCTTCACCAGACTTCTCGTTAGATACCGTGAGTAGCTCATGGCTGCTGCTATCTGAGTCATCACCAGCTACTGCTAAACTTGCACTTGCACTTCTCAACTTCTTCAGTAACGGAGAATTCCTCCTTATGTGCCTAGCGTCATGATACTTATGCAACGTACCACCTTCTTCTCTTTGCCCTTCGACATCCCTGTCTCGTTGTCATGCTTTGCCCTGACCAGCAAACCTTCACCCTGAGAAGCCCCCGTTGCATTTGACTTTGATCTTCTCAAATTGCGCGCAAGCGATACTGAAATTATCTCCTCAGTCTTGATGGTATCCTTACCGTATGTCAGAGTAGTCACCACATGCTCATAAGACGGTGGAAGCGAGCTCAAAAAAATTATGGCTTTGTCTTCATCCTCTAGTTTCACATCTAACTTACTTAGATCCGTGACCAACTGATTGAAAACATCCACGTGCCCCCTAAGATCTGACTCCTCTTGCATCTACAAACCATACAACTGCTGTTTGAGATACAACTTACTCGTCAGCGACTTGGACATATACTGGGTTGTCAATTTGTCCCAAATTTTCTTCAGTGAATCTTCCTTCATGATATGGTACATGACCGAATCCAAGAGACACAATCGTATCGTTGCAGTTGCCTGCGTCTTGATTTCCTCCCACTTGTCATCATCCATCTTCATTAGTTTCGTCTCAGTGAGAGTCTTGGATATCCCTGTTGCGCCAACAGGTCCTTCACCCTCATCTACCAGAGAACAAAATTTCCAATGCTATCGAATTTCACTGCATCAAATTTGGAAGCCATCATCGACACCATTGACAATAATCACTGTTAATCAGCTATTGTCTTGACAATAATGACTCTATCATGTTCACAAAGCACCCCACTAGTCCTTCTGAACAATATTGGGCCCAACAAGAAACAGTAGAAATCCTATGAATAGTACCCTCGGTGTACAGTACCCAGACCAAAACAAAAAAGGGCTCCGATAAACTATTGATAACTAAACGCGGAAGAAACGCTAAAGAAGATCCAAAATTGATGATGACACCGAGACATGATATTTGTTAACGAGGTTTAGCCAAAGCCTATATCTCCGGGACACTGATTACGAGCGCTCCTCTTCGATCCAGTATAATTACAACATATCAGAGTTACAATGACCCTCGACCGATACGCCGCCGACCAGTTGCTCCTTCTCGTCGCCTTCGGCTAAGTCATCATGCTATTACAATAGGTCCGTCTCTCTATTTAAGAGAGAGCCTAGGATAGAGTTTCGACGCTAACTCTACCCTAACACCTACTACAACTCCAAGTTGTAAACTGTAACCGACTACGTACACATGTTCAACACAAACTCTAACAAACTTCATCTTGGCGAATATGTCACGCCAATTTGAATTTGCTCCATGTGCGAACCTCCGTGTACCCGGACTTAAGTTGTTTCCTTCTTTTCCGCTCACACCGAGCTGCCCAACGAGCCTATCCCTAGCTTGCCGCCATCAGGAATGTGCACTGCAACACTAGCATATCCGTCTTCCATGACTCCACTGACCGAATCATCGATCGCCTCCAACTTCAGTCAACCCTGAGCGTTACATTTGACTATCTCCTTGTTGAAAGTAGCTCATCAAACAGTTCGGGCTGCCCGCTCGAAGTGTCCAAATCCACCGATCGAATCGTCGATCACCTCTAGTTTCAATCAACCCTGAGCGTCATGTCTGACCAACTCCCTGTTAAAAATAGTTCACCGAAAAGTTTGGGCCACTTGCCCGATGTGTCCAACACCACCAATTAGATCGCCAATCGCTTCAACCACCAATCAACCTGAGCACCACGTCTGGTCATCTCCTTATTAATTGCAGCTCATCTAACGGTCAAGGCCGCTGCCTGAAGTGTTCGAATCCACCGATCAAATTCCGTTGATCGCCACCGTGCTCCACCTAGCGTCAATGTCCCTCCCTATATATTATGTGTATTAGTCGCGGTGTGGAGCACCTCCATCTTGCTTCTATCCATGGATCTCCTATAGGCTCTATACCACTTGTTAG
Source organism: Oryza meyeriana var. granulata (assembly GCA_003991445.1). Lineage (NCBI taxonomy): Eukaryota > Viridiplantae > Streptophyta > Magnoliopsida > Poales > Poaceae > Oryza > Oryza meyeriana. The sequence goes on along the minus strand of RYFJ01002043.1, from coordinate 42,452 downwards.
AGTGCACAGCCCAACCCACCAACCGTGAGCCACCTAGTCACATTGGGCCTGCTACACCACATGTCCAATCAGAGCTACAACTTTAGCCTCTAGGTCTACTCAACCCAAAAGACTAGTCTGATAGGTGAGGATTTCCCCCACCTTTTAAATTATGCTCCCCCATCATCAATTACCGATGTGAAACTAAAACTAATAATTTCCTCCGTCACATCAAACCATGTAACCCCGAAGACTTATTTCTAGGCCAGGCCCAACAATCTCTCCCATCGTATAAAACCTATGCAACCCCAAAGACTTGTTCCAGGCTCTCCCACTGTGTGACCTATGGAAATCGTTACAGGTTTTCAAACCTTAGGCTCTGATACCACTTATTAGAGTATCTCCAAGATAGGCCCAAAAAGGTACCCAAAAGTTAAATTTTGGGATTTAAGTTAAAAAATAGGTCTCCAACAGATATCTAAACCTATTCCCAAAAATTCACCATGCCCAATCCTAGCCCAAAAGTGAGCCAGATTTGAAGAATCTATTGGCGTCCCCAATCATTGATCCCGCGGGAAAATTTCACCGCTCACGCGTCAGAAATTCTTCGCCCATGTCTTTTCTTCCTCCCGACGCCTTCCACCCACTCTGATTTTTTTACGTCGCCTGCCGCAGTCGCTTGATCCGCATACCGTCACAGGCTGTCATCGATCTGCCTCCCCACTTAACGCGATTGATGACATGTTCAGCTAGGGGATCAACAGTGTCTTCTGTTTCTCCACAGACTGACGACAAAGTCTTCCAACGAGGACACTATGACCGGAGACATGTTCTCTGGCATCAAGGAGCGGCGGCGTCAATAAGAATCCTCTCGATTGATGTTCGCACGAGGGCACGATATTATCAAAAGAAAACGACTGTAAGCAAATGCTAGGCCCGTCTATCCTACGTGGCCAACAAACTAATTTTTGGATTTAATTTTTGAGCCTCTCTCGAAGATGGTAAAGCCTTTTGAGTCTAAAATTTTTTAGGATGATCACAATCTAAAATTTTTTAAGACTAATTTTTAAACCTCTTTTAAAGATACTTTTAGAAAACCGGCACAATAAACCATCGGTAACTGAGATGGCACCAATCGGTGGGCACTCGCGCACCCTCCAATTTCTTTACCCCCCAAATTGGGCGCTGCAGATCCGGCGAGCGCCTTTCCTCAAATTAGCTGCGCCGCGACGCAGGTTCGTCCACCGCTCCGCCTCCACCGCGCGTCGTCTCCTCTACCATTCCGACGCCGCTGCTTATCCACCGGCAGCTCCTCCACTGCTCCAGTGCATCCGCCTAGGTTCCTCCACCGCGCCAACGCCACCGCTCCTCAACCACACTACTCGCACACTGCTCCTCCGAGCCGCTGCTCTTCTTCTCCATTGACGCTAGCCGTTGATTGACTGATGGTTGGGAGGTGGACGAAAGCGGCATCGGTGGCTGAGACATCCTCCGCCGGCACCAATGCTTTCGGCTTCCGCTTAACCTCCGCTGATGCCCCTGAAGCCACCGGTGCCTTCACTCCCTACCTTGGAATACCTCCCTTCTCTGCAACTAGGATGAGCGCCGCCGCCATCGGTAGCCCTATCTTTCCCTCTCCTCCATGGATGCACACGGACAAGAACTCCGATGAAGCTAGTGTGCCAGATTTGTCCTCTCCACATGCAAATTTGCATAACTGGTGAGCACAAAATCCAACCAATTATCTATGTTCTCAAGGTATAGTCCTACACAAATAGATTGTGATGGGAGAGAAAATTTTAATCGGTTGTCAAGTTTTGTAGTTAATAGATTTTCTGCAATATATTATGTAAATTATGTGTGTATGCGCATTTGTTTGATGTTCATATGTATGCTGTCTATCAGAACAATTTATTTAAATTGAATTGAGAATAGACCATTGTAATGTGCTTTGGAAAAAAATAGGACTATTTTATGTAACTAAATAATGTAATTTAGTCCTTTTGCCCAAATAATAAAATATATGTGTGTTGGCAGTATACACGTCAATTCTTTTTGATGGTTTTGCTAGCTCTAAGTAGCAGTTGCTTTTACATAGAAGAAATAAAAAAAAACATATGCAAGGATGTTACATTTGATCCTACCTTACATCCAACGAATCAATTAGCCCGTAGTAATAGAGAGTCAGCTAAAAAGACAAGTCTTTATAGGAGTTTTTTTTTTTTGCTGACATGGAGTGCCTAAGAGTCCGCAACGGGCTCTACCTTTGAACATGCCCTAAGTGGCACATAATTTGTGAGATTAATTTACTAATTACTCCACTTATCTTATTAATAATGCTACTTCTAATGGCACATGCCAAAAGAAATATTTTCTTTCCTTATTATGGTTTTCTTACCACTATCAACCATTCTGTCAACCTCTAACAGATGCCCAGACAAACTTGAAGCATCTTTAACAAAAAAAAAAATCCTAGTATCAGTTTGTGACAATGAAAAATTGTTGATAATACTCGTAAAATAGCCAAATTTTCCACTTGATTGCACAGGGCTGGATTGGTTCTACATCTATTGGAAGCAGAACAAAACTTGAGTATAATTAGCTACATTTCGTCAGATGCTTTAGCTTCTCGATGCAAACCTGCGAGTGACGGCTCAGCTAGACAAATAGGATATAGGTTGGGTTTACAATCCGCAATGCGCACACAGCAGGGCTCTTTCCCTTTCTGTTCTGAAAACAGAGTGTAAATTGCAGGACTGCTACTTCCTTAACGGCAGAACTGAAGCTGTTTTGCTTTCTGGGCTATGTGTGCCATGTTAATCGGTTAATTGTCGTCAGAAAATTTGATTAAAAAAACTAGGCTGAACTTGCAGCCCCAAAGCTCATTGTAAATCTAATGGGATGACCAACCTTTGTGCTTGTCAATGGTGAATTGGTGATCGGTGACATTTTCATTCAGCAAGGCAGGGTCTATTCAATTCCTAGTAAGAATACCAATTGTTAAGGACCTTAAGTTTATTCATTTAGGGCCCTGAACAGCAAGTTTAATAATCTAGTAGAGTCTCTCTTGTCGGAATTCAGGAAATTGCCGTTCACTCGTTCGTGTTCACCATCAGAATTTGGAACAAAAGGCCACGTAGTTGAGATAATAGATATTAGTATTTCATTAAGCAAATAAAGATAACACATTTTCGATTGAGTCGCAACTACGAATGAATCTAAGTACTAATATATATATTTGCAACAGAATGCTTTGCCTACTACTACTACTAGTAGTAGCTAGTTGATACGACAAAATTGAAAAAATACAATTGAACCCTAGATAGTTAGTGAAGGAGGAGCAAGCTGCCGGCCTAAACTACAGCTCGTCGTGGTCATCCTCGTCGTCGACGTTGCCATCCTCCGCCGTTGCACCACCACCAGACCTCTGGTACACTGCCGACATGACGGGGTTGCACACGTCCTCGAGCTCCCTGAGCTTCTCCTCGTACTCCTCCTTGCCGGCGTCCGGGTTGCCGTCCAGCCACTCATACGCCTCCCTCACCGCCTCCTCCACCTTCTCCTTCTCCTCGCTCTCCATGGCCTCCGCCATCTTGCCGTCCACCGCGTTCTTGACGTTGTACACGTATGCCTCCAGGCTGTTCCGGGCGTCCACCTGCTCCCTGTGCCGCCGGTCCTCCTCGGCGAACTCCTCCGCCTCCCGCACCATCCGGTCGATCTCCTCCTGGCTGATCTTGCGGTCGTCGCCGGAGATGGTGATCTTCTCCGATCTGCCAGTGGCCTTGTCTGCGGCCTGCACGCTGAGGATGCCGTTGGCATCCACCTCGAAGGTGACCTCGATCTGCGGCGTCCCCCTCGGCGCCGGCGCGATGCCGGTGAGGTCGAACTTGCCGAGCAGCCGGTTGTCCCGGGTCATGCTCCGCTCGCCCTCGAACACCTGGATGGTCACCGTCGTCTGCTTGTCCTTGTAGGTGGTGAACACCTGCGTCTTCTTGGTCGGCACCACCGTGTTGCGCGGGATCAGCTTGGTCATCACGCCGCCGGCCGTCTCGAGGCCGAGGGTGAGCGGCGCGACGTCGAGGAGGATCATGCTGGCGGTGTTGTCGTCGACGTGGCCGCTGATGATGCTGGCCTGCACGGCGGCGCCGTACGCCACGGCCTCATCGGGGTTGACGCCGCGGTTGGGCTCCTTGCCGCCGAAGTAGTCCTTGAGCAGCTGCTGCACCTTGGGGATCCTGGTGCTGCCGCCGACGAGGACGATCTCGTCGATGTCGCCCTTGCTCAGCCCGGCATCCGCCATCGCCTTCTTCACCGGCACCATCGTCTTCCTGAAGAGGTCGCCGTTGAGCTCCTCGAACCGCGCCCGGGTGAGCGGCTCCGAGAAGTCGACGCCGTCGAACAGCGACTCGATCTCCACGCGCACTTGGTGCTGGTTGCTGAGCGCGCGCTTGGCGCGCTCGCACTCGCGGCGGAGCTTGCCCAGCGCCCGCGCGTCGCCGGTGATGTCGCGGCCGTGCTTCCGTTTGATGAGCTTGATGAAGTGGTCCATGACGCGCTGGTCGAAGTCCTCGCCGCCGAGGTGGGTGTCGCCGTTGGTGGCCAGGACCTCGAACACGCCATTGTCGATGGCGAGGATGCTGACGTCGAACGTGCCGCCGCCGAGGTCGAACACGAGGACGTTCTTCTCGGCGCCCTTCTTGTCGATGCCGTAGGCGATGGCGGCGGCGGTCGGCTCGTTGATGATGCGGTCGACGGTGAGCCCGGCGATGACGCCGGCGTCCTTGGTGGCCTGCCGCTGCGCGTCGTTGAAGTAGGCCGGGACGGTGACGACGGCGCGGGTGACCTTCTCGCCGAGGTAGGCCTCGGCCGTCTCCTTCAGCCGGGTGAGCACCATGGCGCTCAACTCCTCGGGGCTGAACACCCGCACGTCGCCGTCCTTCACCTCCACCCGCACGTGCGGCTTGCCCTTCCGGTCGACGACGGCGAACGGCAGCAGCTTCATGTCGCGCTGCACCTCGGCATCGGCGAACTGGCGGCCGATGAGGCGCTTGGCGTCGTAAATGGTCCGCTCCGGGTTGGCCGCCGCCTGGTTCTTGGCAGCCTCGCCGATGAGCCTCTCGCCGCCGTCGGTGAAGGCGACCCACGAAGGTGTAATCCGGTTCCCCTGGTCATTGGCGATGATCTCGACGTGCCCGTTCCGGTAGACGCCGACGCACGAGTACGTCGTCCCGAGGTCGATCCCGATCGCGGTGCCGCCGTCTCCGCTCTTGGCGCCGGCGCCGGCAGCTCCACCCTTCGGCGGCGGAGGTGCTGCCGCGACAAAGCCGGCCGACGAGGTGAAGAGGAGAAGCACGGCGAGGAACAGCCCCAGGTTGCTCGTCGTCGTCCTCGACCTCGACGCGCGCCGCCTCACCATGATCGTCATCTTCTCGTTGGTTTGCTTCTTTTCGCTTTTGGTTTGTGTCGCCACGAGGCGGGGGGGGGGGGGGGGGGGGGGGCGTCGCGATATATAGCGTGCGGTGACCAATCCGACGTGGACAGTGGAGTCGACTCCGATCCGAGGTGTGCCGTCCAATCGGAGGCGCGCGGCGGGTCGTGCGCGTCAGCGGCGTGATCTGGGCCGTTGGTTGTTGCGATCGGACGGTCAGGGCAGGAGCGCGACGTGTTATCGACGTGGCCTACAGTATCGTGTCGGTTTCATGCTGTTGCATGGATTATACAAACAGAATACTAAACGGAGAGTGGGTAGATTGTGAATATGATTCTGAGAACAGCAGTGGGCAATGGCCCAAGCATCCTGGACTGGACAGTTGGTTTAAGCCCAAAATCACATAATGAGATTTAAGAAAATAAGAAGAGGGCCTATATGGAACTTCACCAATGTATGATTTGGATCAAGATGAACCAAGATCCAGTCCAGCCCAAAATCACTTATGATTCGAACTTTTTTTATTTTTATATTTATTTTTTAAAATATTACAAAAGTATATTTTTGTTTCAAGTATTATAGATTTATATCCCTAACACCCTCTAGAAGGTTTTTTTTTTTATAAAAAAAACGTCCTCCCAGATGGCGCTTTATCCGACGTGGCAGATGACCGTCAGCCGCTGAGAATGGCATTATCAGCGACTGACGACTATCTGCCACGTCAGATAAAACGCTTTCTAGGAGGGCTTTTAAAAAAAAAAACTCCCAGAGGGTGTTAGGGGTATAGATATGTAAAACTTGAAAACAAAAATATACATTTGTAAATATTAAAAAAAAGTAAATATAAAAATAAAAAATTCCTTGTGATTCCATAGTTTCAATCAATGCAGTTGGAGTAAAATCAAATGTTTCATATTCACAGACTATGGAGCCAAAAATAAATATGGTTTCATAGTCAAGAAACAAATGGCCCTAGCATGGAACTTAATAGACTAAACTGGCTATTCCTCCTTTTTGTTCCCTTGATAGATTTCACACTACTGAGATGACATACACAGATACATGCAAATACAAAGAGCTGGAGTTTCCCATTTCATTTCAGAATCATGTAATCATTGTTGGCATCTGCATCATCGTCGTTGTCAAAAGGAGGCTGGGTTTATTTTACAAGTCCTTTCTTTTAAAACCTTTCCTAAACTCTAAATATGGGGTTTTTTATAAATTCATTGGGAAGGAGACTCACCGTCTCGATCCGACCGCGAGTTGCTTTGTAACAACTTAAGCGAAAAGCATAATTTTAGTCTTAGTTATTTTCTCCTCTTTTTCTCTATTAGTTTATATCCATTTTCTCAAACACATCCATCAGTTATATTATCTTTGTGTGAATATGCTCATCACATCTTATACCATGGTCTTCTCGAACCGTCCATGTCCTATAGCCATCCGCTTCCTCTCGAGAAACCTACTCTATGATGCCATCTGACATCCTAGATCACACGGATCCGTTTCAAATTATTTAGGTCATCTATTAGTCATATAAACCAACTCTGGCAACGATTTTCATTCCCACAAACCAATTTCACAAAGCATAGGGAAACAAATCTACGCTAAGAGAATCACCTCATATTCGCCCTTGGCCGTGGGCACGGCAATTTAAACTGTTTAGCTAAACTCTGTAGAGGTTGCACGCTTTAACCACACAACATGAAACTTACACCGAGTATAGGCCGGTATCGGAAGTTCGCGACAAGGCAATTTCGAAGCTAACCCATAAATATCCCATGCCACATAGTTGGTTGAGTCCACAATAAGTATCAGGCAAAAATAACCATCGTCTACTTAGGATACACCAGAGATACTCATACACCTATTGATAACGTGATCGCCACGTATAGAGGGAAGTGCCATGAAGGGCTAATTTCAAAATATCAGAACACACAACTTCGTCTCCTTATCCCCGGCGTGCCACAACCACTGGTGTCGGCGAAATGGGACAGGGGATCCCACATGCCCTGGGGACGCGTGGGCCATCGGCCACGTCAGTTCCCCGGGGTCATCTCTCCATCGGCCCCGGGCTCGTCCCCGGGGCGTCATCGCCATCGGCCCCGGGCACGTCCCCGGGGCGCTGTCTCCAGCGGCCCCGGGCTCGTCCCCGGGGCGCCGTCTCCAGCGGCTACGCTCCCGGGCCCGAGCACCGATGCCCCGGTCCCGGGTGTCGATCCCCCGGTCCCGGATGCCGATGCTTCGGGCCCGAGGCCGACCGACTCGACCTCAGGTGCCGATCGCCACGGCTCCAGGGGCCGATCCACCCGAAGAACTCGATTGACCAGCTCCCCAACTACCTACATTAATGACGAGGCGACAGGGCCTGTCGCCCCTGTCGCCTGCCTTGCCACGCGTGGACGTCCCAGGACGGCCCCCCGTGAACACCCGACAATACCGTTAGAGCCTTTTGACTAAGAGGACCTCGGTTCTCTGCCCTAAGGCAGCGGAGGGCGACGGCCTCTGTCACATCTCTGTACTCCAGCTGACATGGGAGGCGACAACCAAGACGACCAGACGCTCCGTCACATCCCCACGTCCCGAAGACTAGGCCGCTCGCAGCCAACCTACTCCGGCGTGGGCGCAGCAGGTGGCAGCAGGCGGAGGCATACAACAAGACAGCGCTTCCTCTCTCCCCAGGAACTGGCACTGTGGACTCCCCTGATTCTATAAAGGAGGATCCACGCCCGACGGAGGGGGGGGGGAATATCTGGCTGGAGCACACTCTAGTTACGGTTCTCCCTCTTCAGCTCCGGCCTCGAGCTAAGCTAACCTTGTAACACCGCGAATACATTCATCTCCAGATAGCATCCACACAGGAGTAGGGTATTACGCCCCCGTGCGGCTCGAACCTGGATACTTCCTTGTGCCTTTCCTGTGCGCCGATTCTCCGACCATTGATTTTCTTCCACGCTGACGCCAACTCCGCCTGAGAACCACTCCCCTGGCCGAACCTCAAAGGGGGGTCTCCTGACTTTCCGCCGTCGGAGTTTCATCCTTCGACAGCTGGCGCGCCAGGTAGGGGGAGTTTCCTTTTCAGGTGATACGCCGGCAACACCGGCGCGCTCCATGGCAGGCGGCCATCATCATCAGTGGGATTCTGACGACGAGTCCGGCGGCTTCACCCCGCCGGACAATGCTAGCCCTCTGGCTAGCTCACCGCGTTCCCCCACGTCTTCCTGGGGGCACGCGGTGCGCGCTGCACGGGCCGACTTCACCCAGTGGCGGCCTGGTCGAGCGGCCTCGGCACCTCCCTTTGCGGAGGGAGCCGGTAAGTGCCCGGCTGGGTCCGCCGCGGCCTCATTCGTGAGGCGTGAACAGGCGCGCCGCCATCAAGACATCCAGCCGGCGACGCCGCAGGAAGCCCTCCTGGCGGCGAAAGATCTCCTGCGCCACCCCCCGGCTTCCACCGGGGGCAGCGGTCGGGAAAGGCGGTGGCTCGGCGAAGTCGCCGACCTCGTAGGTGCGGCCCATCGCCTGATCACCGCCGGCAATCATGCAGGAGCCGGCGAGTCCTCATGTTCCGCCTCGCGTCGGAACAGGAGGAAACGCTAGAAGGCCAAGGCAGCCGCCGAGAGCTCCGCCTTGGCTGCTACGGGCAGCCCCCGGGGCGACATCGCCCACGAGGACGACGACGGCGGCGGTAAGCGGCAAAGGGCCGCACGTGCGCCACCGCCGCCGGCAATGGCCCGGGGATGGTGCGCTTTCCACCAGACGGACCGGCACGACCTTACGGAGTGCCGCGCCGTCCAGCGCTTGGCCAAACGCCTCGAGGAGCGGCAGTAGGCCGAGCCCGATCGGAGCTTGGCTCCCGGGCGCGTACCTACTCCCGGTCGAAGCCCTTGGCTCCCGGGTGCGTATCTAGCCCCGGTCGAAGCCCTTGGCTCCCGGGTGCGTATCTAGCCCCGCTCCCGGGCGCGCGTATTAAGCCCCGGTCGGAGCTTGGCTCCCGGGCGCGTATCTATCCCCGGTCGGAGCCCTTGGCTCCCGGGCGCGTAAATAGCCCCGGTCGAAGCCCTTGGCTCCCGGGCGTGCGTATCTAGCCCCGGTCGAAGCCCTTGGCTCCCGGGCGCGCGTATCTAGCCCCGGTCGGAGCCCTTGGCTCCCGGGCGCGTATCTAGCCCCGGTCGAAGCCCTTGGCTCCCGGGCGTGTGTATTAAGACCCGGTCAGAGCCCTTGGCTCCCGGGCGCGTATCTTGCCCGGGTCGGAGCCTGGCTCCCGGGCGCGCGTGTCTAGCCCCGGTCGGAGCTTGGCTCCCGGGTACGTATCTAGCCCCGGTCGGAGCCCCTGTCTCCCGGGCGCATAACTCCTTCGGGTCAGAGCCCTTGGCTCCCGGGTGCGTACCTAGCCCCGGTCGGAGCCCGTGGCTCCCGGGCGCACGTATCCGGCCCCGGTCGGAGCCCTTGGCTCCCGGGCGTGCGTATCCGGCCCCGGTCGAAGCCCTTGGCTCCCGGGCGCGCGTATCTAGCCCCGGTCGAAGCCCTTGGCTCCCGGGCGCGCGTGTCTAGCCCCGGTCGGAGCTTGGCTCCTGGGTGCGTATCTAGCCCCGGTCTGAGCCCCTGGCTCCCGGGCGCATAACTCCTCCGGGTCAGAGCCCTTGGCTCCCGGGTGCGTACCTAGCCCCGGTCGGAGCCCGTGGCTCCTGGGCGCACGTATCCGGCCCCGGTCGGAGCCCCTGGCTCCCGGGTGCATATCTTTCCCCGGTCGGAGCCCCTGGCTCCCGGGCGCATGTTTGAGCCGAGGCACGGATTCCCGAATCCGTGCCCCGGGCCTGACACCGAGGTGCCGAACCAGGGCGGCCTCGCCAAGGCGAGCGCAAGCCTAGGAACGCGACACCCGGAATAGGGCGCGATAGCCCGGACAGCACCGCCCCGGCGAGAATGCGTCCGGAAGGTCGTCTCACATCCCATATTCAAGCCCGGGCCCCCGGAACCCGGCCTATATCAAAACCGTATCCCAGTCCGGGTCCCCCGGGTCCCGGACGTATATCCTTAGCGCTAGCCGGGGCCCCCGGGTCCCGAGCACATGCCGGACTCAGGCTCGCGAAGGAAGCAAGTCCGAGCTCCATCTCCAGGCACATCAAGTATCTCCACAAATCTATCTGTATAAACGTCCTGTAAGTTACGGTGAACCTGGGCCAGCGCCGGACTTCTCCGGAAACTTAGCGCTGACCGGGGCCCATGTATATACACTTTACATAAGCAGCATTTTTAATATCCTTCCCGGTCTCGTTCCTTTCGTCGTTTTCCATGTGTTGCGTTCGGGGCAGTCTCACCCCCTGGAGGTATCATCGGGCCACGCCCGTACGGCGGCTGGGTTATGCGCGCAAACCCAGCCACAGTACGGGCGCGACCACGACGACGCCTTCGGGAGGTGATCGATGCCACGGCTCGTAGCATGGGGTGGACAAGGGAACGAACCGGACGCTCTCACAGTTCACTATGTGTAGAGTAGACCTTTCCCCGGCGGTCCTGGGGACGATTCATACCACACCAAGCTAGGCGCCCGGGGAGACCTAGTTTCTTCCTGGTGTACCGGGCCGAAGCCGTTCTGTCGCCAGGACTCTTCTTCGGCTCTTGGGTACAGCGCTACATCGATACCGGGGCGCCCGGGGAGACCCCGTTTCTTCCTGGTGTACCGGGCCGAAGCCGTTCTGTCACCAGACCTCTCCTTCGGCTCTCGGGTACAGCGCTACATCGACAAACATCAACCATGACAATATGCAGCTCGACAACCTCGACTTCCTCGAGGAACGAAGGTGGCGCGCTCCGCTCCGCGTCGCTCGTTACCAGCAAAGCCTCAAGCGCTATCCTTGGCGTCAGGTTCGGGCCCGATCACTTCAGGTTTGGGGTTCGAATCCCCGCCGTATCTTCGTACGGGTCGGAATGAAATCTTCCCCCGTGGGAAGGCCCCTCCTTGGTGATCGGAACTTCCCAACCGGGCTCGGTAAGCCTGGGAGCATCTCCACAAATGTTATCTGAAAACACATCCTGTAAGTGCCTCTAAACCTCAGCACTGACCGAGGCCGGGCCCCATGTGTATTCGCTTTCCATAGTAATACTTTTATTATCGTTTCCGGGCTCGTGCCCTTATCCTTTCTCTATGTCGCGATCGTGGCGATCTCCCCCCGGGGGCATAATCGGGTCGCGCCCATGCGGTGGCTGGGTGTTGCGCCTAAGCATCTGTTCCCTACCAGCGAGCTACCGTATCCCATCTGCTAAACCCCGGACATCGTCTAAGCCCCGGCTTGCGGTGCCCCGCCTGGTTGGCTTCGGGCTCGGTTTTTTCCGCTGCTAGGGGGCAGATTCCTTATGCGCAACCCTTTTCTCCGCTCGGTCGCGACCGCGAAGAGGCCCCTACGAGGTGGTAGACGCAACGGCTCGCAACATGGAATGGACAAGGGAAAGAGCCAAGTGCTCTCACGGTTCATCATGTAGAGCCTGTCGTCGCGGCATCGCTGTGCTCCCTAGGCCAACAGGGCCCGGGGGCACGGAGGACCCCCGAATCCGGAAGACGGAAGGGACCGAGCCTCCAGACTCAACCAATTCGGCAAGTCTCGCGCTCGGGCGCCCGCGGCACTTTGGTGCCAGGCCCCGGGCCCCTGGGGACCTGGGCACGACGGCGATTCACGGCGGATCGGCCCGATGCTCGGCGCTCCCAAGGGAGAACAACACTCCCGGTCCCGGGATGGTGCTCGCGAAGCCATGCCGCCCTTCGCAATATCCAGATACGTTACCTTATCCAACTTTACATACTACTCAACTTGTATTCTTCCTCTATTTGCATGGTCAGCCTAGGTTCCCGGGGCGGGCTGCGGTGCCCGACCTGGCCAGCTCCTCCCCGGCCGCCGCTGAGGCGCCGGGGGCTTCGTTACCTGGCGACCCCGAGCCCGGGTAGGATCAAGTTCCCGAGGGGCTCCCGGTGAGTCAAAGGTGCCCTCGCAGCCTCACTATGCCCCCTGGGCCAATAGCTCTCGGGGGCGTGGAGGGCCCCCGGGACCCGGAAGACGGGCGGGGGCCGAACCTGCGAACTTTGTCGCTCCACCAGGCTAGCGTCCAAAGGCTCGCGCCCAGGGGAACCAGGTTCCCGGAGCGGGCGACCGTCGCGTTCGATGCCCCCGGGGACCGAGCTCCTAGGAATGACGGCCGCCCCAGGGCCCGGACAGGGGCCATAGGCCCGACAGCTGTTCGCAGCTGCTGGATCTCGCTGTCGGACGACGCCCGATACTCGGCGTTCCCGGACACGAGGCCCCGAACACCAGCAACCTCCGAACAACGCAATAGACCAAGGTACGAAAATATAGACATGATCATATACGTATACAAATGTCTCTCTTCATACAAGACAGGCAAAACCGGAGCGCAAGCACGAGCGAGGCCCGGAGACGCCGTCGCACGGGGAGAGGTCGCTGGCCTCCTTCGGACCGGACCCCGGGCGACAACAGAAGAAGGGCGCTCGGGGGCATGGAGGGCCCCCGGGCCCCGAAGGCGCCCGCGCATGGCGTCAGAAGGAAACCGGCGTCTTCCTCAACCTCTTTGTCAGGCATCAGCTCTACGAGATGGTCGCCGCGGCCGAAGAACCCTGCCTCCGGGGCAGCGGACTCGACCACGGCCTCCCGCGCCTTCCTCGCGAACTACCGCGACTTCCTCGCGAACTACCGCGACTTCCCCGCAAACTGCCGCGACTTCCTCGCGCACGGCGAACTCACACCCCCGGGACGCGAGCCCGGCCTCTTGGGCCCGTACGCTTCCCTCCCGGGAGAGTGTTTCCTTCTCCCGCGCCTCCATCTCGGACCAGGCGCGGGAGGTCTCGTCGGCGGCAGACTCGGTGGCGCCCTTTGATTGGACGACGCACCCCTCTGCTGCCGCGATCTCCAGCCAGCGGGTTGCCACAAGAACTCGCTGGCGACGCCCGGGTCCCGGGCATGTATCCCGTCTAAAGCACCAAAGACGTCAAGCTCCACCAGTTCAAGATAAACCAGGCGGACCCAGCGTCCCCTCGTTTTTTCAAGGACGTGGCCCCGTTCCTGCCCGAAGCGGTTCGGGCTGAGCAACAGGGCCAGGGGCCACTGTCGGCGAAATGGGACAGGGGGTCCCACATGCCCTGGGGACGCGTGGGCCATCGGCCACGTCAGTTCCCCGGGGTCATCTCTCCATCGGCCCCGGGCACGTCCCCGGGGCGCCATAGCCATCGGCCCCGGGCTCGCCCCCGGGGCGCTGTCTCCAGCGGCCCCGGGCTCGTCCCCGGGGCGCCGTCTCCAGCGGCTATGCTCCCGGGCCCGAGCACCGATGCCCCGGTCCCGGGTGCCGATCCCCCGGTCCCGGATGCCGATGCTCCGGGCCCGAGGCCGACCGACTCGACCTCAGGTGCCGATCGCCACGGCTCCAGGGGCCGATCCACCCGAAGAACTCGGTTGACCAGCTCCCCAACTACCTACATTAATGATGAGGCGACAGGGCCTGTCGCCCCTGTCGCCTGCCTTGCCACGCGTGGACGTCCCAGGACGGCCCCCCGTGAACACCCGACAATACCGTCAGAGCCTTTTGACTAAGAGGACCTCGGTTCTCTGCCCTAAGGCAGCGGAGGGCGACGGCCTCTGTCACATCTCTGTACTCCAGCTGACATGGGAGGCGACAACCGAGACGACCAAATGCTCCATCACATTCCCACGTCCCGAAGACTAGGCCGCCCGCAGCCAACCTACTCCGGCGTGGGCGCAGCAGGTGGCAGCAGGCGGAGGCATACAACAAGACAGCGCTTCCTCTCTCCCCAGGAACTGGCACTGTGGACTCCCCTGATTCTATAAAGGAGGATCCACGCCCGACGGAGGGGAGGGGGGGAATATCTGGCTGGAGCACACTCTAGTTACGGTTCTCCCTCTTTAGCTCCGGCCTCGAGCTAAGCTAACCTTGTAACACCGCGAATACATTCATCTCCAGATAGCATCCACACAGGAGTAGGGTATTACGCCCCCGTGCGGCCCGAACCTGGATACTTCCTTGTGTCTTTCTTGTGCGCCGATTCTCCGACCATTGATTTTCTTCCACGCTGACGCCAACTCCGCCTGAGAACCACTCCCCTGGCCGAACCTCAAAGGGGGGTCTCCTGACTTCCCGCCGTCGGAGTTTCATCCTTCGACAACTGGCATACAAGATAAACATGAATTAACAATTTACTTTTCCAGGGGTATCGCACAATACCAGTGTGGTCGCACTGTAAGATGTTTTGATGGAATTCTCCAAGAAATCGGTTCTTATGTGCAAATACGGAACCAAGCCATGCAGGCAAGCATACTACATTGCGAGATTTCGTAAACCATCACTTTCCTTTTAAAACCCACCGACACCAAGCGTCGGGTTTTCCAAAACGATTACCAAACCATTTTTCCCCAAAGCCATTTATTAATGTATGTGGGGGTTTGACCGATACCTATGCTTAAAGAGCACAGATACTAAGGTACCATTTTAGTGGAGCAACAAGGAGATTAAGAGTTTCCAATATTCTATGGAAAATAATGCAACTAATAGGTAGGTTCGTCGGTTAAACGCAAACCAAGGCCGAATCAGATTAAGGTGTATACTAGTTATGCAATTTTTCAATCAACGCATTTCATAAAATTAGGAGGAATATGATTGAAGAGTGGCTTGCGTTGGTCTTGGTCGCCAAATCATCGAAGTCCGCGCGTCGAGTAAATTTTCGGAACATCCACTACGCGACCAACAAAGAAAAACTACACAAAAACCTACAAATATATAATATTTATTATAAAATAATAGTGCCATTAAATAGATCTCACTTTTAGAAAATAATTTCTAGAAGTTAGGGGTAAAGATCTGTAAAACTTGAAAATAAAAATATACTTTTGTAAAAATTAAAAAAATAAAAATAAAAAATTCCTTATGATTCCATAGTTTCAATCAATGCAATTGGAGTTAAATCAAACGTTTCATATTCACAGACTATGGAACCAAAAATAAATATGGTTTCATAGTCTTGAAACAAAAGGCCCTGACATGGAGCTTAATAGACTAAACTGGCTATTCCTCCTTTTTTTTTTTCCTCGATAGATTTCACACTACTGAGATGACATACACAGATACATGCATATACAAAGAGCTGGAGTTTCCCATTTCATTTCATTTCATTTCAGAAGCATGTAATCATCGTTGGCATCTGCATCATCGTCATTGTCACCGTCATCGATCGTGGCTGACGGGCCACAGAACATGCCTCCGTATCGCGGGAAGTGGATGAGTGCGACGGGGAGCGTGCAGAGGAGGCTGGTGACGCCGGTGCAGGAGATGGCCTCCTCCACCGTGTACCTGAAGCCGCTGAAGAATAGCCGGTTCGTCACGATCGCCCCCACCGCGCCGCCGCTCGCCGTCATGCCGGACACCACGCCCAGCGACCTGCACGCACAAGCCGAATCAGCCAAACATGGAGTAAGGCTGCGATTGAAACTTCTGCTAGCTGAAGCCTTTTTTTCTTTGGCATGCAAAACATAAAATATTATTAGCACATGATTAATTAAATGCTAATTATTATAAATTTAAAAAATAGATTTATTTGATTTTTTAAGAGACCTCTTATAGATTTTTTTTTTAAAAAAACACACTGTTTAGTAGTTTAGGAAGCGTCCTCATAGATAAAAAGATACTAGCTCAGCTCAACCTTCATTCCGATCGCATCGTTAGGCTTCTCAAGAGTTGCTAGCTTGAGCTACTTCATCATTTTCTATGATCACACGTTTACTGAACTATTAAACAGTATGTTTTGTTTAAAAATTTTCTATATGAAAGCATCTCTAAAAATCAAATAGATTTATTTTTTAAATTTATATTAGTTAATATATAATTAAATACGCATGAATGATCTGCTCTGTTTTTCCAGCCACGATCAGCTCAATGCTCTGACGAACGCTCACTTAGATGACTAGCTTAATTGCTACTGTGTCGCATAGGACTTTTGAAGAAAAAAACTTTTTGACTTTTCATGCGTCCCGGTCAGTAAACCATGGTGTGATATCAGCCGTCTAGGATCCACTACAGTGGGTCTGCCCATGGTAAAACATGTGTACTGTGTACACGAAACTGCCTTCCGTGTGTCACTCTCTTTAATTATTTCAATTGTTTTGATTTACAAAACGTTGGTTAATTTTGTTCATCCCGGTCCACTAGATGGAATCCTCCCGTTGCTTTCTTCAATAATTAGTGTAGTCAGGCGCTGTGGATGACACTACCCATAGATTCTGTTTTAGATTCTCTAAGATCCTACCAATTGTTGTGGTCGACTCGACTGGTCGGCGTCCTCGTTGGTTGGTAGTTGGCTAGTGTGAATCTGTGTGTCACGACCGCTCGTAGTATCAGAGCTATCAGCTTCTACTCGAATCACACATATAGTCTCCTCTGCTAGCTCTGGACCATGTAATTTCCTCAGATATTTAATGGTACTAATCTTATTGGAGTACCAAATTGTGTGTGGTTGAAGTTAAGTGCAATTAACAAGATTCTTTAATTAATTACCTTTTGGAGACGAAGGGGACGACGCCGAAGGTGAGGCCTGACGCGGCCTGCACGAACGCCGCGCACGCCACCATCACGGCCACGGTCGCCGCCAGCGACGGCGCCTCCGCGGCGCCCATCCTGCCGACCAGCACGCAGAGCGCGGCGCCGGCGCTCTGCACGGCCCACAGTGCCCACAGCCTCCCGCGCATCCCGAACCGCTTCGCCACCTCGTCGGAGGCCACCCCTCCCGCCGGCCGCGCCACCGCGTTCATCGCGCCGAAGCACGCCGCCGCGGCTCCCGCGGCCTCCATGGGGAGGCGGAACCGCTTCCGGAAGAAGTCGGCCGCCACGTTCTCCATGATCAGCTCGACGCCGTAGCAGTAGCCGTAGGTGAGGCCCAGCACCCACGCCCGGTAGTCGCCGACGCCGCCTCGCACCACCGTCCAGAAGCTCTTCCGTTTGCCTCCGCCGGCGCCGGCACCGCCGCAGGCGAAACCGCTCGGGAGGTCGTAGGGGAAGGCGAGCACGGCGAGGCCGGTGGCGACGAGCATGGCGCACGGGAGGAGGTAGGTGACGCGCCACGCGACGATGACGGGGACGCCAAGGCGGAGGACGACGGCGTCGTAGGCGACCGGCATGACGACCTGCGCGGCGGCGCTGCCGACGTTCGCCCACCCGGCGGCGACGGCGTTGGCGAGGCCGACGGCCGAGGGCGCGAAGATCCGCGACATCCAATGCTGGTTGGCGACGAAGTTGGCGAGCGAGAGCCCCGCCACGAACCGGAGCGCGACGAAGCCCGCGGGGGAGGACGCGAACACGGCGGCGAGGGCCAGCGCCAGCGCGCAGACGAGGCTGGCCACCCCGGACGCGCGGCGCGGGCCGAGGAGGTCGCAGGCGGGGCCCATGGCGAGGCGCCCCACCAGCGTCGCTGAGAGCGAACCCACGGCGGCCGCCGAGGAGTCGGACGGCGCGAGCACGAGCGCCGGGCGCAGCGCCAGAAGGATGGGCGGCGCGGCGAAGGCGGCGAAGAAGCCGGCGAAGAGGGAGAGCCACGCCAGGTGGAACGCCTGCGTGTGCGGCCGTGACAGCGCCAACGGCCGCAGCGCCGTCGCCCTACCCTCGGCGTCGACATGGTCACCGTCATCGACGCCGACACCGTAGTCGTAGTAGCAGCCTTCCTCTACCCGCTTCTTGTCCATGGTGACCATGGGCAGGCAGCTCGTGCTTGATCGCTCGCTAGCTCAGAATCAGATTCGTGGCGGAAAACGAAGTAATTAAGCTAGTACTGCAACGAGCTGGCCAATCAGGGGAGGGGTTTAGATTTGAGGTGGCGCGAGTGGTTGGTTTAAATACGAGGAGATCGCGGGGGAGAAGGAGAGGACACGAGGCGCAGCTGTGCAATCTGCATGCAAGCCGGGCGCCGCGTGCATGGGAGTGTGGCTCCCTGGTGGCATCAAGAGGGAGGGCTGCAATTAAGCCTAATTTACGTGACAGATCACGGCCGGATTGAAGGTTATGGTAAATGATTGACACTGTCAGTACTGTGCGGTGCTTGTCTCAGCAGCCTTGGCCGTGTAGCGAGCGTGCGTGCTGTTGGAATTGCTAAATGGGCTAAGGCCTATGTAGAGAATAATTTCTAGAAAAATCTCAAAAGCCCACCTCATAGGAAGTGGTATGGAGAGTTTTAGTACCACCTTGTTATTTATAGGAGAGGGAGACCTCCTTAGAAGGGTGAGCTCTCTCCTAACCACTTGAGACATGCATAGTGGAGAGAAGTGGAGGAACACGCGCGCGCTCGCTCGTCTCGCCAGGCCAGGTGGCGCGCGTACGCGACATACGCGTGCTTTTTGTAGTTTTTATTTTGTTGTAAATTTAGAGTCCGAATAGGATACGCGCAGCCTATCCGGTTCGGTTACGAGAGTCCGGATAAGATATGCGCAGCCTATCCGGTTCGGTTACGAGATAGAGATTGTGTGGGCGTCCTGATCACATGTCCTAATATCTCTATAAATACCGAGCTGCTGTCTCCACATAACATATGCGAAAATAGTCTAGGGCTTGCCATCTCTTCTGTTCTGAGCCGTCGTTCGTCGTCTACTGCTCGCTGTGCGCCCATCACGGCTCGTCTTTTTTCACGTTCGGGCGCTGCGCGTCGTTGTCATCACCCGGTGCCGTGCGTCATTCGTGCGTTACGCGCTGCGCCCATATCTGCTCCAGAACAGCCCCCACAACAGGGCTATAGGTACGCGTACACTATGTCTCCTGTGTTTGATCTATTCATGTTAATTACTGTCATATATATGTTTAGATCAGATTACATGATTCTGTTTACTTATGCTATTAATGTCATGATTTATTTATGGAATAAATTAAATCTACATGTGCTTATATTTTCAACACGTGCATCGTTCAAAAGTGTGTGGATCGGACGACGTGTCAACCTGGGACCATCTTGAGGAAATATCTATTTGTAGAATAGAGTGATTTTTTATAGGGAATCATTAGTCATTATTATAGTGGTGACTATAACTCGAATCTAATATCTTGTACTGTTCTGCTCCCAAAGATTTGTCACCAAAAGGAAGAATCGATCGTCCACCAAGAACTCCTTGAGTTCATCCACCTTCTGGACCTTGGTTTCGTAGATAGCGTTGCAGCCGGACATCCCAGACAGCATCGTATGGTGTTGGACAATCAAGCCACTTACACGGCGAAATCGGCTTACAACATCCAGTTTGTGGGGGCGAACATCCACCTTCAAGGCCAGCTTGATATGGTCAGCCAAAACAGTGAATAAGTGTAAATTCTTCGCTTGGTTGATGATTCAATGCTTGCTGTGTGACCAACACTAGAAAAGGACGGTCTTTCTCCTATTTGAATGCGTCTTTGCGAGAGAAGTTTAGGTAAGGTGGCAGCGGCATGGGCCAATTGCACCCACCTCTACACTTCTGGCATAATCCAAGGACCAAGGCATCGTCTCTTGGTGGGAGGAGCTGTCCAAGCGAGTTGAAGTATAGAAAACGTATCAATGACATCTTCATCTACACAGCTTGGAACATCTGGAAGGAGCGAAATAGGAGGACCTTCCAAAATGAGGCCAAACTGGCTAACTTCTACTTCCAAAGTATCAAGGAAGAAGTTGAACAAAGAAATTTAGCAATAAGTACCTAGCCCCTCCTGTACTGGCTTCTTCCAGGTGGAGGGCTAGAAAGCCATCCCTCGTCATCCCGTGGCTGTGTCATACTCACCAAACTATTCTTCCTTCTAATTGAAATAGCATAGCTCCAACTTCCTTTTAAAAAAAACTTTTACAGTGTGTATAGGGGTGGAGCCGGGTTTAGGTCTCTATATGTCTATGGTTGAAGTCTATATATGCCATGGCTTAAGTTTAACTAAAGCATCCTTGTACAACACATTCTACGTTTAAATCTTTCACAAAACCTATGTACATTCCTACTTGGTGCAGCGGTTCAAATTAAATTTTTTAAGAAGTCTAGCAATTTTGATTACTCGGCTCTTTGAAGAAAGGCATGTAAAATCATTGTCATGATTAATATTTTGTGATAAACAATTGACTTTGCAAATGATTTATTTAATAAGAGATTGGTTTGAAAATAACTGTGAATATTGGTGTGAGTGTGTGTGACTAACGTAAGTCAAGTTGGGAAGAACTTATGCTCGGATATGGTTTTTTTGTTTTTGCATGTGTAGGTGAGTCTTGAAGCTTCGGGAGTATTGCCGGTGATGGATCGGGAGTCAACTTGGAAGAAGTTGATGTCCGGATGATCGGGAGATCACACAGGATACTAAAGGCTAGAGATCAATACATGTGGAAGTGAAGATTCCATATGGCACACAAGAGGAATTGTATGCGTATGGATAGAGAAGTCGAGTCCTACTCGGAATAGGAGTCGAGTCCTACTCGGATTAGGAGTGGAGTCCTAGTAGGACTAGGAGTTGAGTCCTGGTAAGACTAGGAGTCGAGTTCTACTCAGATTAAAAGTGGAGTCCTAGTAGGACTAAGAGTCGAGTTCTACTTGGACTAGAAGTTGAGTCCAAGTTGGAAAGGAGAATTTGATTTGGTAAGTCCAAGTTGGTTATGAAAAGGAGAATTTGATTTGTTAAGTCCAAGTTAACTATGGAAAGGAAAATTTGATTTGGTAAATTGTAAATAGATTTGGTAATTGAGGGTTTAAGTCCTAGTGGGACTAGAAGTTCTACTCCTACTTTGTGTATGAGGTTTTAGATATAAATAGATGAGAGGTTGAGGTCCTAGTGATATAACGTTTGGAAGAGAGAAAAGCTAGGGTTTAGCCTTAAGAGAGAAATGAGTGTTTTGTATGCACTTTGTAAACACATCTTGATGCAATAAAGAGAATAATTCCTCAAGATTTGCATTGTCGTTCGGGAGTTTTGTCGAGATCATTTTCAGTCTGTTTGCAGGCAGTCAGACCGGGAGATAATCGGCGGTCAAACCGGTAGCAAGGACACGGTTAGACCGGCGGCAAGGACAAGGTCGGACCGGCGTCTTCTAGAAAGGTTGGAGATCTTGATTAAAGTAAAATTAACTTCATTGATTCAGAGGTAACTTTTTATTCCGCGAAAAGTTTGGTTTTTGGTAATCCTACCATTCACTCCCTCTGGTAGGCTTAATTCTTGTCTTTTGATCCTACAAGTGGTATCAGAGTCTTATTTTCTCTTTTAATCTTAATCGATCTTGAGTTGCTATGGCGGATAGATTTTCAATTAAGCCACATGTTTTTGATGGAGTTGATTTTTCTTATTGGTGTAAAAAGATGCAATCTTATATTATGTCCCAAGGCTTTGACATTTGGCACAAAGTTTCAAAACCCTATGTTATTCCTGAAGAGATTACTACGGCTAATAAAATTGATTTTGAAAATAATTGTAAAGCTCGCAATTATATTTTAAATGGAGTTTCTCGTTCTGATTTTGATCGAATTTCTCATTTTGAAACTGCGCATGAGATATGGAAGGCCTTATGTGACTTTCACCAAGGATTTTCTAATATCAAGAAATTGCGTAAAGATGTTTTTTAAAAAGGAGCATATGAAATTTGAGATGAAATCTGGAGAAGCTCTTGATGATTATTACGCTCGCTTTAACAAAATTTTGAGTGATCTTCGTTCTGTTGATGACGCTTATGATGCTAATTATACTCAGTCTGAAGTTTCTCGACATCTTTTGAATGGTCTTGACATGTCTATTTGGGAGATGAAAGTTACATCTATTCAGAAATCTATAAACATGAATACTTTAACCTTAGAATCTTTGTATACCAAATTAAAGACACATGAATGAATATTCTTTCACGAAAAATTAATTCAAAATCTTCTGCTTTAGTGTCTTCTTCTAGTTATTCAGTCAATGCTTCTTCATCACTTTTTTTAACTGCTTTTAATGCCATGTCCGATGACCAACTCGAGCAAATCTCGGAGGAGGACTTGGTTTTGTTAACTAACAGATTCTCTCGAGCTTTGAATAATGTAAGAAGTAGGAAACGAGGAGGTCCAATCCGGTGCTTTGAATGTGGAGAGCCTAATCACATTCATGTCAATTGCCCTAAGCTCGGGAAAGGATCAAAGGAAGATGAAGAGGACAAGAGCAAAAACGAGAAGAAGAAGAAGATATTTAAAGGCAAGAGAAACAAAGAAAGTTACAAGAAGATGCTTAACAAAGTGTGTGCTGCCTTTGAACAAGCAAGTGACGTCGACTTTGGTAGTGAGGAAGAAGATGATAACAAAGGCAAAAATATTTCTGGAGTATGCCTCATGGCTCGTGGAGGATCAACATCTGGAGAGTCTGATTCTGATAATGAACATATTGAGATAACACCCTTTTAAGATATTATTGTTTCTCTTGGCTTTAAGATTCAAAAATATGAGAAGAAGATAAAACAACATGACTTTATTGTTGAATCTCTTAATGCTGAAATTTCTAGATTGAAATCTCTAATTCCTGATGATGATAATTGTGCATCTTGTGAAGTTTTATTTTTTGAAATTTCTTCTTTATGAGATGTTCATGCTAATAATTGTTTGAGATTAGAATCTGAAATTGAGAAAACAAAAATTTTTGAAATTTCTTTGGCTCTTGGTCTTATTTTACATTCTCGTATTGCTAATGAGTTAGTTTTGACAAAAAATCTTTTAAAAAAATATAAAGTTGCTTTTGGTGCAAGTTCTTTGTTCAATGTTTTATGTGCTAAAAGAATTAGACAACACAAGGAGGTTTCAAGTTCTAAAACTTGCTCAACATGTTTTGTGAATGAGATAAAAGTGAAAAATGCTCTTGGTCGTGTTGAGTATACGAAGAATATTGTGAAAACTCATGAGATGATTTCTTGTTCAAACTGTAAAAAACAAAAAGGAGTTTTACTAGACTGTGAAAAATGTGCTAACTTGACAAAAGAGTTTCTTATTTGAAAAGTTCCTTGAAACGATTTTCTGATGGTAAAAAGAAACTTAACATGATTTTCGATCAATCAAAAGTAAGCACACATAATAGAGGGCTATGTTTTGAGCCACATGCTTATTTTACTAATCATCAGCCTTCTATTTTGAGTGTCACAAACAATGGAGAAATTTTGACAAAACCAGAATCTAAGAAAACTATTTTCAAATCTGCTGGAATTATGTCTTCTCTTTCTTCTCCAAACCAAGGTGTTTCTACTGGAAAACCTTCAATTTCAAAATCATCTTCTCATGTAAAGTATATATATACTTTTTGTGGAAAAGATGGACATTTGGTTGGTTATTGCTTTAGAGTTGTAAGAAACAGAAAAAAGATAGAGAACGTGAATTTGCAAGATTGAGGTGGCAAAAGTCGAGCTTTTCTTCAAGAGGCCCGGTTAGACCACTAGCCACAGGGAGGTCCAACCAGTGGCCATGGGCAGTTAGACCACAGGCACATCAGCAGTCAGACCGACGGCTGACGGTGGTTAGACCGACTTTTCAGTATTGGTCAGATCAGTTTTCGGTAAAGCCCCAAGGTAAGTTTTCAGGTAAGTCTAGTACTGATTTTATTTATGCATATACATGTGCTTTGCCTACTGGTTCTATTGGTCGTGTGTCTCAGTGTTGGATTTCTAAAATTCTTATTTCTAATCCCAACACAAAGACCTCGACATCTTCTTGTGCATAGGTCTTTTGGCGGCATACTCTCCATGTGCATTAAATGATTGAGACATCATTGCTTTTAAGATAACATTGATCTACTTATAAATTGGTAATATAATATCTATTTCTTCATTAGCTTTTTCGTCGCTAGTTATGGAGATAGTAGTTTTCAATAATAATACAAGTAGATATATATCAATTAATGAGAACCTTGGTGATATCGTTGGCAATTGGTTGTATTTTTCAAAACCTTTGATATCTTCTCGGTTTGCTTTGTTTTTACGTCGGAAGGGTTTGGAGGTTGTTTTGAGGGGGAGTTTATGTTTTTCGATACATTCATATTTAATTTATTGCATTGCTCTCAATTTGAAAATTAAAAAAAAGCGGAGCTTTGTTTTATACCTTTAGTATATTCTTGTGCTTGGTAGCAATATGAGTGAGATCTTTTGGTCGCTAGTTTAGCTTGTGTGCATTCTAGTCTTTATATGAGTCTTTGCTATTACTTTTAAGGGAGATGATACATGACACTTAAATTTTTTTACTTGAATTAAGTAAATATGCAATATTGACACTAGTGCTTGTTTGAATGATTTATGCTCATATATATGCTGGCTGAAATTTTCATTTCTCAAATGCTCTAGAGATTCCTCAAGTAAAAAAAAAGCTTATATGAGAGAAAAAAATGGATACCAATTCTTGGAAACAGTATTCACGACAAGGACATATCCGATGTGAGGAAAATAATGGGTGCCGAATCTTTGGAAACAGTATTCACGACAAGGATGTACCCGAAATAATTGAGAGATTTTCTTTTGTGCTATTAAAAGGCAATTTGAGCAGAAGCTCAGAAAGAAAATTTGATAAAAATTCTCTTGTAAAGAGCAAGTTAATTTGAGAAAGAATGTTTAGTTCAGCTTGTCTGTGTGTGGGGATTTTTCTTTCAATCTATATGCTTGTGAATATGTTGTATTATAAATTGCTCGAATTCATGAATCTTTACTGCTAATTTGAACTTATCTGTAATATCCATGGTTCATGTTTATATTCTAATTCATACTTGTAAGCTCGTTGATCACTTTAACCTTCCTTGTCATTGCAACACATGTTTTTGAATTGTTTTATGTACACTTCAAAGCTCTTAGAAAAGAAAAATTCAGAAGAAGAAAAATTAATAAAAATTTCATATTTATTGCATTTGTGCTTTTATGGTTTATATTTTCTCTTTTGAAATTCTTGATGAAATATTGTCAAAGGGGGAGAAATATTCAAAATGCATGCTTAAAGAAAGAGGGAGCTATTTTAGAAAAGGGGAGTATTTGAAAGTTTGAAAGTTTTGATAAGTTGATCGATTCTTTAAAAAGTTGATTTTGTGCTTTTATTGCAAATATAGTGGAGAAATTCTTTCTTTTAAAAAGAGGAAGAATTTTGACACTTCTTGGTTTTTATTTTTCAAAAATATCAATTTGTATTTTGGAGATGTTTGCCAAGTGTTTCATCAAGGGGAGATTGTAAAATTATTGGCATGATTAATATTTTGTGATGAACAATTTGCTTTGCAAATGATTTATTTAATAAGAGATTAGTTTAAAAATAACTGTGAATATTGGTGTGAGTGTGTGTGACTAACGTGAGTCAAGTTGGGAAGAACTTGTGCTCGGATATGGTTCCTTTGTTTTTGCATGTGTAGGTGAGTCTTGAGGCCTCGGGAGTATTGCCGGTGATGGATCGGGAGTCAACTTGGAAGAAGTTGATGTCCGGATGATCGGATGATCACGCGGGATCTAAAGGCTAGAGATCAATACATGTGGAAATGAAAATTCCATATGGCACACAAGAGAAATTGTGTGCGTATGGATAGAGAAGTCGAGTCCTACTCGGATTAGGAGTGGAGTCCTAGTAGGACTAAGAGTTGAGTCCTGGTAAGACTAGGAGTCGAGTTCTACTCGGATTAAAAGTGGAGTCCTAGTAGGACTAGGAGTCGACTCCTACTTGGACTAGAAGTTGAGTCCAAGTTGGAAAGGAGAATTTGATTTGGTAAGTCCAAGTTGGTTATGGAAAGGAGAATTTGATTTGGTAAGTCCAAGTTGACTATGGAAAGGAAAATTTAATTTGATAAATTGTAAATAGATTTGGTAATTGAGGGTTTAAGTCCTAGTGGGACTAGAAATTCTACTCCTACTTTGTGTATGGGGTTTTAGGTATAAATAGGTGAGAGGTTGAGGTCCTAGTGACATAACGTTTGGAAGAGGGAAAAGTTATGGTTTAGCCTTAAGAGAGAAAAGAGTGCTTTGTATGTACTTTGTAAACACATCTTAATGCAATAAAGAGAATAATTCTTCAAGATTTGCATTGTGTTCGGGAGTTTCATCGAGATCGTTTTCAGTCTGTTTGCAGGCGGTCAGATCGGGAGATAACCGGCGGTCAAACCGGTAGCAAGGACACGGTTAGACCAGCGGCAAGAACAAGGTTGGACCGGCGTCTTCCAGAAAGATTGGAGATCTTGATTAAAGTAAAATTAATTTCATTGGTTCAGAGGTAACTTTTTATTCCGTGAAAAGTTTGATTTTTGGTAATCCTACCATTCATCCTCCTCTAGTAGGTTTAATTCTTCTCTTTTGATCCTACAAGACAAAATCTGGTTCAAATTAATACTTTCATTATAAAATAAAAAGATATTTTAGGACTACTAGATCAATCAGTGGTAAGTTCTGCAACTAGACCCTCTGCTACTGTTTGTGCTGTTCAACTTTTTAGACATGGACAACCCGACACCGACACATTCAGAAGTTTTTCTTTAAAAGCAAGCCAGCCATGGCTGGTGTTTATATTAGGTAAAACAGAAAGTTATGTACGTGCTTCTACCGAGAGGTGGATACAGATTAACTGATGTGGAGAAACCTAAGGCGATATACTCGGGATGTATTTTTTCCCACATATACTCCAAAGCCCGATCTTATCTACAATTTGGGTTATAAGTTTGTCCACAGACAACTCTTGATTTACGAAGACTTGTTTATTTCTCTCGCACTATATTTTTCACGCAACAAGCATGTGGCAGGATCACATTGTACTTGTCTTTTATATGTCTGCTTAGGCTGCTTCTTGGCTTCACCATATATATCATGCTTGCTCGATCACATTTTATCCATGTGAGTTATTCTTTTTAGACTTATCATGTGATCATAGTCCTTAATAGATATAACATTGTATTTAAATTTCTAAAAGAGAGTTGACAAAAATAATTATTGCGCAATCTTTCAGAAATATATTTATGCGCTCCTTTCATTTTAAAATAAGTTAACCAAAAATAAACTTATTTTAAAACCAATGAAGCATAGATTTGTACCCGAAAAATGTTTCCACCTTTTGGGCACTAGCTAACTGCTTCATTACATCTGTTTCCTTGATTACGTAGGCAGCTAGCCCTGCATGCATGCGATCAAGGGATAAAATACTGTCAATGTCAGTAATAGCTGCACCAATATGATTGGTGGGTGCGTTGTCACCGTAGTTAACCTAATCGCGGCTTCGCTAAGCGTAACTTCCAGAACTCTCTCTTGCGCAAACCAGTGGCAGTGGCACCGCTTTGTCCTGTACCCCGATTAGTCTCCGATTAAACGCAGCTAACTAATCAAAGCTTTGCACCCTTATTACTTAATGTCGCCACGCAGGACATGCGGGCCCCACGACAGTAGACACGAGGCCGCCGGCGAGGTGGGCCCAGGGGCGCGCGGAGCCACCAGCTCAGTATCTGGGTGAGGCCAAGAAGGAAGGGGTCTCCTAGGCGACGGCGACGGGTTGGACTTGGCGCTCGTGTCCCCGCGTTGCAGCGCGCGTGGAGTTGGTTTGCTCGAGGGGATCTCGATTGGACGCGGAGAAATTCCTGAATCTCCCTCCCATGAATCTTTTGGTGCCTCCTCGGTGTGCCATTCAGGCAAAGTTTACAGCAGGATTCATCATTTCTCTCTTTTTTTTTTTTTGTGCCACACCTGTTTACAAACGCATACGCGCGGAGAAGATTAAACAACGGAGAGCGGGCGTTCAAGATTCCAGGCCATTCTAGAGGGTTCCGTTCACCACCTATTGTTTTCGTTTCATACATACAAGATTAAACAGGAAAATTAAGCCCAGTCACAGTGGTGAGCAGAGGGATTAGGTTCCTTATAACTTCATATAATGTTGCTTAACTATGGGTATTTAGGTTAAAAGAGAGATAGCATTATGAAGTTTTATGGATAATTTGGATAACTATGTAGAGAAGAGTTGAGAATCCTAACGAAACACTTACCCAACAAACAAGGTGATGATGAGTTGATAGATCGATTAGTATGCTGTTTAGCTTTGCATGTATTATAGACCTGAAGCCATCTAAAACTGTCACTAGGAGTACTTCAAACTTCTAAGAATTCAGCTTCTGAAAATCACAATCCAGAAGCAGAACTGTGAAAATCAAAAGCAAAACAGAAACAGGGCCTTAATAATGTGCTTACGAATCCTAATGTGTCACGTGTCAATTCGAGTGCTCCCAAGCAGGTCCAAGTATTTGCGAATTGAAAATTTTAGATTGATTTGTTCCACTGTTGTACTACTTACAGCAGAACACACGGTTCATCCAAATAAACTGTGTGTTTATGATTAATACAACAGAGTGTGCCGGACGTGCTAAGGTCTCGGCAAAATACAACTACAGTAATATTCAGAAACAGAGACACCAACTTAACACAGGGTGTGCGTCGCTTGCTGGCTTCTTCAGCTACTTAACACCGTAATATGTACACAGACTAAATTAGATTGGGTTCTTCATCTACTCTTTTTCCTAAAAAAAAAAAGACAAGAACACCAACTACATTATTCATTTGTGAGTTCTTTCATTTAGCTCTTCATCTACTCTTTTTCCTAAAAAAAAAAGACAAGAACACCAACTTCATTATTCATTTGTGAGTTCATTCATTTAGCGCACTATGTATTTACAAATATTCACAAGTAGGGGTGGATCTACCCATTGGGCAGGGTGAGTCAGCCGGCCCAGCTATAGCCCATGTTGTTCCACACTCTTAGAGTCCCTCTGCTAATACTAGGCCACTCACACTAGCTACTACTCACTAGTACATTAATGTGTATAATGAAATAAAGACTTATACTGTGTTACATTGACAAAGAGACTTTCAAATGATTTTATTTTGATAAAGTTAAGAAGAGGTTTCAAACAATTATTGATCCGAGAATAGATTTATCTAAACCCCCTAATGGACCTAGACATACTTAGTGATTTATTAGTGGTGCGTCCTCTTATATACTAATCATTTTTAAAGATAATTTATTAGTTAATTATTACTTATGTTTTATAAATTGACTTAATTTGGCAAATTGACAGGTTTACCATTAACTTTTGATGTGTAATAAGTCATATATGCTACAAAGATTATTGCTTTATTTTTAAATAAGGGGTACCATCTTGAATATTCTTTTATGCCTTAATTTATTGATTGTGCGATATTTTTTATACGATTGTAATATAAATATAATATAATATGTATTGTGTTCAGTTGTATTCATCGAATATCTTCATTCCATCTTTATTTTAGGGCTGCGTACGCTGCTACCGCAAGTGAAAACTGAAAACATATATAGAGATTCATTTGTAACTATGTACAAGTATGGCAATAAAACATTTTGAAGAATGTATCTGCTACAATATTGACAACTTCACATCACACAAAACTGTAAGTCGTCTTGGAATTAGATATAAAAAAACAGAAGCTGAGCTTATCTTCCACTTAGGTAGGACCGAGATGAACCTGATAGTGAAGGAGCAGAATGTGTGGACAACAACCGTGATTGTTCGCCTTTTTTGATATTGTCAAAGGCCTCAACATCCAAAAATGGAGGATCACTCAAGATAATCTCCAGATCATGCCTATGGCTTCTCAGCAACTCCACAACCTTTGTCATTGTAGGCCTGTCACCAGCGTTAGCTTGGGTGCATGACAGTCCAATCTGCACGATATGCATGACTTCATCCCTGATAGTATCCTCATAGATGCTTCGGTCAGCGATCATTTCTACTGTGCTGTTCTTGTAGTGGTTCCATACCTTGAATGTAAAGAAGATATTTATGTTAAACATATTGCAAGGTGGTAGCTTATGACCGATTGAAATTAAAACATAAAAATGAACTTGACAATGTCATAAAAAAAGAACTTGACAAAGTCAAGTAAAAGGTCTACAACACAATGGTTTGAACAAGCATCACCATACTTTGTTATTCTCGTTTATTCAATGCTGTTGCTCATCCATCATCATGTTGTTATGCAAGTAAAATAAGCAACTTTTGAAAAAAATGATTTAATGGTTTACTTATATCTGTAGAATAACCACAACCATATAAAAAGAGAAATGATGTTTGATGGAACTTATCCATTTGCTACTTTCATCTTTTTTTCCCTGAGATAAAAGTAAGAGGACATGACTCCATACCAGGTCAGCATTAGTGATTGCTGTGCTTCTAGTGTTCACTAAAGTATTGTATGACTACATGCACCTAGATTTCTTCATTGTCTGGTACTTCTAGTGCAGTTGATCCCTCTGTTTTTAAGAACGATTGTGGTTATGGACTGTGCCGCCTTTTCCATTTTTCAAAGATTTTATGGAGGAGTTGAAAAACTAAAAGTTTAATGATAAGTGTATTTCTATATTGATACATTCTGTACTTCGCATTTCAACCTTGATAGCCATATTTTTTAAAAAAAGTAACATGGAATACCAATAACATCATGTTTTCAGATCAGAATAGGAAGTCAAGCAATTTTAAGAGTGAAAACAATATGGTAAGAAGAGAACAGTACCTTTGTTAACAACAAGTGACTTCCATGTGAACCAATTGAGCCGCTACATCTTTGTCCTGTTACAAGCTCAAGAACCAGAATACCATAGCTGTAGACATCAGCCTTCTCCGTAAGATGGCCATGCGCCAAATATTCAGGAGCCATGTAGCCTCTGCAAGAAGCCAACAATCTTCTTGAGTGAGCTTAAAAGTTATTAAGATGTAAACCTGTGCAAGAATTTGAAAAATTAGTCTCACAGTGTTCCAGCAACACCCGTGGTGAGATGAGTTCTGTCCTCTGCAAAGGCTCTTGCAAGGCCAAAATCCGTTATCTTGGGCTTAAACTTATCATCCAATAAAATATTACTGGCTTTGATATCTCTGTGGATAATCCTTGTTTCTGACTCCTCATGGAGATAAGAAAGTCCCTCTGCTATGCCTTGAATGATATCAACCCTCAAATTCCAGGTTAAATTTCTGCTAAGACTTGCATCTGTGTAGACACATAAGGAAATTAATTATCATAATTTACAAAATGGCCATTCTTATTTTAAGTCAAAGCAAATAACTAATTATTCTTCATTTTCCAAGAATTTTATGTATAAGAATTTACACAAGATAGTTGAAATAAAATGGATGGTAAACAGTTAAACAGACTGAATATGAAGTCCTGTAGAAACAATCATACAGGACAAAGGCAAGTACTTTTTACATTCACATTTTCACATTCTCAAGGAATGCAAACACAAATACAGAAAAGGAAGCTCGAAATATATGAAACAGCATCAAGCAAGAGACATACCAAATAAGAAGAGATCAAGGCTCTTGTTGAAGTAGTATTCATAAACAAGCAAGCTCTCTGGACCATTCACGCTGCAACCAAGCAGCTTGACTAGATTCTTATGACGAACTTGACTTATGAGTTCAACTTCGTTGAAAAACTGATCAACCCACTCCCTTGTATTTAGGAATAGCCTCTTCACAGCAACTTCTTTTCCATCCAAAAGAACAGCCTAGAGAGCAGGCCATATTCTTAGTATCAGTATATGGAACCATGGAAACTCCAGTTTCATTTGTTCCCATTGCTGAGGGACAAATAAGCTATTTTTTAACAGTACTTGATTGTACCTTGTACACAGCTCCATAGCTCCCTTGACCAAGTTTGTTTGCTGGATCAAAATAGTTGGTTGCTTTCCTTAACTCTTCGTATTTGAAATTTAAACTAGATTGTGCAATTCTCACAGGGACCCCATCTCCGTAAATATCTGTAGTTAATTATAAATACAGCAGGTATGAAGAAGAATGTAAACAGAAGATTAAGCATGTTTCAATCTTATCTGACACACTGACCTATGAATGGTTTGGACCTTTTGTTGCTCCTAAAAATTTTCTTCTTCCAGGCCAGAAAAACAATAATAAAAACAATAACAAAAGCACCAAGGAAAGAACCCAACAATATCCAGACAACGTCATTATTTCCTGCACCCATTTGAGGGGAGATAATTATTAGTAGAACAAAAAAGAATGACTCGACTACTCGAGCAATACACAGAGTACTAGAGAACAATGATTTGGTGTGTCTTGGTCAAATTAAGCTACCCAAGAAACATTTGGGAAAATAAAAACTGACAACACAAACATGAATTAGTCATGGGTGTCCCCTGTAACATATTATAAAATGACAACACAAAATGGTGTTAATAGAAAAATTTTCTTTTCCTTTTCTAACGATCCCAGTAACCCAACACTATATGCTTTCCTTAAAAAAACAACACTATATGCAAACAGATGAGGAATCCTACAGATGACAAGATAATTAATACCTATGCACTGTTCATATAATTTTGTGAGCTTTTTCACCAACTCTGTCTGTATATGACATAAATGAAATATTGGAATTGTTTGACAGTTCCATGGAGAAAACCTAGCAAATGTTTTGGTCAAAACTGATCCAAAACCGGTTAGTTTGTTGGCGATTTTGATAATTCACATAACCGGTTTTGACAATTGACACCCTGCGCTAGTAAATTCTAGACGGCAAAGAAAAATTTATTTAGATTGGGCAGTCGTAGATTATTCAGTCAACAAGGTGAGCTTACGGATATTTGTTCCAACACTTTAACCAGCCATCTCCTTTTACTACTGTTTTAGCATGATAAACTGCTGGAGAATGTCAAGATTGGGTGGCGTAGGTAAAATTGAGTTCAAGAATGCTGCAAAGTGGCAGCCGAAAAGTCAATTATGCCGTCCGAGCTCTCTTTTTCGAAGCCTACGTTTTTTAGATAAAATTGGGTGGCGTAGGTAAAATTGAAAAGTCAATTATGAATATTTGTAGAAGCTAGAACGCTTGAACAGCGACCTTCCGAAATCGAAAGATTGCAAGAGAAGAAATCGAATCGAATTGCAGTGCATTACTTGATGATCGCGACCCCGTTGTGGCGTTGAGATTCCAGAAGAGCCGCGTGGAGTAGCGCAGGTAGCAGCCGGTGTAGAGCGCGCGCCCCTCCGTGGCCGGCGCGCACCCGGCCGCCGCGCCCGCCGCGGCGCGGAGGCACTGGCCGCAGGCGGTGGCGTTGAGGCTACCCCAGCACTGCGCGAGCGCGAACGCCGTCGTGCCGCCCGTGGACGCCGACCCCACCGCGTACCCATCCCCACGCGCCGCCGCGGCGGTGACGTTGGCGAGCGCGGCGCGCACCGCGTCGGCGAACCCGCGCGGGTTGGGGCCGGTGTAGTTGCCCCCCACGCCGGCGCCGCCGCAGTTGACGGCGTCGTCGGGCCCGAGGGCCTCGGCGAAGAAGGAGTAGTTGGCGTAGCGGCCGAAGCAGCCGTCGAGGTAGAGCCTCCCGCCGGCGCGCGGGTAGCACTTGGGGAGCAGGGACCTGACCTCGGCGAAGCAGAGCTTGCAGTCGACGGGGGAGAGGTCGCGGAGGCACTGGCCGAGACCGAAGACGGTGTTGGGCCCGGACCCGACCGCCGACATGCCGAAGCCGTTGGCGCTGACGTTGCTGTTGAGGTCGTCCATGGCGGGGACGAAGTTGACCGCGAGCGCCGGGCCCGACACCGCCCCGCCCTGCGCGCACGCCTGCCTCGCCACCGCCGTCCGTGGGTCTCCCGCCGCCCCGCCACACAGCGCGAGGAGAATGGCAGCGACGAACGCGGGCGCAGCCATCCGTGTAGCTGCTCCCCCTGGAGCTCGAAGGCGGGGAGAACCAGCGCGATGCTTTGAAGGGAACGGAGAAGTAGTACAAGTAACTTGGTGAGCTGGAGCCAGTCTTCTTCTTCTACTCCTAGTTGGCGCGCGTGGCTAGAAGGTCAGTGTGAGGCGGTGGAAAGACGGCGACCGAGGAAGCGTGCGTGGCGCCGCGACGGCTGCGGCGGCGGCGGGCCAATAAATGAGCGGCGGCGATGATAATAACGGGCCTAGCACGGGTAGGTGGGGGTGGCGAGGGACAGACATGTACGGTGTATCTGCAACCATGCAACGAATGGAATGCTAAAAATTTTACATGGGAGGATGACATGTCATGCCCTTGTGGCAATTCGATGGACCCATGGACTATATTAGACCCTGTTACAAATTTCAATGACTCATTTGAACAAATCAATGACTAAATTGATCTGCATTAGCTATTCAACCATTAAAGAATTTTGCTTAGTTTTGCCTCGTGGCCTAGGAGCTTAGAAGATATTTGAATCAGCTATACAACAGTGTATTTTTTGCAAAAAATTTTTATATAAAAGTATCCCTAAAAAAATCAAATAAATCTATTTTTTAAGTTTGTAATAACTAATACTTAATTAATTAAATAAAGTTTCTTATTTTACGTGTGGCTTATAAACCATATGGATAAGCCAATTTAAATACTCCGTTAGGCTGCTAGCCTCTAGTCTCTATACTAGAAAAAACAGTCCATAGGAAGCCTCTCACCCATGGAGTCTCAGCGAAAAATTTCAGTGTCCAAAATTCGTAACTCTCCCAAGCTATTCGGTTTTATTCAGTTTGAAAAGAAATTCATCGAATTTTCTCCGACACTCCCAAGTCCTAATTCACCAAAAAGAAAATTGCAAACTAATTTATAAATACAACTTTTATATATGGGCTCTGAACAACTTAAAATGCCAATATAAAAAATAGACTATAATAAAGAACTTAATTATTTTTAAAATTAAGTTTCAAAATTTAAAATTTAAAGTTCCAAAATTGTAGCGGTCTAGGGCCGGCCGTCGTGTACCGCCCACGTCGAACGCTCATCGTTCGTGTTGGTCACCTACCAACCAACAGTGGAGGAGGTCGCTGTCGCAAGGAGGCGACGTACGGTACATATACGTAGTAGGACCTTTACTCGCTCCTGCTTTGCCACCGGTTCCTTTAGGAAAAAGTATATGGCTTAAGTCTGATTAGTATCCTTTAACTATAAAATCGGGTATTTCAAATCTCTTAAGTATTTTAACCAGTGTAAAACATGGGCATGGGCAGTTTTGTGGGTGGTTTTGTCCAACGTGGCTGTTGACCATGGTCAATTCCGATGAGTCGGCACAGTTGTTCGAAATTTATTCCTCGCGTCAGCATAGGGGGGTTATTCCCATCCCTCCCCGGCGCCAACGGCTAGCATGGAGTTATCAAAGGTGGCGGTGGCGGCGGCGCGGTACGACTAGGCGCGCTGATGGTGAGTTCGCATAGTGAGGCGTCATCGGCTTCTTCTTCCCAGCACACTTCTGTCTCTTCTATCCCGTATCGGGTAGGGCCGTTCGACTACCAACCGGCGGTGGTGTGCAAGTGTGGAGCGAAGGCGGCGTAGCGGATCTCATGGAGCATCGACAACCCAGGCCGGCGATACTACAAATGTCCCAATGCTCAGGTGAGTTGTTTGATTGGCGGTATTTCTTGCTTCAGATTTGTCCTCGTGACTGATTTCTAGGGTTTGTAAATCCAGACTGGTGGGTGCATTTTTTTGCTTGGTATGAAGGGCCGACGAGCAGTTTTCTTAGAGATTTGTCGAACGATTTACGCAATGCGGTGTGGTCACTAAGGAGGGAGAAGGAAGAACTTTTAGCTACTGTTGAAGAAGGGAAGTCGAAGGCAGATAAGCTTGATGCAGCTAAGAGGGAGTTGGCAACGTTGAAGAAGCTGGTGGCAGAGAATGATGCAAAATTGCTTGTATTGAAGGACAGAAATAGTAGGCTAGAGCATGATAGATGTGTGCTTATTATCAGTTTTCTGGCAATGATTTGTGGTATGTTTATCATGGTGTTAGTGAAAAATTGAGATGTATAAGTGAATGTTTTGTTGATGGAAGGTACCATGTATGGCTTGTACTATGTATTAATGAATGGGATTTAACTCTTTCATCTTAAGATTCTATGAAGGTAAAAGTTGCATTGAAAATTTGACACATGTGTTTCTCAAGCAGTCTTAAATTTCATAACTTGGGTGCATAAACATCCAAATTTCACAACCTGGGTGCATAAACATCCCATAATGTCTGGCAATACGGAAGCTTAACAATATGCCTTAAAGTCTAGCAAACAAAATACAATGCCTTGAAGCCTAATTGTTTGGTATTAGAGCACACATAACATAAACTAGGATATAATATGTTCCAGGTGGTGCAATTGCAGATTACAGCTTGTCGGATTCCCATGGAGGTAGAAGAAGCAGTGGACTAGGAGCTGTTTTCTTTGACTTGCCCTTTGCTGGTGTCACACCCTGAAAATTGATCTAATTAAAAATTATTTTGGATAAATGAAAATATAAGAATACGCTAGAAAATTTTATCTATGAAAGTGTTTGAATAAAATTTTGAAATTTTCTAATATTAAAAATCCCAAGTTGAAATTTTAAATAAATGCTTGGACACTTTTATATTCCTAGGTTTTTGTCAGAATATTTTGATCGTTTAAGTATTTATAATAATAAATTCTTCGTATTTCATGGTGGCATTTATTTTCGATAATTTCCCCATGATTTAATAGACTCTCTAAAATTTTCTCGGAATTTTCAGAGCTCCAGAATTAATTTTAATGCTATAAAGATCACTTCAGTAAATTAATTAAATATAAAATGATAAAATTCTTTTCTTTTCCCCTGTTCGGGTCATTTCTGCTTCGGATTTATTCAATTTTGAAACCCTAGAACCTCTTTAGACTCTCAATCTGAGATTGTTTGTATCCGAGATACCTATTCTTCCCTTTGAAATAAATCCCAGATATTTCCTTGGAACTCTTTTCCGTCGAAACAAATCCAAATCTCCAATCGTCTGAGATTTCTCCTAATTCCAGCCCCAATAAAATATTCTTCTCAATTCCTTAATCCCGGAATATTTATAATATTCGGGATATTCTATTTTTCCAGTTCCTAGGAAAATATTCCAATTTCCCATATCTCCAAAATGTCCATATATTTTGGGAAGTTCAACTATTCCTCGAATATTCCGATTACTCGACCTCTGCAAAATAAGTTTTAATATTCTAATGTCCCTCGTTTTCTGAACCCCACAAAAATATGTTCCTGTTCTCTCCAAATATATTTCCTAGGTCCCAAATATTTGTATATATAAATATATATATATCCCGAACTCCAGAATACTACAAAGTTCGGAATATTTCCATAATCGCTAATTGCAAAACATATTTCAAAACCCATAAATTTATTCCCACATCTCCAATTCCTAAACTTGCGTCAATATTTCAGATTGGCGAATTCGAAATATTCGCTAAACTTCCCTAAATTTATTCTCCAAATTTAGGAGGGATTCCCAAATTCTCCCCTATTTTTCCTTTTTCTCTTTTCCCCTACCTGTTCATCTTCTTCACCCGGCCTCCTCCTTCTGTCTGCCTCCTCTCTCTAGCCAAGCCGCCCGGGTCGAGCTCCCCTCAGCCGCCACCCGGCCCGGCCTGCCACCGCCGCGCTCCGTCCAGGCCCCGCCCCTCTCCTCAGCCTCGGCCCGCAGCTGCGCCCCCCGGCTCTCAGCCCGCCGCCGCCTTCGCTGCCGAAATCGGGATGCCTGCCTTATAAGCCGCCGCCCCCTCGCCTTTACGTCCTAAACCGCGCCCTGCGCCCTAGCCGCCCCTCCGCCCATGCGCCGCCGCCTGTTGCCTTGCTCCCTGTCGCCGCCATCCAGAGCGCCGCCGCTCAGCAAAACCGCCGCCGCCGCTCCTGCTGTTGCCCCAGCGCCGCCGTCGCTCAGCCGCGCCGCCGCCTTGCATCAGCCGCGCCGCCACCCTGCTCTGCTTCCGCCGACACCGCTGCTCTGCTTCCAGCGCGTAAAGTCCTGAAAATCATCTTAATTAAAAACTATCTTGGGTAAATAAAAATACAATAATACACTAGAAAATTTTTATTTGAGAAAAACGTTTGAATAAAAATTTGAAATTTTCAATATTAAAAATCTTGAGTTTAAATCTTTAAATAAATACTTGGATGCTTTTATATTCCAGGGGTTTTGTTGGAGTATTTTAAGCGTTTGAGTATTTATAATAATAAATTCTTCGTGTTTCGTTGTGACATTTACTTCTGCTAAATTTCCCGTGATTTAATAAACTCTTTGAAATTTTCTCGGATTTTTCAGAGCTACAGAATTAATTTTAATTTAATAAAGATCACTTCAGTAAATTAATTAAATATAAAATAAATTTCTTTTATTTTCCCCTGTTCGGGTCGTTCCTGTTCAGTCTTTTAGCATCTTTGAGTTCAACTGGAACTCTGGTTTCCCCTCCTCCTCCTATATTGTATCGACCCCGAAACCTTGAATCCCTGGAAAGGTCCGATTCTGAAAATCTTGAAATCCGGAATCTGAATTCTCGGATATATCCGACTCCTTTATAAAATATCCCTTCTCGTTCTATTTAAATCCTCTTGTTTCCACCTAGTCCAACTCTTGACGTATTATTTGGATTCTCTAAATATTATTATATTCTAAGTTTTCGCCATATTTCAGTCCCTATAAAATATTTTCCTCAACTTCTTGATCCCTAGAAGATTTATACTATTCCGGATACCTCTGTAATTGATCGATAAAATATCCGTCGTTTTTCGAATCCCGCCAAATATTCTCCTTCTCAAATTCCCCAGAAATCCCCAAAATTCTAATTTTTGCGAAATTGGAGTTTTGTCGGAAAACCCCTTTATTTTCCCCCCATCTTTTTTCCTCATTTTTCCTTTTATTTCCTATTTCTTTCCTTCTTTCTCCTGAGTTACTGTGCATCTCCTTCCTCTGGATTCTCTCCTTTCTCTCTCTCCCTCTCCTCCCCTCGTCTGAGCTCGGCCTAGCCTACCTTCCCTGCGCCGTCCCTCGGCCCAGCCTGCCTCTACAGCCCAGCGCGCCCGCCTACGCCTCCTCCCTGCAACTGCGCCACCGTGGCCTCAGCCTAACCTGGCCTGCCACCGCCGGTCCGCCGCGCGCAACTGCCGCCGTTCTTCCCGGAAGCTGTCGCTCCCGTGCCGCCTCGGGACACCGGAGCCAAGCCCCATATATATAGCCGCCGCCTGCCCCCTGTGCCCTAAATCGCCGCCGTCCCGCTCGCCTCTTTCTGCCCTACCGCGCCGCCTCCTCTCGGGAGCCATCGCCGCCGCGCCTGCATGCGCCGCCGCCGCTGGCTAGCGCCGCGCCGCTCCTTCCGCGTGCGCCGTCGCCCCAAGCCGCCTGTTTCCGGCATCTGCCGGCCGCCGCTGTCCCTCGATCGCCGGCCGTCGCTGGGAGGCCCCAAGCCGTCATCGCCATCGTCTCTTCACGGTGAGCGCCCTAATCGCCGTCGTCGCCGCTTTGCTCGATCCCGTCTGCCGCCGTCGTCCCGGCCGACGAGCCGCCGTCGCCGTTTCCTCTCACCGGCTTCGCCGCTGCCACCGCCGACCAGCGCCTGCGCCTGCTCCTGTGCGCCCGCCTCGCGCCACCGCTGCAAGCCGTCGGTCGCCGGTCGTTGTCGAAGCACACCGTCGCCGGTGTCCTGTCCCTGTGCCATCCTCTTCGGCTAAGCGCCATGGATGGCTGCTCGGCTGCTCCGCTGTGTGACTCTAACCGTGGGCCCCGATGCAGTCACCGGTGTCTGTTTCCGTATGACCTGCGAGAACCCGGTGCATTGCCTCCACCGGTGACTCCTTTGTGACAGACGCGTGGTCCCGGCGTCTCCTCTCTGCACTGGATGGCAAGCGGGCCCATAAACTACGATCTGATCTGATCTTGTCCTTAAACCTCAAGACCCTATCATAGCTGTCCAAGACACACAAAAATTTAATCTAATCTCGACCGTAGGATTTCTCTGAGATTCATCCTACCTGTTGGATCATCCTGATCCAATCCATCTGAGCCACTAGATCCGTATAAAATACCGGATCAATCTCGGCCGTTTTAAATCCATCCAATCGAATGGTCAAAGCCATGTCAGTCCTCCACAGCCATTTGCGCCGTCGCTCCGTGGACTTAGTCAATCCTAAACCCAATTTATGATAGTGGGTCCTACCTTAATTTTCTATACAAAAGTAATTCCTTCGATAATTAATTCCGAGGGAATATTTTCGAGAATATTTTTTTTCCAATTCTTTTCGGAGTTTCTTTGAATTCAATCTTTCAAAACCCGTATCTTTTCCGTTTGAACTCCGATTCGACCCATTCTTCTTCCTAAATTCATATAAAATCATAATTTACTTGCTTATATATTTTTATGTATTGTTTATTTGGAGCTTCTTAGGGTTTTTCCTTGTTTTGCGTGTAGTCGCGTATAATCGCCGTTACAAAAGATCGCGGAGTCTACGGAAGAGTTTAGAAGATTTGCTAAAGACGTTTTCGATTGCAAGGCAAGTCACATGACAATCTCCTTGAGCATGTTGATCCCATTTACAAAATCCTATTTTATTTTAAAAGTTATTGCATAAAACGTTTTTTGAATGTCATTATATGGGTATTATTTACTATCCTATGATCCTTGACTATTATGGCCAATGTTGAATATTTGATTCGCTTTACCTTGATACCCCGGCTTCGGAGATGAAATTACCTCTCGGACGGCCGGGACAGCTTGGGAGACCCCTCTTTTTGAGATTCGGCCAGGACATATAGTATCTCACAGTGACAGCTGCTCAGGTGTTAGAAACAGATAGGCAAGAACCGACGATAGACAGACAGAAGCGGCGGTGGACCGTCCAACCGGCGATCGGCACCCCGTCCTAACCCGTGGTAAAATCGCCACGGGGCCGTCCGGGAAGCACCGATCCACAGTAGGGCACAGCGGACGACAGGAGATACGGACAGGCTTCGGGCCGACGACATAAAACCCTACTCCTGTGTGTATGCTCCTGTGGGAGAATGTGGAATTGTAGCAGTTACAAGGTCGAGCCCCGGGGCTCGCTGGAACGCGTGAGCCCGGGACTTGAGGCTCAGAGAGACGAGAGAGCTTTTAACCCGGAGGTGCCTTAGGCCGCCTCTGCCACAGCGGCCGAACGGCGGGAGCAAAGGACGCCTCTGAGTTGCTCTGAGAGGCTGGAGCTAGCTAGGCTTAACCTCTGCTTTATACTCCTTATGCCTGTAGGCACGTTCGCGTCTCCCTTATAGAGAAAGATTGCCACCAGTGCCAGGCAAACGGCAGAGAGGATCATCCTAGGTGATTTCATCAAGTACCTACCTTAGACCGCTGGCACCCGAGTTGGAGGACGTCCGCGCGCCCACGACGCCTCCGCCCTGCGACGCTGCCCGAGTTGTACAATCTGTCTCCGTCTTGGTCCAACACTTCGTCAGCACCCGTCGCCCGTAGACGGATGGAGCATGGCAGATGGCATCGCGCCCTTGCCTCCGCTGCCGCGAGCGTGACCGATCGGAGCCTTGTTAGTCGAAAACCGTCTACCTGTACAGTGAGGAGGATCTGAGCGGAGAATGTGACCAGAGCCGTCACGGCCCCTCCGCTTCCACTGATAGCGCAGAGAACCGAGCTCCTCTTACGTCAAACAACAGGCTCTGACACGCGGTATGCGGGTGTTCACGGCTGGGCCGTCCTGGGACGTCTACGCGTCGGCAAGGCCAGGCGACAGGCGCGACAGGCCCTGTCGCCCTCGTTCATTAATGTAAGTTTGGGGATTCGGCTGGTAAACCGAGTTCTATCGGGTCGGATCGCCCCTGGAGCCGTGCAGAATCGCACCTGAGATCCGGCTCGAGTCGGCTCCTGCCTCGGGCCCGGCCGGCATCGGCCAATCCGGGACCGGCCCGGATCGAGCTGCCTGGAGCCCGAGGAGCGAACCGTTGTAGGGAGGCGGCCCACCGGGGACGAGCCGGGCGATGCGCCGATGACGCCCGTCCCGGGTCGATGGCCGCCCGACGCCCCGGGGACGAGCCCCAGGAGGCCGATGTCGAGCACGCCCGACAGAATGACCCCCGGGGACACGCGTGGGCCCGACCCAGCCCGTACCCAGGCATGTGGAGACCCCGTCCCATTTTCCGCCGAGCAGCGCACCCAGAATTCCCACTAGAACTGCCGTACTGGTTACATCGTACTTATCACTGACTAGATCTATTTTAGGACTTCTTGCTTACCATTGACCTAGAACACGTAT